>CM037877.1:87500517-87920309 GCA_021292165.1 Shinisaurus crocodilurus
CTCTTTTCATTTTTACTTTAGATTAGGCACAGGCCCCCCAATCTGGATTGGATCCCTAATGTAGTGGGTAGGGGGGCTTATAAAATCTGGATTGGGAATCCTGCACCTACTCTAGAGTAAAAATGAAAAAAACAAAAAACATAGGTGCTAGACTTAGATTTAAAGTAATGTCTGTTTTGGCGCTAAGAAGAGCAATAAAACCCTTTTTATTCTGCAGCACATTTTGAGATAATTACAGTAGTTTGTTATTACTTTGTCTGCCACTGTGTTTTTTGTCCTTATTGTTGGAGCTGATCTTAATATTTATCTGATATTTATATTGTCAACTGACAAGGGTGCGCTAATAAAGCAAAGAGGTAGTATATAATGTTATATAAATAGGGCAGCCTCAGATGTTTTGGATTGTGCTAATTTCAGCAAATAGATTACAAGCACTGGCAACTTTCAAAAACTCACATCATCCCCAATCACTGACCATGCTGGCTTGGCATGATAGGAGTTAAAGTCCAAAACGTCTGGAGGGCAAAAGGTTAGGGAAGGCTGGAATAGGGGGATACAAAGTCAGTGATCCTGTATTTTTCTGAGATTTGTGAAAAACAGAAACACTGAAGAAGAGGGCTACACTCATCCTCTTCGCAGTAGCATGCTTATTTGGGGCAGGAGAGATTAAACATCCCAAAGGGCATGCTCCAAAGTGATAAAATGTTTGAACAGTCAGCACCGCAGAAGATGAACAAGTTCAACTTTTGCCAACTCTTAGGAATGTTGCTATAGCAGTAGAAGAAAGCCAATTGTCACTTGATATTAGTTTGCAAATTTTGAAAACTTAACTATGCTGTGAACAGATTGAAAGAAAAATAAGGCAAAGAAAAACAAGACTTGAAAGTGTTTGAAAAGCAATAATTGTAGAGTTTAGCTATCTAAATTCACTGGGATTTAAAACAAAACAAAGACAGAACAGATAGCCTTGAAAAGAACAACTTTATCTCAGAATCTTGGCAAATATAAATAGAGACTTTCCTGTTTCCTGTATGACAAAACATTGCCACTTACATGCTATCTACAAATGTTAAATAAAAGCAATGTTCATTTAACCTGAATTCAAAACTTTTAGCCAATGACAATAAGGTTTTCAGGTTTCTTGTAGGGGTGGTGAAACAGCATCACAGTGTCTAACTGTTAAAACTGAACATCTGAAACCATATAATTAGACAGCTTGTACCTGATTAAACATGGGCTCATCAGGAGTTAGATGTCAGAAATGTTAGCAGCCAGAGAACCTTCAACACAGGCACATAATATTCACACTTTTGATATGTGATCTTGCAATCCCTCCAACCACTGGGAGTTGAAAGGTGGGAAATATATAATAATAGCAACAGGAACTATTTATTTCTAGAAGTAGGGCCATGGGAGAATTAATCCACATCTATGTAAAAAAACAACTGCCCCAAAGTAGTACCTTGCACAGATTCTACAGAAACAATTGTACAAAAGGTAAGAACCTGACACTATATACATACATACAATGCTGGAATGAACTCTACACATATAGGGGGTGGTGCATGGGTTAAGAGCCTTTAAAACATGAGTCAGCCATATGGCACTCAACCAGGGATAAATGCTTTCTGGTAATTTCCACATGGCTGCCATCATATTTAAATTAGCCCTCAGATAGTCATCTCTTTTTTGGAAGCCCAGAAACTCCAGCTGAAACAATGGGTGTAATCTAGAAAAAGTGAGGAGTACCAAATCACATTTAAAGCAATGAGACTAACTGTGCCATTAAATACTTAATCGGCCAATCCTACAGACCCACTGCATCAATGGCAGCTATGCCAAGGCTAATGCCGGCATAATGTAGTCATGATCCTATGCATTCACAGAGAAAATTAGAAAGCACAAGAATAGTTATAGAAAGAAGAGACAACTGAGTTACATTGACAGGCACTCCCACATTCTATGGCAACTTTGCCAGAACTCACCAATCACGATATTGTGCACTGAGAATGCCCCCACATTAGACATGCATAAAAGGCATCATCAATGGACACATCAGTACATGGAGACAGCACAAACACCATGAGGATGCCACCCTACCCAGTTCACACAGTATGCACATGCCTTCTGCCAGGAAAAGTCCACAATGCTTCCCTTGTCAGAGAGGCCTCCATGGCCCAGCATGTTCCTACAACAGCAACAAACATCCCCCCATCCCTCTAGCCCCCACCCCAATGCATACGTTTAGTCCCTCCAGACTCCCTCCACATCACGCAGCTCAATTGCCTAGTTTATCACAACAGTAGTACCTGGAGGGAGGGCGTGGATTTAGGAGGACATTGAACTATTGGCCTCAGCACCCCTTTAGCACTGTAATGGCTATAGTGAACAGACTGTCAGCCCTGGTGCAATGTTGGGATAGGAACGAAGCCCTCTGACACACACACACACACCCCAAGGCAGCTGAGGTAAATAGCAGGGTAAGAGAGAATCCCTGTCTGCTGACCTTCATTGCCCCAGAGACAAAGCTGACACAGTCACGGCTTTTATTGTGCCGTACAAAACAGTATACTGAACAGTTGCAGATAGGATTCGGAGTCTGAGAACATCATGGAGGAATGTGGTTGCCAAGTGTTTTCTCCTCACAGAGATCATGTGCTTTTGAAAGCAGCATGGTAGGGAGCAGCGTAATGGGTACAGCTCTCCTTATCACTGCATCTCTATGCTTCAACAAAAGCAAACCAAATAGCCAAATAAGTATCAATTTGAAGTTGGTATCTTCAAGCTGGTGCTACCCATTCATTTATCAAAAGCATTGTAAGGTCTTCAATCTATTGCATTATAGGAGGTGAGTGTTTATCCTTCCAATTTTGTAATATCAGTCTTTTAGGTGTCCAAAGGGCACAGAGAATCAATTTCCCCTTCTGTTTATTAATTTCCATGAATCAGGTAAATAATTTAAAATACCATGTAGATCAGTGAATACTAAAGACTGTTCCAGTTCAAAATTTATCTGTGATCAAAATAACCTCCTCCCAAAAAGAAGCAACTACTGGACATTGCCAAAACATATGTTTAAAAGAAGCATTAGCTGTATTGTACTGCCTGCAATTAGCTAATCCCTTATTAAAGAGACATTCAGCGTCCAATAGCCACGAAAGAAAAGTTTTTGCTGAATAAGACGCAGCCTAAGATCCAGCGCTGCAACAGGTAGATGCCAAAGCGGCGATCCACTGATTAGGCATTTTGTGGTGGTTCCCAGAGCAATTTCTCAAAATCCAAAATGTGCCCATGGGTCCAAAAAGTTTTGGGACCCCTGCCCTGGAGGATGACGAGGTCATGTAAAGCACCCAGAAACTACAGTGAGTGAGGAATCATGAGCACACAATGAATGCCTCGTGTAGAAAGGCTCCCAGTGGGCATAACTCAGAGACATGATCAAGCTGTAACAACTTAAGGTATGAACTTACTTCTTTTTATTTCAATGGGACCTAGAGCCAGAACACATGTTACAATGGGTCATGCACAGACTGCAGGAAACAGCCTCCAGATGATGACTTACCATCACCACAGTCATAACATGGACAGACATCACATCACAGCATTCTGGAGCCTGGAGTTTCTCTGTCAGAATCATTTCTTCCAGAAATGGCAGTGCTGGCATGAATGTCAGCACATGAACCCCCATTTCACTACTTCCCATGCATCTCATGAAAAGGAGGTGTGGGAAAATTCCCTTGTTCTTTGGTATAGAGCTATTAAATATGTATTCACCCAGAAACTACTGGGACTAGCTTCCTGGTACTTATTATCAGCTCTGCAGCCTTAGTCAGCTAAGAGATTTTTCTACTTTCTAACATGGGTTGTTTTTTTTTAAGTGTTGGATGACATGATTTTATCTCAACCACACCAGAACCATTCAAGTGCCACCCTAATGACGTCAACATGCAAAATGGAGTAGCTGCAAACGAACAGTGAGTTTCATTTCAAACTGATGTGCTACATATAAATCAAAACTGTCTTCATCAATAATTAAGCATTAATAATTAACGAATGCAAACAGCAAAATACTTTACGGAAATGTTTTAATCTGTTCAGTTCCTCATTCCTCAGTCTGCCTATTTTGCTGTTTCTCCTCTTTAGTTAGTTAATATCTAAGCCTCCGTCATCTCTGACACGCAACTAAATTCCACAATGATCTTCAAAGAATGAGGCTTTCATAGAGATTTTTGTTTTCTTTACTGCTGCAACTTAGGACATTTGTTTCATATAAATCTCTCTCTTTTCCCCTCAAAATACTATATCTCACACAAAGGTTTCATTGCAAAATCTAATGAAGCTTTTGTCTGCCTGCTCAAATCTTAGATGTTAGAAATTCTTTCTCACATCCTGTAAAGGAACCATTCATAAAGCAAAGCATGTCACTCATCAAGGGTGGGGAAAAGCTGTGATAAAGGAGGGGGTTAGTAGTACTGGTTAAAATGGAGCCAAGTGTGGCAAAGTCTTTAAAAAGTATGACATGCCTTTTGGACTGTTCCAGTACATGTAATCCTAATACTCAGTAAAAATCCCACAAAATATAACAAATGGCCCTGATCCAGCTAAAATTAGTTATGATTTTCACAAAGCAGTGGGACTTAAACTGACTGTGACCAACTTGTTTCATTGGTTATGACGGAATTCAGTGACAAGTAGTTTTAGCTGGTTCTGAGGTCCAACCACACATTATGCTTTTTGTGAATCATGTAACTTAAGTTTTTGCTTTTTGGTTAATTCATTAAGGAATGGGGATTCCTATTGTAAATGTAGCGCATGGTGAAGAGAGACTTACCTCTTCACTCCCTAGCTGTATTCGAAATGGAAATGGTCTCTTCTGCACAGCTAGGAGCTTTAGGGGGAAAAGTTCCCATTGATGCTAAGGTTGTAAAGCCAGAAAATGTTTAAATAGGCCTAGCAGATGACAGCAAAGTAAGCTGGGTCTGGACTGTACCACTTCAGATTTCAGGTGAGGATTCACATGATGGAAGGTTCTGCTATATAAAATAACTTCCTGCACATAGAAGCACAATTCCTCTGCCCACCCCCCTGCCCAGCAACTCAAGTTAAAGGATATTAGGCAGCAGGTCTTGGAGAACCACTGCCAGTCAGAGTTCACAGTACTGAGTTAGATGTACACAGTGGTCTGACTCAGAATTAACAGTTTCATAAGGGGTGTTTTAAATGATCGGGTTCATATGTCACAACAACCCTGTTTTGTTTTTGTTTTTAAACCCTGGGTTGCTGTAAAGTGGGAACGAGCAAGTGTGCTGGTTCCCACCACCTGATCACTCCTGCTGCAAGTGGGAGGAGCTAAACAACCCAGGGGCACTCTGTCCCTGGGTTGTTAAGCATGAAGAGACTCTTTGGGGAAGAGACAACCCAGAGTTGGAGCCCATGGTAAAACTATGGGTTCCACCTCTTAGGTTGTCTCTCCAACAACCCAGAATTCCTGGTTCACACATCACGCGTAACAACACAGGGACAGAGCACCCCTGGGTTGTTCAGCCCCAGCAGGAGCGATTAGAATGTGGGAAGAAGCTTGCTGGCTCCCACTTCGTCAACAACCACCTAGGATATTTTTTAAAAATAGGGTTGCTGTGACATCTTAACCAGTATTTTAAAATATTATTGGGTGTCTCCCAGTGTGGCGTAGTGGTGAGAGTGTTGGACTGGGACTCGGGAGATCTGGGTTCTAGTCCCCGCTCAGCCATGAAACTCACTGGGTGACTTTGGGCCAGTCACTGACTCTCAGCCTAACCTACCTCACAGGGTTGTTGTGACAATAAAATGGAGAGGAGGAGGAGGATTATGTAAGCTGCCCTGGGGTTCCTTGCAGGAAAAAAGGCGGGGTATAAATATAATAAATAAATAAATATTTTAAATAGCTGGAACTGACGTTTTTACTTTGCTGTTTTAATTGCAGTTTTAATTGTGTATTGTGCTAATTATGTTATTTGTTTATTACTTTTAATTGGCTTAGTGTATATTTTATTATTGTTTTGTTTTAAATTAAATTGTAAACTGCCTTGGGATAAATATTATGAAGGGTTGTATATAAATACCGTAAATAAATAAAGTAAAATAAAAATGTGAACACTTACCTGCAGTCAAAAGTTGAACACTGCTTGGGAGAACAAGGCCACAGAATGCTATCATGACCTCAACCCTACTGTGAGCACCAACTACACAGAAAAAGTAGTACCTGGATGCTTTGTAGAGCCATATCAGGAAATGTGTCCCCTATGCATAACCTACAGTTATTGAGGTCCCCTGCTCACCCTGCACAATCCCAGTTAATAACCAAGTATGAGAAATAGTCCATACTACAAGAGCATAGGGCTGCTTCTCTTTGCTCTGCTGATCCCAGGCAGTTGTGATGTATAGAAACAGATTTACTGTCACCACCAGCAGCCATTCCAGCAGGCTGAGAGGAGGGAGATGAGAGGGAGTGCAGGGCCATTCCACCAGCCCTGCTGAAAGGTGCCCTCCTGAAGGCTCCTCCTCCCTCTACTGTCACCACCAGCAGCCATTCCAGCTGGCTGTGCAGAGGGAGAAGAGAGGGAGTGCAGGGCCATTACCACCAGCCCTGCTGAAAGGTGCCTTCCTGAAGGCTCCTCCTCCCTCTACTGTCACCATTCCAGCAGGCTGTGCAGAGGGAGAAGAGAGGGAGCACAGGGCCATTCCACCAGCCCTGCCAGGAGTATTAATATTCCCCTTTCTTCCCTCCCCATTCCTTTTTCCTTGTGTGTCGTGTCTTTTTAGATTGTAAGCCTGCGGGCAGGGACTGTCTTGTTAATTGTTGTAAACCGCCCAGAGAGCTTCAGCTATTGGGCGGTATAAAAATGAAATAAATAAATAAATAAATATTCTTTTAATTTGCAGTTTAAAAGAAAAATCTAAGTGAAGCCAAAAGTACTTTTCTGTGCATTGATTTGCAATAGGAAACCTCCCTATTGTGCCCAGCAGAGGGAATCCCTACATATTGCTTGCAGAACTAAATATTCCAGCATCTTGCTTTTCTTTCTTTCTTTCTTTCTTTCTTAATTAATTATATTTCTATACTGCCAGTACCAGCAGTATATTAATATATTTCTCAGAACATGAGAAGACTTAGAGCAGGACTTCTGAGTCCTGCTTAAAATCAAGAATAGGAGTAGCCAAGAACATTAGCTAGACCTAGACCAATTTTTTTATGATGACCAATAAAGATTCCCAAGAAATATAAGCCTCTTATGATTCACTTCCTGTGGTCACTCATACATGAGATACTGAGCTTGAGGGGTCATTTGTTTGATCTGGGAGAGGCAGAGTTTATATTATTAATTTATTTTTTGTTATAGGAAGTGGTATACTCATAAAGTAACCAGAGATCCTCAGTGTGTCATCTCTTGCAAAGGCCGCTTCCTTTGCATTTTGCTTTCCAAAGCATTTGTAGTAAAATAGACAGCATTAATTTCCAAGGTCTACTTGCTGTTCAGCGCCCTGAGGTAATCAGGCATACACTTTCAGCAATGCCTGCAAGAAAGCAGCACAGAGCAGAGAACAATGTCTCTCTTCAAGTGGAACTAGGGTAGGAAATTATCCAGCACTGACCAGTGCAAACAATACTGTTCAGGTAATTAACTTGGCTGGTTCAAAGCAGACAGCAATGAGATCACCTCCTTCTATGGAAATACTACTTAGTTGCCGAGTTTAAACAAATGAAAACATTGAGGTTTCTAAGGAGCAAAATGAGAATGCCTAATAAAATACCTAAGTAAAAGCTACAAGGGGGTGGAGGGACTTGCATATTAAAACTCAAAGCATACTTTATTTCATTATATATATATTTCTTGTTCTGTATTTTACCTGCATTAGCAACAGTCCATTGATGGAAGCTGCTTCCTGAAAAATTGCTTTGGGATTTTAAGTCTTATTTTGCATAAGGAAGAAGTTATTGGCTAACTACACTTGCTAGTTAATATTTAACATGAGCAGTGAGAATGTGTGTTTTCAAACTCTCATTAGCTTTCTCTAGCATTACAGCTTCTATGAGTAGATCACAATTAATTAGTTCAGTATAAGAGGGAATGCAAGTAATATGTGTGTGGCGTAGAGGTGAAAGTGTTGGACTGGGACTGGGAGATCCGGGTTCTAGTCCCCGCTCAGCCATGAAACTCACTGGGTGACTTTGGGCCAGTCACTGACTCTCAGCCTAACCTACCGCATAGGGTAGTTGTGAGGATAAAACAGAGAGGAGGAGGAGGAGGAGGAGGAGGAGGAGGATTAGGATTATGTAAACCGCCTTGGGTTCCTTGCAGGAAAAAAGGTGGGGTATAAATATAATAAATAAATAAATATGTGTTCAGATTTAAAGGTCACCCTCATCCTTAAAACTCAATGAAGGTAACATTAAAAAGTAATCCCCAAATAGAAATTAAGCTTAAAATCTATAAAACAAAACTAATGCTTCATAGGTTACTTACTAATCTCTTCTGTGGCACTTTAAAGACAATGTATTGTGGCATAAGGTTATGCCATAATAAAATTGTTAGTCTTAAGACATTTAAAAAAAAGAAGAAAATTCTGAATCCTCATTCTTTAAATATGTACTCAAATAAAAGAGGCCTATATTCCATTTACCAATACTGACTCAGTTCACACATAATAGCAGCAAATTATGAGTTGCTTAATCTACGATTTGCTGGGTTGCATGCCACATGAAAGTCATTTCCGCTTTGCATAATCAACCTCCGATCAGCCTGATTGTAGGTTGTTGTGTGATGTGTGAACCCAGCCACTATGGTTGGTTCATGGGTTAAACAATCCAAAGCTGACCTATGATTAGTCAACATATAATTAAACAACTTTGGGTTGTTTAACCCACAGATAAGCCATAGCGTCTGGGTTCACACATCACACAACAACCTATGATTGGGCCAATTAGGTAACATGGAAGCAGCCCGCACATGGCATGAAACCTGGCAAATCATTACATGATGCCACCATTACATGTGAACAGGGCCACTATTTAGGAATGTTACAAAGTTTCATTGATTTTAAACTTTAATACAAAAGCAGAGATGTGAAGGTCTGGAGGGAAAAGCCCCCCTGATAGGTGAAGGAAAGGGGAGTTTCTTATGCATGTTTTTGCAGAAACAAGTTCCACTGAGTTTAATGAGGATTTTTTTACAGGTAAGCGTACATAAAATAATATATAAGTGAGGACTTCGATGTTGTTCTAAAATTTAACTTAATATCTAAATGCATTGCTATTCTTTAATTACTACACAGGAATGCTTTTTATGAATGTTTTCTCTCAAAATAGGAGTTTCTTCTGTTTCTGCATGGTAACACTGAGGTCTACGTACTGTTTCTAAGTGCAGATAATAAAACCTTCCTTTCTTGATAATTTCCTTTTTCAACTTTTATTTTATTCATATGGAAAGAACTAAGATATACTTTCAGGGGCAACCCTATATTCCAATTTTGTGGAGATGGGGCAGGGGAGATGCACCTAGCTCAGGGGCAGGCAACCTGGTGCCCTCCAGGTGTTTTGGATTACAATTTCCCTCATTCCTGACCATTGGCTATGCTGACCGGGGCTGATGGGGGTTAGTTCAAAACATCTGGAGGACACCAGATTGCCTACCCTTGATGGCCCACCCCTCCCCCTGACAACCCATGTGACCACCCCTGCTGTTTCAATGGCCAGCCAGCATTCCTCATTGCCTCTTTCCCTCTGCATCCCCCCCTCTCCCTCTCCATCCCCCCCCCCCACTCCCACAGCCTGCAGTTTCAAGCAACAGGGTGGAATTCATACCTAGAGGACACTCCAGTCTGCTATTGGTTCCTTATTGTGTTTCTTATTCCTATTAAACTGATCTGGGTACCCACGTACTGCAAATGCACGAAGAGCAGCATAGGAACAAATGAGAGGCAATGTACAAATCAAAATAAAATAAGAAGGAAAAAATGTGACAAGGGGCCGTGCCATTGGCTTATTATTTGTTACAAAGTGATCTAGAAGAAGAAATTATATAGGGAAATATTACCCACTCTAAGCCTTAAGTGTGGGAGAGAGTATATATATATAAAATAAAAATAAACTTGGGCATAGGAAATCTTGTTCCAAGAATTTCTATGAATATTTTTAGTAAATGTTCTACCTTATTTAAAATTGATGGAAAGTTATGTTGTACTTATGAACATCAAGCTGAATGATGGATTACTGATAAATATTCTACAAAAAGAACATGTTGGCCTGTTATAAAATTTCACCTCCCACAATAACTCCCTAGCAATATCACCCACCTTACATTGCACATCTCTGCCCTTCTTAAGATAAGGGATGCATTCTTCACATATCACATAAAATTCCTCAGTCTTGTCATTAATCTTATGATACTAATATGAAGCAATTATCGGTGCCAGCATTCTTGTGGGTCATAAGTACATTTCCACATTGCAAAAATCATTGCTGGCCGCATAACCAAAGGAAGCTGAAATTAATTTCCACCCAAGATTCCAATTTGCAAAAGCATCCTAACAAAAGTAGTTTCATTCCAGTCAGCAATTTATAGTACAGTGTATTTTTGTATTATGCACAAATATCCAATCTGATACTGCATGCAATCATTATTTTGCATCCTGAGAATCTCAGCATTATTTTTTTTCCCCAAAGCAAGTTTCTAGTCCTTAATGCTGTTGACTAAATAAGTTTGAAATTGGGGGGTGGGGAGCAACTGCCAAAGGAGCTGCATGTGTATTCCACACGGCTTACACTTCAGTGGTGACGAGAGTAAGGCATTCCTAGTAGCATGCTGCTTTTAATTAGCTAGTGGTCTGAGATGTTGCCATTACCTCAGACTGGTAGTACAAGGGTGAAAAACTCTTGACCAGCATACCTACCAGGATATCAGGCCATTTTTAAGCTTCCAATCCAAACTATCCAGTGTTTGGGTGTATTTCATTTTATTGACTATCTATTATTTTATTTACTTCATTTTTATCCTGCATTTATATCCCATGTTTCTCCCAAGGATCTCAAGGCAGCATGCATGGTCCTCCGCCCCATTCTGATCCTCATAATAACCTAACCCTGTTAGGAACTTGGGCTGAGATTTGGTGACAGGCCTAAGGTCATCCAGTGAGCTTCATGGCTGAGTGAGGATTTGAACCTGGGTCCTATTCCAACACTCTCACTGAACAACCATGTTGCTAATGCATATATAAGGTATATAAGAATACCACTGATAACCATGGGGTCAGATGATAGGGCATGTAGATCAGTGCCCAGAATACAAGGGCAGATTACTCCAGTATTTACCAAAGCCAGGTCAATGTGTTTACTGTAGCCCTGGGCCTAAGTGTTTAAATAATACTCTGTTTAATTTCTGATTCTTGCCACATTATTTGGTGGTAAGGTTTAGACCATTGTTTAGGAAATATATGAAGTAGTAGCAATGGGGAACGTAATTAAAAGCAATTGTTTTTCTTAAAGATTTAAATCATTGATTTAAATTGCTATGTTTTATATCAATACACCCCATTCCCCAAGAAGAGAGAGAGAGAGAGAGAGAGAGAGAGAACAGAAGCTAGTAACTCAAAAATGCTAATAGGGCTTTGCTTAGCCTGGGGTCACATGGTTTGGAGACAAGCCTTGGATGTTTCCACTCTGTGCAGCATACATTCAGTGGTAACCCAAGTTTAGTGTGTGAGATGAGATATTGTCATTCCTGAAAGCTCAACTCCCTTCCTCAGGAACAATAAGGGAGAGACATCATAGCACATGAAAACAACTCAGAAGCCCATGATGGATACAAAACTCACCTAACCAGTGGGTGAAGTAGATACTGAGGGAGGAGTAATTAAGAAGCTGAAAGTCTCAGATCACTGAGAAAAGAGCAAGCCAGGTTGTTGCCAAATGAGTGACCGAAGGCTCAGTTCCAGAATTGTAAGGCAGAGAACCACACCAACATATTTGGCCCATTCACACGACATGATAGCCCACTGTGGGTTAATTTACCCATGAGGACCTGTGGCATGTGCTGGCGACTATGAATATGCAACCCCTAACCAGGGGTTGTCACGTCATGGGAGTCTGGCTGGTGGGGGTTATTTGAGGGCTAAACAACTCTTGCATAACCCACAGTCTGTTGTAGCGTTAAAGTCAAAGTCAGTTTATTACGGTCATAGACCAGCAGGGTTGTAGGGTTATGTAAGGGTTGGTTAGCCATCAAATAACCTCTGCCATCTGGATTCACATGACATGACATATTCATAATGGCAGCCGGCATGAGCCACAACTCCTCATGGGTAAATTAACCCATGCTGGGATGCTGTGCCATCTGAACCAGGCCACTTGTCGGGGGACCGGTCCTGCAATCACACATTCTAGTACTCTGACACCGGAGACTCCAAATCAGTGAGATCCTTTTATTACAGCAAATCCCATGGCATAAGCTTAACGGTTACAGTCTTCACAAATCATATAGCTGATGGCATTTTGCTACAGCCTCTTGAACCCACTGTGTGAAACCATTAGTCCAACTAGCCTTTAATCCAACAATAGATCAGTTGACACACACATGAAACAGTGTAATGATTAAGGGAAGCATCTCCTTTCAATCACAAAAGGGGCCAGGCAGTGAATGATAACTTGAGGTTGAGACTGCATCCTTTGACCACTTTGACCAACAGCCTATGATCTATCGTTATTGCTGATAGTCATCACCAAGACTAGGAATCCGAATACGGATGTAAAAATCTGATGGGTTTTCTCAGCCCAGCCCTGCAGATTCCATTCTGTCAGCCCTGCACTGGCAAAAACAGGAGGATATAAGCATCCAATAATGCAAAAAAGCGGGGAGAGAACAGGTTCTCAGGATGCAAATTCTTTATTATTTGTTTTCAGGTGGAGCAGCCCGACGCATTTCGGCCTATGGTTTTTTTAAGGCCTTCTTCAGGGGGCTGTAAATATTTAAAATACATCTAGTAAATACATATTGTAAAACATGGTGGAGATGACACATAATAAAAATGCGAGTCAAGCCAGCAGACAGACTTCTGTTTTTAAAGCAGGCTTCAATCTGCATAACCTTTTCTTTTGAAGCCATGGAAATTTGCACAGCATTCAGGCCTCCACTCTGCAAATTTGCAGAAACTGTAAATTTGTGCAAATTGCAGAGAAGAGGCCCAAATTTTGCACAAATCTGAAATTAACTGTCAGAAAATTCAAGGCGGCCAAGGTGGAGTGTGTGCATATGCAGTGACAGGAGGATGCTTCCATTCCCACAACAAGAATAACAACGGCTCGAATATAAAGAGTCAACCCCAATTTGCGCAAATTGTGATTTGCGCAAATTGCGCTAGAGATATGCAGTTCTTGGCTCCAAATTTGTGCAAATATTTCGAGCAGTTTTGCAGAAGCTGACCCCCCGCCCAACTTGGCCCACTTTTGGCCATCCGGTTGGAAATGTGTCAGAAGTCCGTAGAGCTAAAATGGAACAGGTTTTTCAGTGCCACACATCCCTAACCAAGACACATTTGAGCAAGCAAAAACGTTAAACCAGGATACTGTGGTCTAGTAGAGCATCACTGTTCTTAAGAAGCAAATATTCACAAACAAAATAAAATAGTCCATAAAATGTAGCTAGTAGAAAGATGGAGGTTGCAAGCTGTAGCATCAAAAGGACTGTTGAAACCAGCTTGAGTACCCCATGTAAATAGAAATGCAAATAACTTGAAGTGACATGAAAATCCCTGTCATGGTTTGCTTCCCAAATAAAATGCATTACTGAAAGGATCCTAAATTAAAACCTGATGTGCTTGAGTTAAATATGCCATCCAAGCTTGCAAGAATTATAACTGGAGATTTTCTTTTCTGTCCCAACATTAAGGAAAAAAAGGTTTAACATTGTCTTTTTGAAAAGCTTACATGAGAATTTTATCCTGGATGTCAATTTAATCAGGCAGAAATAATAAGTATACAGCCCACATAACATATTTATTCTGAAAGCCTTTATGTTCCGTTAATTAGTTTAGCTATTGCTTTCATGGTTCATTTGAAAGCTTCATGCTTCATTAAGTATCAATACATTTCATTGCCTTAAAAACTTTACAGGAAAAATACAACTGTTTCTTCAAGTGATAATCTTGTTAGATGATATATACATTTCAGGCATGCATATCAGGAATGATCAAAGATGGAATTTCCATAGCAGCTCTAGCCTGAAACGGTATGCAAATCTTGTTCTTGTGGTAAAAAAAAATTTTTTGAAAGAAATAAGCATCTTTTCTGAAGAAAAAGTACTTTTTACACATGCATTTCTTAGAATTAAACTTCCTTAATATGCTGACTATAAATGCTGCATTTAGCCTGCAGAGTTCTTAGGTTAGATTTATACAGTGAAGATGGTTTGGCATTCCAACCCTCAACATTTCTTCTGGTAAATTTATCAGCCTGCAGTGTAACACTGTTTTGTGTTACTGGGCTTGAAAGGAATATTTGTATAATTCAGTGCATAATTGTAGACCCTGATCAATGGGTTTGGCAAGTTTCAGGACTGGAGCTGTTGATTCCCCACCCAACAGGCTATTCTGAAGAGGTTGCTGTATCTGCAGTAGCACAAATGAAGTGTTTGCACTGCTGTAGTTCTGGCATTCTGGCCAGTTTGTATGGAAAAAGCCTAGAATGCCATATATGCCTCAAAATCTTGGGTACAGAATTTCATCTGCACAGGTGTTTTGAGTCCACCCAATATCACCATGCACTTGTCACAAGGGCTTATCAGCAGATCCTTTCTCCTGCCCTGCAGTGAAGGCAGAAGCAGATGTTTCTCCTGCACCAGCAAAGAGGCTGGCAGCTAGCTGCAGAACCATCTTAAGAGTACAGTTTGTCCCCTAATGATGCCAGTGGGATTATACCATATTATCATTTTAGGAGCAGCTGTATCAGTATAGCAATTCATAGGACTGAGCCAACACCTGGAGGAGCTCACAGCAGGCAAGACACCCTTTACCTTCCCTTTCTCACACAGATCCATGAGCACACACATACACACACTACACACTATATAACTTGTGGAGCTTACAGACACAAACACATCAATTATGCAAGATGCTAAAAGGCATAAAAGGTAGATGTTCATATATTAATGTAAACACTAGGTATGGGTGAATCTAATTTCCAGTCCATTTCCGTTTTACATGTATTCAGTCACAATTCTGTTTCATCCAATTTCTGCCTCAATTTTCCACCTTATTTTTTTTAAACGCATGAAAATTCACTTTGAATGAATGAATGAATGAATGAATATATTTATTACGGTCAATGACCAGCACCCAATAATAAAACAGTATCAGACAAAACAGAACATATAATGTACATAACACCATTACATCAACAGTACATCACAAAGTATATAAAATTTATATCAAGATTTTTATATCAAAAAAACCATAAATAGGATAAAGATCACTGTGTTAACAAGGAAGTGCGGCAAGCTATGGCAGCTGCACAGAATTTGACCACTTTATTAGTAATATGTGGGACCTTGTCAGAAAGTAGCAGCAATATGTAATAATCTTTGGATCTACCCAGGAATTTACATAAAATAGGTAGGATAAGTTCTTTGCAAATGTCCCAATAGAAGGAACAATATAAAAGAACGTGACCCACGGTTTCAACTTCCCCATTATTACAGGGACAGAGACAGTCTTGGAAAGGTATTCCTTGATATCTCCCCTCCAAAACCGCTCACTAGTCCAGAGCTTCACCTTCTTCTTCAGACAGAAGGTCCTTCACTCCCTAAGCGGAGACTCCTGTGAAGTGTTCTTCACTAACTCCTTCACGTTTGCTTTCTCACAACTTAATTACTAGTTTTTCTTGTCTGAACTCTTTTCTTCAGTACCACCTTTCCCCTACCTACTCTACTAACCTCCCACTCCCTCTCTCCTTCCAACCCACTCTCACACAACTGACAACCACCCCCCCTCCAACTGCCAACTCCCTGGGGTTCTATGCTCTCCGCTTAAACCAATCAGAGCCTCTGGAATGCTCAGGTTGGCCCTCCCCAGGCTTCTGCCTGTCACTCCGCCACAGATGACAGTCAAGCTTCTAAACCCATTTCAATCCCTATTGTATGCTGCATGAGAATGGGGCAGTGGGTGTTTCTGGTGGTGGTGGAGAGATGTAGAACAGAGTTTATGCATAATCAATATTGATTTGCACTGAATTTTCTTTGCACTTGATCCTATGGCAGCTGATACTGCTTAGCTATACCACTCTGTAGAGAATAAATAAAACATTTAAACTGCCCGGTTTATTTTCCACTCCTTAAAAGCCTAAATTTTATTAGATTGTGAACTAAACAAAGTCTTACACATGTCTTTTCAAACTTGGCCCTTGATAATTCAGGGAAACAAACTCTGGGGAAATCATACAAAAAGCCCCAAATATTTAAAACCCACATTTTTCCTACGACGAACATCTAATCAGCATTTTTCTTTCAACACTATTGTTCCATTACCCCAAAAGCATGCTAATTAATTGGAATTTCCCAGGACTTTTGCTATTAAAGTGTGCACACATATGTGCACGCGTGTACACACACACACACACACACACACACACTGGCAGCTCACTCCTTCGGGTTAAAGTGGGCCAGTCTACTAACCACAAAGCCAGTGAGAATAAGAGGTAGGATTAAGGCCATTTTGAATGCCCCAGGCCCTGTAAAGAATACTTCAGTTCCTGGCCTCAGCCGTCATCCTTGCCAGAACTGATTTCTGTGAAATGACATCTTAACCACAGCTTTGATATTTTTTTTCAAAGAAAATGCTGTTGATTGCAGGCCAAATTAGATGAGACCATTTGCACAATTGGCAATTGCATGAATGGCTTTTGACAAGGAAATTGCAGGCACAGGGTCCCCAATCCAGATCAGCACTGGATGGCATGGGAGATAGGGGGCATTAACCCTTTGCCCCTGGCCTGCTGCAGCCCCGATCAGGATCAGGGGCCCTGCTCCTGCTGCTGTTCAGATCTGGCCCTTGACATCTCAGGGAAACAATGGGAACTCCCCCTCCCTGCAAGGCAGACAGCAGGTGCCCCAGGGGAGGCTGGTGTGATGACCCCTGTGTCAGTGGGGCTCCTTATCCATTGCTGCTTTTTGTTTGAGCTTCACAGGAGCTATCCATGGATTTGAATTCCATCCCCAAAATAGGTTCACCACCATGGAGCACCATGATAGCTCCTATAAAGCTCAAAATAAAAAATGCAATGGATAAAGAGCCCCACTGACATAGAAGTCACCAGCCTCTCCTGGTGCAAGGGGTTCAATCCAGACAGGGGCCACCGTGTGTGTGCAGGGGGGCACATTGGGCCCTCCCAGATTGGGACCACAGTGGGAGGCAAAGGGTTAAAAGCCCCCTATACTCCACAAAGGAGCATAAATGGGAAACTTATGCATGTACCTTAACAAGCTGTTAAAATTAGGACCACAATGTTTTAAAATCTTTGGATCAACTAAAACAGGGGTACACAGCCCATGGGCCACATGTGGCCCCTGGATGCCTGCTGTGCAGCCCGCATGCCCCCACCAAATCCCCCCCCTGCCATTTAGGGTCTCTGCTTCTGTGCTGCTAATGGTGGCACAGAAGCAGTGATGCCTGTTGGGGTTGCTGGGACGCGAAGAGCCTTAGCCTCCTTCTCCCTTCATTGACCCCAATGCAGCTGGCATCACTGCTTTGATGCGAATTAATGGCATGGAAGTAGCAATGCCCATTGGGTTGTGCACCCCTGAACTAAAAGTATACTCCCCAAATTACTGGGAAGCAATTTTTTTTTTAAAAAGATTATTTTTAGAATACTCATACTAATACAAAACTGTAGATGGTAAACACCATCTTAGATTAGTCATCCCCATTCACACACAAGAGAATGCCCTGCCTGAAATGATGGCCATGCAACATGTACGCATTATCTAAAGATAAGGGAAGTATTGTTTCACATCAGAGCTATTATTTGTTACATGCAAATGTAATAAGTTAATTGATTAATTAATCAACTAACACTCATACAATTAATAGAGTAAGTTTTTTTTTAATGAGATGACGACCCTAGTTGAAATCAGTTTCTTGTGGAGATTAAAATTATTAGCTAAAGGATGTTATGAACAATCAGCAAGTTGGATGCAAAGATCTGTACGTGGAGTTCCACTCACAGAACACTCCCATGAACACTCCCAGGGCAGTTAAGGATATAAGCAAGCCAAAAGAGTAACTGAAGAAACATCTGAAATTAAACTGGTCTTTGGATAAATTAAAATATGAACCTTTGTTGCTTTGTACACACAGAATAATATTGGAGTACAATAGCTAAACTTTTAAGCATTTCAATGCTCAAGTTTAAAGAATGCAAAGTGAAATATCAATAATCTTTTAAAAACAACAACAACAAAGAACTGCTACACTGGATGTTACACATATTCTAGCACCACAATTAGATTCACATGGATGTTACAAAAACCAATGCCTGCTTTGAAGAGAATCATGCAACATGTCCATTAGCTAAGATTAATGTCTGTCCAGATGTTATGCAAATGATATCAAATATCTGCATCATAAATGTGATCCTCTCACTTGTGACTCATTTCCACAGGGGCTCTTGGGGCTAAGCAGTCTGCACAACTTTGCCATATGGCTATTAAGACATACCAATGAATAACATTCATGGTGCTTAACTATTGGTGTAGGCTCAGGATTTCAGAAATCACAGAAAAAGAAACATGTTCCAGAAAACCTTGTACAGAAAAATGGAAAACCATGGAGAGTCCCAGAAGCAGGGAATACATTTTATAATACATTGTATTGCATTATTTATTATTTCATTGTAGATGACAAATCCATATAATAAGGAAGTGTTGGTCTCAGGAGAATGAAGTATCAACCTCTTAAAGTGCAGTCAGTAACCTGTTACAGTGGAAAGCAAAAATAAACAAAATTTGTTGGTATGTTTGGGAAGTCAGGCTAGAGCAGCTACACTCTGGAGCCAAGCCTTTTCTTTTCTTTTTTCTTTTTTTAAATAAATGCTTTAAATTAGAGGAAAAGGCTATGAAATGGTAGGAAGCCTTGTAGGGATCAAAGGCCATCCTTACTGATGCTTGCACCTTTTGTGAGGGTCAGAAGGCTGTATGAGAGCCCAAACTGCAGTGCAGCAAGGGAATTATCATGTCATCATCTCCAGTTGGGGGGGGGGGCTTGGGCAAATTATCCTCAGTGGGCCGAGCTCCTTATCGCTGTCACCACTGCCCACTGACTTGCCCTCTGCCTGTGGCCTAATCCGCACCAAGAGGATAATAATAATAATAATAATAATAATAATAATAATAATAATAATAATTATTATTATTATTATTATTATTATTATTATTATTATTACTACTACTACTACTACTACTACTACTACTATTACTATTATTATTATTATTTATTACCCGCCTCTCCACTTAGATCGAGGCGGGGAACAATCATAAATACAAAATACATAACTAGTTAAAAACATAGTAAACATTATTAAAATATTCTTAAAAACCTTTAAAAGTATCCTAAAAACTCTTAAAGTTCCACTGGATAGGCCTGTCAGAAGAGGTCAGTCTTTATGGCCTTTTTAAAAGCCAAGAGACTATCTAGTTGACAAGTCCCCTCCGACAGGCCATTCCACAGTCTGGGAGCAGCAGAAGAGAAGGTCCTCTCTGGGTAGTACTCGCCAGCCTAGTCTTGGCTGACTGGAGTAAATTCCTCCCAGAGGACCTAAGTGTACGGGATTGTCACGGGAGAAGGCGATCCTGCAGGTAACCCGGACCCAAACCATGTAGGGCTTTAAAGGTAATAACCAACACTTTATACTTCGCCCGGAAACTGATTGGCAGCTAGTGTAATGCTTTTAAAGCTGGTGTAATATGGGCACCTCTAGATGTACCGGTGACCAATCTGGCTGCCATATTTTGCACCAATTGAAGTTTCCGAACTAGGTACAAAGGTAGCCCTATGTACAGCGCATTGCAGAAGTCAAGCCTCGAAGTTTCCAGCGCGTGCACTACTGCCTTTAGGTCTTCCGACTCTAGGAAGGGGCCAGGACCGGTGCAGGGCAGTTTGGCGCCCCAGGCGAATAACTATTTAGCAGCCCCCCCCTCTCCAAAGCAAAAAAAAAAAAACCCTGCACCTACCTTCCCCCCCCCCCCGCCCTGGCTGCGGCGGCGGCTGCTGCTGCTGCTGCTCCTGAAGTGACGCGACGCGACCCCCGCGCTGTTTTTTGCCCGCGACGAAGGTAGGTGACAGGGGGGTTGGGGGTGACGGGGGGGTTGGGGGGGTGGCGATGGCGGTGGGAGGCGCAGCGGCAGCGAGCGAGCGGGAGGGCGGAGGGCGGGTGGAGGCGCAGCGGCGGGCGAGCGAGCGAGGATATCGGCTGGGTGGGCGACCCTCGCCTCGCGCCCATCACCGCCCGCCCGCAGGAGGGACGCGCCGCCCTTTGGGCTGGGGAGCCGCGGCGCTCCAGCCGGCCGACCACGGCCCGGCCGAGGCAACTCCTGCGGCGGCGGCCGGAAGGGAGGCAGGTGCCCCGCGTGGCGCTCGGCAGCCGCGCCGGCCCGGCAGAAGAGCCGCAAGCGAGGGCGGGAGGCCCCCACCCCACGCCGAGCGATCCGGGAGCGGAGCCGGGAACGCACCCGCGGCTGGAGGAGATGCCCGTCGAGGGCGTCTGGCGAGGGCTGGCTGGCTCTCCTCGCCGCTGCCGGCCTCCACGGATTAGGATCGAGCTCTGCTCGCTCGCTCGCTCGCTGCCTCAGTGCTGTGCGGCGCTGAGCCTCCTTCCGCGGCGCCTCCAGCCCGGACGCGGCGCCTGCCCATTGGAGCGCCCGCCAGCCACGCCGGCCCCGCGCGCACCCCATTGGGCCGCGCGCACCCCGCTGCCGGCCTCCACGGATCCTCTTCGGCCGCGCGCCCTCTTCGGCTGCGCGCCCTAGGCAACCGCCTAGTTGGCCTAGCGGTAGCACCGGCCCTGGAAGGGGCGCAGCTGGCGTATCAGCCGGAGCTGATAATAGGCCCTCCTAGCCGTTGCATCTATCTGAGGTGTCATTTGAAGCCACAAGGCAAGTGAAGGCTGCTACTTCTCCTTGCACTCCTCTCTGGTAGGATACATGGAGAGGGCAAGTGAACAGGCAGCAACAGCAAGGAAGAGGAGCAAGCCAGGGGGCAACAGGGTTCCCCATAATGCTGACCACTGATGCTGGCCCTGGGAATTCTAATCTTACTTTTTTTCCTTTTTCCTTTGTTTACTGTTTTTAAAGTACACAGAAATAACCCTGGCCTTGGAGGAAGGAGTTTTAGCTCTCTAGTAATGTCATATAGGCATTAGCCAATTGGAGAGCTTCTGTACCACATTGGTCGAGACTGATCTACAAATCCCCAAGTTCCATAAGTCATAAATCTCATCTCTGGCATGAATTGACTAAAGCCCTTTTCAGATGACCAAACAAAAGCATGATGGTGTGAGTAGGGGAAGAACATAACTCCTGTCCCTCTCCCAACCTCTGTGCATTCATCCGATTCTTTGTACAGAGCCTACACATGTACAACATGTACACACATAGGCTTCCTCCATGTGATCTGTCTGTACTCTACATTTTGCAGGACTCTAGATCGTGCAGAAAGAGCCAGTGGCCACGTCCACATGGAACGATAAGCTAGGTTTCTGGAGAATCCTGGCTTATTGTGAACAAGCTGTGGGCTGATGCACACAGAATGTTAATTCCCTCTTGGCTCCCCTTGCTAGAGTAACTGGCTAAACAAACCAGGCGTGGTTTGTTTAGCATGTCATCTGAAACAGAGTTCCTAGCTTGTCACTCCCAAACAAGCCAGAATTTGTAAACCAAGAAGAGGGACAAGCCAGGATACTACCTGGTTCGGATGACATGCTAAACAAACCATTCCTGATTTGTTTAACTCGTCATGCTAGTGGGAAGAGCCAAGTGGGAGCAAACAGGCTGCATGAACCAGCACACTAGTTTGCTCATTTTCTCACATTCCTCCTCCCCTCCATTTGTTCAATGCCTTACCGGGTTATTGAAGGTATATGAGAAGTATCTAAATATTTGCTGAGATTGTTCTAATGCTGTATTTTATGTGCTGTTTTATTTTTGTGCAGTTTAATTCTTGACTAGTTTTCTTGTTGTTTATTATTGTCTTGGATTTTATTGGTTTCTTAGACGAATATTTTGTAAGCTGCCTTCGAAATATTTGCATTGAAGGACAGCATATACATTTCTAGAAATAAATCAATAAAGCACTGTATAAATGTTAAGTATTATTATTTGCACAATCATATTCTGCACACTGCTTGTCAATACAATAGGTGCAATTACAAGGGAGGAAGTGAAAGAATGTGATTTCCTAGGAACTCAGTGGAGCAGTTTGGAGTCCTTGAAATCAAATCGCAGATGTTTGCTGGGACAATGTTGTCTGGAATGTGCCCAGCAAATTTGTAGCCACCACATATTCCATGCACAAAAAAACCACATTGTCTGGAAATACCCATAGACTAAATACTGTGAAGTCATTCTGAGGTGCATCAACATGAAAGAAATCCTATACTGCTTTTCTCTTCCTCTTGCATCCCCTAAATATGACATATCCATATTTGGCAATCTGGTTATACCACATGACATAAAAGGGGGAAAAAATGTGTGGTTACTGTAATTATAGATAACCTTTTGAAACAGATCCCTTTCAAGGAATTTTCAGCAAATCTATTTCTGAAGCTTTGCTTTAGTGGTCTGAGGGGAAACCTTTTGAATCATTCTGATCCTTTATGAACTGATAATACTTTGCTGCACAATGAAGGAATTCATGACAAAATTCATGTGGAAGGAATTTGCCCACGATTCTTCATATACTTCATCGCCCAGGGTGGCCGGGTGACTGGCCAGATGGACGATTAACAAATATAATAAATAAATAAATAAATAAATATACTGCTTTTGCTGCATTTTATGTGATGTAACTGGTCATATTTGGTTTAAAATTGGGTTGCTACAGTATTTCTCAGCTAGTCTAGTTCAAAATGAAACAATATAGTAGACCAGATCCCCCCGCCACCCTGCCCTGTAATCAGTACATTTTAGAAAGAGATGTACATTGAGTTAAAGAAGAGCATCTGGTGGTCTTGCATGTTTCTGAAAACTTTCAAATCCTAAAACCCAACATTTTCAGATTTCAATCTATTGCCAAAGCCTTTTGCAATGCAAGATTTGTACAAATGCCTCACATTTAGGTTCCCCTTCATAAAGATTACTAATTAAATATCATTATTATGGTGAAGGAAATGCAAAGCACTACAGATGTTGCAAGAACTGTTTCACACTAACGGTTACTACAAGGCAGAATCTGACAGCCCTATCCTATCCATGTTTTCTCTGAAATTAGTCCGACTGTGTTCAGTGAGTGTAGGAGTACATCACACATACATGTCCATCATCTGATGACAACATCTTCAAGTGAAGCAGCCATCATCACAGGTCAACCAACTCAGTCAGGGCTCTCCTCACACACAATACTTTGCAGTAGAAGCATTTCACACATTTGGGGCCAGTGCACACACTGCAATCTCTACAAGGTCCTGCAGAAAACAGTCACCCTATAGTGAGTGTTCACTGCGACTGTGAACAGCAGATTACACATAGCTTTAAGAATCATCAAGCAGCCTGCCATCTGATTTCTGGGCCATGATGAGTGGGGATGAAAACTCTCAATGTAGCTTAGTAGTTACAGCAGTCTTCCTGGTGTCCTCCTGCTGTGCTGGAGAACAACTCCTATCATTCCCAACCAGCATGACCATCTGAAAAGCACCAGGTTGAGGAAGGCTGGGCTAAAGCATATAGAGCACTTGCCATAGGGATGCAGTCTTCCCAGGCCTCTCCATTGTAGGGTTGGAAGCTAGTCAGAGGGAAACAAAACAAAACAAAACAAAACACCTGTCCTGCCCCTACCCCACTCTCCAACTGACAGCTCTAACTGACAGTTCCCTGGGGTGACAGACTCTGGCCTCATCCATCGGCCAGAGAACCAAGGGCCACTGGCAGGCTGCACCCCATGCCTCCCAGGATTAACATCATGGCAAGGGGGAGACCAGCCTGGCCCCATACATCAATCAAAGAAGGAACAGCTGCCGGGAGCTTGTTTTGCCCTTCCCTGCCAGAAAAAAAGAACAAAGAATTTTTTTTTTAATAAGAACCTTGTAACTAAGAACTGGTGCCTGAGATTTTCTTTCTTCCTCCTCCCTCCCAATCCCTTTTCCTTTTGTGTCATGTCTTTTAGATTGCAAGCCTGAGGGCAGGGACTGCCTAATATTAATCTTTGTAAGCCACTCTGGGAGCCTTTTCTGGCTGAAGAGCAGGGTAAAAACACTGTAAATAAATAATAAATAAATAAATTAGCATGCAAAAATCAGCGGGTGAAACTTTTCTTGGCATAGTGACAAGCATTATTGTAATTGCTGGAGATCAAAATGGAGATTAAAGAAGTAGCTTAATAGGGGCTGGTTCAAACGTTGGCAACCCTTCTCTGTGATTAATTTAATGCATGGATTGAATCTCAGTCATGTATATGCATATGTAGATGTATATTAAGAAAGGACTGACCCCAAAAATACTCTAACCCAATTTACTTTTACAAAGCAGGATCCGCTGCAACTAATAAGTCACATCTATACCACATATTGACTCTGCTGCCCCCTCCCCCCATTAACTCAGCGTTTCGTCGTTGTAGCAGGTGCCAGAAAGCAGAGAATTCTCTAAAGGAAATTACAAATGTAGCAAATGTGCACACATATTTCCAGAACACCTATAGGTCAGGTTTGTGGCATCATCATATGTTTCATCAACAGCATGCACTCTGAGGTTGCAGGAAAAGAAGTGGGACCGCCTGCTGCCTGCTCACTTCTTGCACGAGTCTTCTTAGTCCATTTCTCTCTCCGCCTTGCTCTATTAATCATTATAAACTCTCTGCTTGGTTACCGCTTGTTAGTTTACTTTTGTTATTGTCAGTTTATTCTAGAGTGTTTCAGAGTGTTTGCTCTTTTATCATTATACATGGTTTTATTGACTCAACTTCCCCCCCCTTTTTTTTTACATCTAAGAGTTGGCGAATAACAAGACGGGGATTTCTACAACATGAGCAAAGCATGGTTGGATTTTTTAATGTTCATAGGTAGGTAAATGTAGTTAGTACTGCCACAAAATTGTTCAGTCCCAACAAGCCTCAGTGACCCCTTTTTTCATTATCTAAGGGTGCAATCCCATGCACGCTTAGACAGAAAAAAAGTCCTACAAGTCCCAGCATGCCCCAGCCAACATGGAGGGCTGGTGGGATGCTGGGAGCTACAAGTCTTTTTTTTTTTTTCTGCCTAAAAATGCATAGGATTGCACCCTAAAACAGCCAAACAGAAGCAAGGGGCATTTCTGAAGCTCATTCTACCAACATTTATTACAAATCTTAGTGAGGCCCAACTGAAGTCTAGGGATTGCTCCAGAGGTGTTGGTTTGTGATTTGCACCCTTAGTCTGACCTGCAGCAAGGTGCAGCATTTATCACCTTCGCTTGCAGGAGAAGTGTTGAACTGTGCTAGAAGATAGTGGGACAGCATAGAAGCACCTGACCAGGCAACAGCCCCTGTAGCAGGAAGCAATGAAGACCCCCAAGTAGAAAGTAATCAAATCAAACAAAAAGAGTGAGTGTCAATTGCCCCCAAAATGCCAGGACCATCAGGAAAACCCTTAAGCCATCACTGCTTCTCACTTTGTCATGCAGAGTCCCGAATTCCCCTGCCTCCCACAACTGCAAGCTACTTTAAGATGCTCTTAAAGGGGCCATGGGCAAAATTGCCTCTAAGCTTGCAGTTTTAGCTTAGCTGCAATTTTGCCCATGGCCCCTTTAAGAATAGCTCTCCGCTTAGGCTCGAACAGCTGCAGTAAGCAGGGAGGGAACAGACGATGCTAAGCTGGGAGGGCCAGGATGTGTGTGTGTGCGTGCACGCGCATGCTCTACCTGCTGCCTCTGCTGCACGTTGCTGTGGGAAAAGGATTAGCTGGGTGAAAAGAAAAGGAGGTGGAGGCTGCACCTGCTGGCCTGGACTGATGGAGAGGTGAATGAGGGAATTTATCACATGATTCCTAAGATTTTATTTCCTAACAGAGCTGACTCTGTGCCTCTAACAGGTGAGGTTATAGTGTCAGAAGGAAATGCAAGAAACTTCCCCTTCTCTCTGAAGCTCCATGTTTGGGGGTGTGGGGTGGGTGGATAAGCTTCACCTGTTGAATTTGTGCCAATCCTGACCATTTTCAAACAAAAAGAAAGAGATTGCCCTGCAAGCACTGAACCCCCTCCTCCCGAAAAACACCAGATATCAACAATTAAGGGTTTAAGTAAGGTTAAAAAAAATACAAAAGCCACTTATAAAATATTATAAAATAATATATAATATAATAATGTAATAATTATAATATATACAATTTTGTGTGTTTCCTCTAATAACCTTTGTACTTGATCATGCCCTTTGGTTGCCTGGCCATACCCTTGGCCATGCCCTCATGTTGCCTGGCCACACCCCCTTGATCACACCTTCATGTTGCTTAACCATACCTCTTACAAATTCACATGTGTGTCCCTATTTTCATCTGTGAAATGTTGGAGGGTATGGAGTGTAGGATGACTTAAGACAATGACACTTCCCTCCTTCCCATGCAGTCACACACCAGATAGCTGATCATAAATGAAAAGTTTAAAAATATTTCCCCTGTCTTTGGAAGAAAGTCAGTTATTCTTCATGCTTTGCACTTTAAATAAATAACTACATAGAACTCTTGGCAGTTGCCAAGAGCAGCAAAGGTTGACAAAAAAAATTACAGCAAAGCTTCCCAGATTGCATTCTTCCCTCATTAATTAAGACACTAGTGCTAAATTGGTATTTTAAAAGCACATTTTGTTCTGACGATACTGTTCAATGAGATTTGATAATCTGTGACTTGCATGGCAACTGCAGATTTGCTAACACATGTTCAAACAGTAACTTCAATAAATATACTCTGGATCAATTACACTGCTGATCAACTGTTCAATTATCCTTAGAAACTTGTCCTTAGAAATGTGAGAATAATGATGGCGACATAAAAGAACATTTTAAATTAGTAATTTGTCACAGATTGCTGTCAAAACAAATTTCACATTGTTAATGTCTGAAAATGATGAGCAAGGCTTTTATAGTCTGATATTCAGCACAGTGGGATTTCTATGGCCTCTTTTCTACATGTGCAAAATTGCTTATAGTACTATCCTAACCATGTTTACTTTACTTAGAAGTCCTTCTAAATTCAAAGGGACTTCAGTGTGTTTAGGATCCCAGCCTTAGACTCTGAGAGTCACTACTACTTGCCCCTACTTGCATGCTGCCACAGTTCTGATAGCCATTGCAGTAGTACTTACTCCTATGTGTACCCTAGCACCCCCCAGGTATGACTGTTAATTGCGAATACAGTGGAACATGTTACTTTAGCTTAACAACCAGGGCCAGTGCTACCATTAGGCCAACTAGGCAGTTGCCTAGGGCGCAGGGCTAAAGGGGGCGCCAGAAACGCCTTGAAAAAAAATACAGCACTCTCAAGTGGGGGGGGGCGCTAAATATCTGATCTTGCCTAGGGCACCAAACTGCCTTGCACCGGTCCTGTTAACAACTGATCTCAAAACATATCTTTGAATCTTACCTTGCTGATTTGTTTAAATTCACTTCAGAGCACTTCATTATCAATCAGAAGTAGTTACAGGCAGTCCCCGAGTTAAGAACATCCAATTTATAGACAACCCATACTTAAGAACAGACTTCTGGGTTCCCCGGCACTACGTCATTTACGTAGAGTACATAGCATAGTATACTACGCAATTTGCGTAATTTACGCAATGTTTGTGTAATTTACGCAATTTGCGTAAATGCCGATTTTAATGTATAGGGCACTATATTGTTCCGACTTACATACAAATTTGACTTAAAGACATTCTTAAGAATGGAACTTGTTCGTAACCTGGGGACTGCCTTTATTTACAATCTCTCTCAGCTCTGCTCCTTCAAAGACTATAGAATTCTGTTCCCTCAGAGCAGGGGTGGGCAATGTGTGGCCCTCCAAATGTTTTTGCTTACATCTCCATCCTTCACCATTGGCTATGCTGGCTATGGTTAATGGGAGCTGGAGGTCAAAACATCTGAAGGGTCACAGGTTAACCACGCTGCTTTAGAGGAAGTCAACAGGAAATGGGCTGGCATGTTGTCAAAGGCCAGCATGTTGTCAAAGGCCAGCATGTTGTAAAATGCTTATCGGTACTAATTTCAAAACTGCTTATTATTGGTCTAACTACAACTGAACCACTATCCCTTAAACACTAATGATAAAGCCTCTATTTATTATAAAAAATTCCTATATAAATGTTGCAATCTGCCAGGAAATTAATAGATTCGAACCAATGAGAGAGAGAAAACTGGGACAAGAGGGTGAAAAGTCTGGACAGGGTGTTTTGGTTGCGGATTCTATGCCCAAAGAAGACAGAGGCCTGGTAGTAGTGACTGAAGCTTTATTGCTCTCACAGGCTCCTCCCCCTTTGACCTCCTAACTAGAGGTTAACATCCAGTTCCTTTGCAGGAATGAGCTGCTACCTATCATAAAGGTACCTAAACAGCTTGGGGCCAGGGTATCTGAAGGATCGTCTCCTCCCATATGTACCTGCCCGGACACTAAGATCTGCATCAGCGGTCCTTCTCCGAGAGCCCCTGCCAAAGGAAGTGAAGCAGGTGGCTACGAGGAGGAGGGCCTTTTCTGCTGTGGCACCCCGGTTATGGAATGAGCTCCCCAAAGAGGTTTGCCTGGCGCCTACTTTGTATTCTTTCCGGCGCCAGGTGAAGACCTTTCTATTCTCCCAAGCATTTTAATCGTTTTAATCATCTTAATCATTTTAATCTTGTAGTTTTAAAAAAAATTCCATTATTGTAACTGCTGCTGCTAGCTCTGCTGTTTGTTTTTAATCTGTGGTTTTAAATTTTATATTTTACATTGTATTTTATGATTTTAACTGTTGTAAACCGCCCAGAGAGCTTCAGCTATTGGGCGGTATAAAAATGTATTAAATAAATAAATAACACAGGGGTATCGCAGGATCAGTAAGGATGGGGAAATAGAGGAGAACAATACAGTCTAAAAAGAAGGGACCATTTCTGGCCTGTGCTAAATTTCTGTTCTCAAGTGGATTCTCATTTCAACTCTCATTAGAGGTTGAGTATGTATGTTTAAATTAGAAACAGGGATGATGTGGTGGGGACCTGTAGGTACAATCAGCTTCAATGGGGATCTGTTAGTGGCTAGTGCACATTTTGAAGTATCTAAAAATGTGCAAGCCTCGTAAGAATTTTTCATTTATTCTGCACACATGCAAACTTTTCTGAAGGAACTGAAGCCAAGAAGGCTACTTTCCCATGCACATAATAATTTCATGCAAGTGCAGTGATCCCCCCCTAATTTTTCTGTTACATTTTTTTTTTTGGTTCACTCTTGAATCCTAAGTACAGGCAGACAAAAGTGCATAAGCACCAGCACTGCTAAAAGCCAGCTATCTCCCATTAGGCTGCACAAGTACAACACAGGGGAATCTAATATTTGTAAATAGAAAGTCTTTTCATTTTTTAGTCTTTTTTTTGTGCAGTATATATTAAAAATGAATGCAGTTCTTTAAAAAATGTAATGCTAGATCTTTTTGCAGACTGGAAACAAAGGTAAAAGACTGAGCATAACGGCAGATAATAACAATTATTTTTAACAAAAAGCGTATCTGAGGATATCTTCAGGTTTTTTCCTGTTTGTTTTTTGGCTGTTCAAAAGTGATTAAGTGTTGGCACTGTGCTAAAAAACACTCTTTAAGGCATTTTATATTTTTAATATAAAAATAGATCCATTGGGGCACAAAATCTAATACTCCTCAGAGATGCTTGTCAGTGCCTTAGGGCCTTTTGGATATGTGGCTCAATATGTTTGCTAGTTATTTTAGCTGTCTGGGTTTCCATTAAGAATTAAAAAGCCAATGGTTCATTGTTGAACTTTTCAGGTTGACTTCTGTGGATTTGCTGAGAAGGTATGTAAAACACTGAATGTCCTCTACAGGATTTAGGCTGACAATAGCTCAGTAGTTACATATAAAACACACTGAATGTGCTCTTTTTAAAAAGAGAAAAGTTCTCTAAAGTAACCTATGCCAAGGGAACATCTTACAATAATAACATAAGCACTCCATTTTAAATGGAAATCAGGGGAAATAAACGTCAAGCACGCTCTTCTGTCTGTAGTTTCCCAAAGTTTATAATACCCACACATACACACACAACCCAGGAATTTAGCCCACTATTATGTGCTAAATTCTGTTCTTTTGGCAAGAGGCACAAATACTGGAGGAATTCACCCAGACCTATTTCTATTGGTTTCAAGTGAATCCCTCAGCCAGTTGCTGTAAATCTCCATTTGTGATCCCCTTGTGATTTCAGTCTTGTTTTGTTTTTGAGTTTTGTTTAACCATTTCAAAGCTGCTGGAATGCATGAAGCTGAAAAGAAGTAGTCTTGTGTGTTGAATACAAACCTGTGCATTTATCATTTAATCACTGCAGTGTAAAACATTGTCAATAGTTAGCCTACTGAGTCACTGGAAACTGATTAAAGGCAGCAAGTGGAGAGAAAAAACAAATGAAGATGGAATCCAGCTTTTTGTGCAAAGAGTCCCGTAGCATACTGATGAACTTCTTTTTCAGACCATGCCAAGTGACAGATGAAAAAACAATGCCCCGAAAGAGTAAAATAATAACTATGTAAAAGAGATTTCAAGTGTGGCTCAAGCTGCTTACTGATTAGCATTTTTGCACATAATACTGTTCAGAGACCTATGCCACTATTATGCGCATTAAAGTGCTTTCTTGAGTTACACAAAAATTATCCTAGCTGACCAGACATTCACTGTTCTCACACAGCTTAACAGTTTTAGATTATATAAATCACAGCTACTGATGAAGGCAGAATCCAAAACATTTAACACAAAATATATATTGAAATAACTCTGTTGTCAGTCTGTCTTTCATACACACACACACACACACACACACACACACACTACATTTATATCCCCACCTTCCATCCATCATGGAACTCAATGTAGGTACATGCGGTTCCCAGGTGGTCTCCCCTCCATGCACTGACCAGACCTGCTTATCTTCAGCATGGTGGCTGCCTCATGTGCCTTGAGACCATATCCCCCCTCTCTCTATACACACACACACACACACACACACATTATGAATAGGTTAGGAAAGATGAGGGGTGGTTTTAGTAGATAAAAGAATGTGATTTCTATGGACATTTCCCTTGTATTATGTATCTTTTATTCTTATTGGTTTCGTAAAGTCATTTGTTGGAATCATAACAACTACAGCTTAGTAAATGTCTCATGAATGTGAACAAATGCAATCCATAAACGAACGTGCAGATGAGAAAACTCTAAGATTTCCCCTAATCACTAACTTGTTCATAAATTATATTCCTCTGAATAGTAGCTGCTGGGGAACATGAGCAGGAGGGTGCTGTTTTGCTTATGTCCTGCTTAGGATGCTGGAGAAACCCGAACGGCCTCAAATGAGTTCGAATTTCTAAGAATCCAATCCAGTGGATCAGCTTTTCCCGAGTCACGCAGATTCTGTGGACTTGCAGACCGTTTTTTTTTTTATGTAACATAATTTTATGCAAATTTAGTCATAGAGAAATAAAAACACTGACCAAAAATGTGCATTTCTCCCATAGGCTAAAGCATGAAAATATGCACTTTCAGGGGGATTTGTGTGTGTCGGGGGATTTGCGCATTTTCATGGGTGTGAATTTGCGCAACTGTGAATTTGTGCAAATGTGTATGAATGCATTTGCGCAAAATCTGATTCCAACAGATGATGGAACAAGAGTTGCCTGACAATCCACAAAACATAGATGGAATGGATTTTACACCGTCTGTACATCCCTAGTGGGCTTCTTATGGGCATCTGGTTGGCCACAGTGGTAAACAGAACGGTGGACTAGATAAGCCTTTGGTCTGAACCAGCACGGCTCTTCTTCTGTTCTCATGCCTTTGGGAACATGCATGTAAATCACTGCTTGCCATCCAAGCCAGATAGGGAAGAAAGGCATCCGTTGAAGTAATTCTTTAGATTATTATATTTTCTATTTATGGTACTGCTTCTCTATGATAAAAGCCCTTTCATTTTAATAAAAAGGTTTGTCTAAAAGGGTATCAGTTTTGCACCTCTGTTTCTACAAAGCAGTCGGTCTAGATTGCTTGGTCCTTAGCCTCTCTTGGAAAAGGCTTTGTTCTCAGATTAGCAAGGTGCACCGAGAACCTGTTATTTCCCATGGTTCCTGTTCCTTTTGAGGAACCCAGAGCACCATATGACTGGTGGTGGCAATAATGAAACAATAGACCTTGACAGAAGAAATATTTTACAGACTAAAACTACTGAGTTCATATTATGATCCTTTCAAGGTTGGAAGATTTAGAGGTTCAGAACCTTTGGGAATTGGAATTCAAGTCTAGGCCAGTTCAAACCCTATTTACCTCATGTGTAGGCTATAAAAATACTTTCACCCACTGACAGAATACTATGCTTGTCTCCAAGGAGCCCACTGTGCAAAAGTATTTTGGGTAAACTGTCATCTAAACAGCCTTCAAAACCAAGCTTTTTTGAATGTGTAATCATCATATGTGTTCTGAGCACTTGAACATCAAGTTCATAGAACAATGGCAGTGCATACAATCCACAAGGAATAGAAAATTCTGCCCTAGGAAACTGTCACTCAGCATTGCTTTTCTAGTACAGTAGAAGCTTGGCAGGAATTCACAAATAAATTATACTGCTGCCACCTATCACAGCCTAAGTCCTGCAACAGTTATTCCTAAAACAATGTGATCACATGAGAACCTCAGCTTACATTCTCACAATTGTGGACAGAAGCTAGAAAAAATAACTGATTATGGAAAATACATTGATTTTTATATCTAATGGTTTAAGTAAGCCTCATTATTTCTGATCTACAGAATTTGGCAAGGCAAAAGAAGTGATATTAACAAGCAACCCAAGAAGCAGAATTAAAAGATTTCAGTGAAGAAAAAACTGTCAACGTTGTGCTGTGAGCATAATTGCTCTGCAGAAAGAGATTTCTTTCAGTTTCCTGATAAACCAACCCCATAGTGGATTTATGTAACCTGGTTTTGGTTTTGGTTTTTAAATTTACTAGGACCTGTTGCTTCACTGGTGTCACTGAGGGATGGCCCAAAGCACCTTCTCCTGTGACCCATGGCCTCTCCTCCTTGGCCCCCACAGCTAAGGGTGTCATTTCCTTGACCCACAGCCACCAGATCTTGCTCAGGAAAATTAAGAAATAACCCTCCGCCACCAGATCTTCTTAGGAAAAAAGAAGGAATGTCCCACAACCACCAGGTCTTGCTTTGAAAAAAAAGAAATGATCCACAGCCACCAGACCTTGCTCAGCGAAAATAATGACCCACAGCTAGAGATATGTTGACGCTGGGAATTCTCGCTCGTTTGAGCTCAACAGAGTTCCTGCCTGCTTCTCATCCGATGATCAGAAGTAGGCCAAGTACAGACAGTTTTCTGCAGACTTCCATCTCTAAGATGGCCCGTGGTTTACTCATTTTCTTTAAATGCTAAGGAAATTTGCACAAATCATGCTATTTGCACAATGTTTGCAAATTTATGCAATTTGGACAAATGTATACAAATTGCACAAATCATAATATTTTGTGAGTTTTGTGAAAATTGGCACCCGAAAAGCACATGGATCTAGCACACTTTGCATAAAATCAGCTGATTTGTGCAAATCATGCAAGGACCATGTATTTTTATGGGTGCCGATTTGCACAAGCTCCATAAATTTACGCAAATTTCCTCAATGTTTTTTTTTTTAATGTGCAAATCGCGGCCCATCTTATAGACAGAAGTCAGTGAGCTGGCTCAACTTGCACCATGGTGAGTCAGTGCCAGCACGGGCCTGACAAACTGGAATTCAGGGGGCCAAATCATGAAAATCCATCAGATTTTCATCCCCCTATCAGATTCCTCACACATCCCTACCCACAGCCACCGGATCTTGCTCAGAGAAAATAAGAAATGACCCACAGTCATCAGATCTTAGGAAATCTTAGCAATGCCCTACAGCAATAACAGCCAGCTGTCCCTTCCCACCCCCGGGAATAAAAAGGGGGGGGGGAAACTTTACATTCGATTTTGGCTGGCTCTTCTCAGCTGGGCAGAAAACAGAAGAAAAAAGGACTTCACTAACAGAAAGGGCTCTCTCTCACTCACTCACTCTCTCTCTCCCCTAAACACACAGTCACACAAAATTATTGCTTTGAATTTAATGAAAAATTAATCCTCTGCGGGGTGGGGAAGAGATGCACCCGATCCATGGCGTTAAGAAAAATGAAAGAGAAAATGAAAAAATCACCCCCACAGCCAGTCCCACAGCCATTTTCATTGGCTGCCTGGCCCATCCCCTGAACAATTCTGACTGGCCCAGCTAGCACCCCTTCTACTTCTCCCCACCATAACTCTGGAAGTAGAAGTAGATTGGCTAGAAGGCTGCAGGGCAATGGGGCTTCCTCTTCCCTCCCCCCCAGAACTTCCTGCCTATTGGGAGGAGCACCAGTAAGGTCACCCCAGACAGGCCTCCCCAATTCCTTCCCACCCCTTGTCTTTCATGGGGAAGTTGTTCTGCGCTTGTGTGCCTCATGCATGCATGCAAAGATAGTGAAGCTGGGCAGGGGAAAAATACTCAGTAGCAGCAACAGCAGCAGCTGGTTGCCAGGTGGGCACTGCACAAGGCTGGAGTTGCTAGGCATCATGCTGCAATGTAAGTTTTAACATGGGCAGCAGGGGGAAGGGGGGGCGCATCCAGGGTTGGGTGTTCATAGGCCCTCCTGCCCAAAAACACCAGCCATCCCTGCTTGTAACTACACTGTGCAGTTAGTACCCAACATATAAAAGGTATAATAGTATTAACCAAAATCAAGAGCCATACCATTGTTTCTGTTCAGACTTTCCCTTCTCATCACTCATCTAAAGTGTAAAGGAAAAACAACAACAGCACACAGTCTGTTCTAAATTCACACCAAGCATACATTTAAAAAATGTTATCATAATCATTTGAGGGCAAATACTACTTTATCAAATATTTATTTTCTAACTTTTTTATTGCACTAAAAAATTAGGAACATCAATATACTGCGTAAATCAAAACACACTTGCTAACAATGCTAGAAAATAACTATTTTCCCGTCTTGTTATTTCAAAGCCAACAACAAATACATTTGCAAAACAGAATTTGCATGATTGTGTTAGCCCCAAAACATGTTGCCTTGTCTTGGATGACAGAAATCTTTCTTGCTGCTTTCCACACACACCCTTACTGAAGCAGCAGCAATTCATTTTTCCTTATGGTCTCCAATTCATCTCTATATAACTATACACCTTTAAAACTGCCTGCAGACACCACTTTTTTGTATGTCATCACTGCAAGAGGGGAGAAGCTGAACTGAACATACTCTTGAGAACAATATAGTAAAAGAATGTATGAATATTAAAGATCGAGACAGAGCTTGCTTTGTGGAGGGAAAGATGTTCTCAACATAGCCACTTCCTATGACACTCAACCTCCCGAATCCCTATTATAGAAGGAAATATGATATGCTGGGGTATATCCAAATAAGGTGCAGGCATGTCTAATCTTCTACTGCTGTAAGCTTATAGACCTACTGTGAAGTCCATGTGTAAGCTATTTTCATCCAATTTCAGTGTAATTGGATTGTAGATAGATTTATACACAGCAACACTATTGCTTGAAAGCTAATTGACACCGAACAACTATATTTGGATACAACTTGTTCCACTTACTTCAGTGGAGCTTACAAGCAAAGGAATAAAACTTTAATCCAAGGGGAAGACAGATCTGCTCTTCAAAGCCTGGGACCAAAAAAGTGAAGAATTTGTCAGGCCCACTATCTCTGCCTTCATGGGTAAACCAGGCAGCTTATCTCATGCCAGATCTTCCTTATATTGTATTATATATGAACGACTTTGCTCTCCGTTAATAGCACATCACTCAATAATGTCCACTTTCTTCTGTGCTGAACGAGTTCAAGGTGGGTTCATTTAAAGCTAAATTAGGTTTAAATAGGCAGAAATTTGAGTCAAAAACAAGAAGTACCCCAAGTCAACAATGACTCAACATATCTTGATTTTAGAGAGGGGGTATGTCTCCCTTTTCATCTATCCTTTTGCCACTCCTTTGTGCTAAGGATAGGAATGTACAGATTTTGTTAAATCCATTCTCTGTTTTGCAGATTGTCAAGTGCCTTTCATTCCAACATCCACTCATTGACGGAATTGGATTTTTTTTAACCAGAATTTTGTTTTACTTGTGCTAATGCACACTTGCGCAAATCCCCCCCCCCCCGGGAAAAACTGGTCTTCAACTCCGCAGAATACACGTGACTTGGAAAAAGCCGGTCCACTGCAGAATCCACAGGTCGGATTCATAGAAATATGAACTTATTTGAATCCATTGCAAATTTCTCCAACATCCCAAGCTGAGGATACAACCAAATACAGCAGTCTCCAGGAACTCCTAATATTCTGACTTATCCCCTGCTAAAATAAGGAGCACTGCCCCTTGGCACAAACAGTGCTAATGATGTTCACACAGCTTTCTCCCAAAAATTAATGTCAGGTAAATTTTGTGATTCAGGATCAGCAACATAATTCAGATAGCATTTTTACCCCAATGCTAAGACATACTAAGGGAAGCTCAACATGGAGATGATCACATTGCAAGACCTGATGCATATCAGGAATAAATGAGAGACTACTTCTTTGATTACACTAATAATAATAAATGAATGGCTGTGATCAGTCATGTACAAAATGCATGAGAGAAGCATGAAATTGTTAATATCCTCAACTCCTGAAAACTGAAGGGGCATTAATAATCCAGAGGCAAAAGATAAACACTCATTTTCATTGAATACTAATTCCATGCACAATACAGTCAATACAGCAGCTTATAAAGTAAACAATGAGTCAATACAGCAGCTTATAAAGTAAACAAAGGTTTTGCTGATAATACATTATAATACATTAACTGAATATACCCAAGACAATAATATGTTAACTGAAATAATGGCTTTAGCACTCTTCTAGATCCATTTTATGGAATATTTGAAACATTAGAGTCTACCACAACTAAATTTAAAGGAAGTCATGCTAAAAGTATACATGCACAGGAAAGCAACATTTGTGGTTTTGCCACAACAATCATTAGCTAATATTTATATAGCATTCATTCCGGACCCTGAACTTTGCCTAGTTCTTCCAAAATTCAAGTCATTCTCTCTTATGCTCAACTCTCTTAATCATTCCTTGAAATGCCAACTCTTTGAACAGAATATATGTCTGGAGGGAGTCATGATACCTAAGAAAAACTGTACCCATGTAAAGACATGGGACTTCAAAGACAACTGTAGCTGCATTTTGCACACAATGCTAAATCATACAGAGGCTAGACAATAATCTGTTGGGGATGTTCTAGTTTTGGATTTTCTGCATCAAGCATGAGCAGAAAGGAGCTCAACCGAAGCTTCAGGCTCATGTAGTCCCCTTTTTCTCTTCCCACACACTCAGGAGGAAGAATAAGCCAGAATTCAGTTTCACTATACAGATTTGTGGCTTGTTAAGTGTGAACCAGGAGCCATGGCTTAAAATAAGCTCTAGTCAATTGCTAAGCCAACAAGCTTCTTGTTTTGCTGGGTTGTTTTGCTAGCTTGCTTAATAAACTATAGTTAATTTTAAACTACAATTCCTGGTTTGCACATAACAACAAACCAGGAATCTGCTAAAGTGAAACTGAATTCTGACTTTCCCAGTGGAAGGAGGAGAGGTGAGGGGGAGCTTGCGAGTCCAGCACATTGAGCAGGCTCCTTTCTACTCATGCACAAAGCACTAAATTATAGTTTAGTACAGGGGTGGGCAACTTCAGGGGGGGTCTGGGAGACATTTTTGCTCCTGGACACACACACACACCCGCCCCAGGGGCTACACTCCTGCCACTGCCACGCCACTGAATTCAGAAGTGGCAGCAAAAAAAATGGACAATTTGCCACTGATTTTTGGCAGCAAACCACTATGGAAGGCTAAGCTAATTTTATCCGTTTAGCCTTCCATAGCGGTTTGTTGATGAAATTTGGCAGCAAATCACTGGGGTTTTTGCCACCTCCAGGAATTCCAACGACGAAATGGCAGCAGTAGCAACAACGGTGGGGGCTGCACCAGGAGGCAGTGAAACCACACACATGTGTTGCCAACCCTGGTTTAGTATTATGTGTGAATACAGCCTGTGTATAAGCCATGACTCTGACTGTTCTATGATTGGTACCACCAACTCTGCCAGTCCTGTACTGCCCACCGAAAATAAGATGCACCACTCTTATGGCAGCACTCTTCAAATGCCTGAAGGGCTGTCATATAGAAGAGGGTAAATATTTGTCCTCTGCTGCCCCCCAGAGGGAACATCTAATGGGTTTAAGTTGCAGGAGGGTAGATTTTGGTTGAACATTAGGAGAAACTTTTTCATTGTAAGAGCAGTCTGACAATGGAATCAATTACAGTAATACCTTGGATTGCAAGTAATTTGGTCTGAGAGCATTTTGCAAGACAAGCAAAAAAAAAAATTAAAAATTTTGACTTGATAAACGAGCAAGGTCTTGCAAGACATTTTAAGATTTTTGCTCGCCTCGAGCAGACGTAGCGGACCGAAATTGGCCCCGCTCACGCCCGCCAGAGACTCGCTTTGATATAAGAGTGTTTTGGATTACAAGCACGGTTCCGGAACGAATCCTTGCAATCCAAGGTATTACTGTACCGGGTGTGGGGGCTCTCCCTCACTGGATGTTTTCAAGCCGAGTCTGGAAAACCATCTCTTCGGGATGCTCCATCTCTGGGTTTCCTGCATCAAGCAGGGGGTTGAACTAGATGGCCTACAAGACCCCTCCCACCTTTATGATTCTATGAAACCTGCAACTAGACAAGTTGGAGGATAAGAAAGGGATGATGGGCAGTAGTGGTGAATGGGGACAGAGAAGCAATCACATATGGGAATACTTGCACAAACAAGTAGAGTCCCATAGAAAAGGAGGATATGACCAGAAGTGGGATATATTGAGAACCCTCTTCAAATCTTATATGTGTTGTTAAGGAAAATAAACCTTTATATTCTTGGAAGTATCCTTACAGTATAAAAAGCCATTGTTGAAATATCATTTCTTGGTAATAATACTATTCAGCATGTAAGAAAATAAAATGGAGCACTAGAAAAAAAAGAATCCTACCTTTAACTGTACTTGTAGTGAAACTATTTCCAAATTCTTGCTGCTTTGGCTTCAAAAACTGTGGTGCTGTCAGCCCTGGAGGTTGCGGGACTTGGAATAAAGGCTTCCCATTTGTAACCATTTGTCTCCTGGGACTTAAAGCAGGGAAGTGAATATTGCAATCAATAGCATTGCTCTGAGGAGCAGCATTTCCTCCAAGAGAGGTCTTTAAGTGTGAGTTGGTAGGCAGGTTTCCATTTGGGGTGCTACTATTAGATGAAGAGCAAGGAGTTCCTGCATGAACTCTGATAGGTAGGATCTGCTGTCCATTGATCATCCCAGGCCTGTGAGGAGTGCTTGTTGTCCGGTGGCTCATACTGCATGACCTCACATTCATTGCCAAATGGTTGCACTCTTAAAGATATGCAGTACAAATCCCCAGGTGGTGAAGACATCGGTCCACAGTCAGGGAGTTATCCATAGTGCATTAAGCCTGTTATAAGGGAGGGGGAAGGGATAACAATAACTTACACTGTTATAAAACACAAGAGGTCAGAGCAATGCTTTGTGTTAAACTACATAGGGGAGAAATATTGATTGTGTGAATGTCAAAGTAGAATCAATCCAGAGAAAGAGCTCTGGGGATAAGGATAAATGATTACTGAGAACTATAATGAAGGGAAATAGTGCCCCTTCAAAAGCAGAAGTTAACAGTAAGGTCAGCTACCTTTGTACTAGTTAACCAGCCATGAAATGGAATGAACACTGAGCAAGTGAAAGAAGCCAGTCCGGAGCGAAAAACCAACTGCGGACTGGAAGCTCTCATTGAGAAGAGCATCCCTATCTTTCTTTTTTCTTTCTCTTTTCAAATTCCTGCCTTGTTCTAATTTAAAGAAGTGGAAAGAAAAGCATGCACAGCAGTTAAGCAGTACTAGGATACTGGCAAGATATGAAATCAGTGCCAGTTTACATTTTAAGGGCCAGGAGCACAATAAAACAGAGATCAGAATAGTCTACATCTCTCTACCAGCAAGAGGAAAATTTAAGGAAACAAGTGCAAAGTAACTTAAATAAAATATGTTGTGTATATTTCCAAAATGTATCTATTATTTAACACAAGTATGTTAATTTTCGTTAACATAGGCAAAAAAGCAGTATCTCAACCATATCCAGATTACTGTGTTCCATAGTTCTGGTTTCCCCATTCAACCACTCATGTATTCCATACAGTCAGAAATTTGTAAGCTGTGTTTGCAGGAGCAAAAATTAAGCAGTTCCTAAACAAATGGAAAGGTGCATGCATCTGTGAGCATTTGCACATATGCTGCTTGAAGTGCCTTCGACCCTTTTCTCCTTTACTCAAATGCCAGGGGAGAGGGGGCATAGCCCCTTCCCCTTTTATATCAGCCCACTTAGCTACTGTTTGTAGAAGGCTACAAGTTGGGGCATGATTTCGTTGAAACTGGGAGGAGTTCGAACTGGTTTTGTGGATTTCATTATAGCCCCACCACCTTTTGTTCTATAATTTGAGCACTCCCCCTCTCCTGCTATTTATTAATATATGTTAATGACTCTAGTGAAGTTTGGAATACACAGGAACCCAGTTTTTAAGTCAACTGAGGCTTAGACTTTTCTGAAGACTGGTGGGTTTCATTTCAACTTTTCTGTACTTTTGGTGTCACCTGTGAACACATGTGCTTTTTCTTCCATTGTTACCACCATAAAGCTTTATACTGTCTGGACTAGGTAACTGGGGGGGGGGTATCATTTCCATCATTAGCTGGGAAGTGGAGAAAGGACTTTTAAAGGAGTAGAAGCCTTTTACATGAATGAAGGAAATATGAATGAGCTAAATTGGTGTGGATGTAACTTCTGGTTGATCATTAGAGTGATTTTCAAGGAATATGTGAAAACATTTACACCAATAACATTTTAAGGATGCAGCTATCTATAATCCCCTCTCTATAACACACAACACAGAAGCTGACTTAACCAGCTACTTACTTTCTGATAGCTCTTGAATAGTTGCTCTTGGACAACTGCTCTAAAAAACTGTGAGACTCAGGTCAATCAAGTAGCTGCTCTGTATTAATAAAGAAGTAAGAGTTTCTGGAATCAGACAAGAGCAGCTCTGAATCTGGCAATGGACTTGGGCCTGTTTGGTGACATCTGAAAATGTGGTCAAGAAGTTACTTTAAAAAAAATAGACCCTAAGTGTCTACATTTGTTGCCTTACAAAAAATGTGGTGCTCATCTCATGCAACATCTTTCATAGTGAAGGCTGGAAACTTCAAGGCACTAATCCACTGAAGCAATCAAACAGACATACAAACCGGAACTACAAGAAATGGTCAGCTTAAACCTTATTGAAATGAAAGGAAGATGTGCTCTGCTTATGGAGAATGCTCATTAATTTAAGTGAAGATTCTACTAAAGATCTTGCAATTATAGTTGTTCCATAGATAGATAGATAGATAGATAGATAGATTTTCTCATTGAAAGCAATACAAATAAGGTCAGTATGTTCACTACAGAAGTAATGATAATTGTTAGTCTCGGGGTAAATGGAGAATAATCCATATAGTGTCGTCATTACATATTCTTTATTTTAAAGGAAACACTTTGTTTCAAAGCTTTGTTCCAGAACAGCAAACCAAAGACCAAAATTGATGTTCCTATTTTCAAGGTTCCTGTTCTGTTGATCAGTTGAAACATAAATGCCATGGCAGAGAAGTTACTTTTGTTTCTGAAATGTTGTGCTGACCAAGCTCATTCCCTGTAAGACAAAGGTGCAAACATATGCAAGCATGCACATGTGCAAACATGTATACTTTCCCTCGATATCTCTCTTGATACACACATACTATATCCATCTTTATCATCTATGTATTTAAAAATAATGAATAGCCTAGTGCTGGTTGTGTTAAAAGCAATAGCAAAATTCCTGCTGACAACTCTGTGTAGTCACAAGCCCCAGCTCAATTTATTTAGCTCAAAAAGATAAATGTGAAATTGTTAGTTTGCATTGTTCAAATTCTAGATTGCAGGAACATTTATTGATTAAAAGCAATATCATTTATTTTCATGGCTGGCTGCAACATAAATCACATTTTGCAATTCAATCAGGGACAGATGGGGCTGAATGTTCTTCGATTCCCAGGGTTTGTTTTAGTAAAGCAGAATGTACCTTGCCCTAACACAGGTGACTGGCTCTTGAGAAAAAGAACATGAAAACAAAGAGGAGTCATTCTCTTGGCAAACCTGTGTGCACTATAGCATTATAAATCAACAGCAAATCAAAATCATTCTTCTCTGTAGTTTTAAAATGCATTAGAAAAGTGCAAACATAATAAATAGGAGATTACACATTGTACATTCACTAAGTTTTGTTCAGTAACAATGTACTTTGATTACTTGACAGAGGTATATTTGCAAAGCAGTACGCAGAGGGCCTTATCTCATCTACGTCAGTGCATTCTTGATGATTCTAAAATGTCTGTTTTTTCTTTGTTTCCTTTAAAAAGTATGTTGCAGTAAGTAGCACATAAGTTTTTGATAGAGTTTACAGAAGAAAGAAAGAACTTCCAATGGCCCCTTATGTGGGAACAGGGAGAAGGCTTGCGCGTGGGGGAGGAGAGAAGAGGCAGGCACCTGGTAAGGTGGGTCACGAGAAATGAGCCAATGGCTCAAAAGGGCGGGGACCCAGGTAAGAGCTTATTTAAGCTCCTGGGTTCCCGCCTTCGGTCTCTTTGCTCCTGTTTTTCCAGCTCCCTCCACTCCCGCCCTCTGAGCAGTGTAGGCTCCTCTGGCCGCCCGTTTCCTGGGGGCCGAGTAGGAATTTTGGCTCATTGTCTCAATTGGCTGGGGCATTGGGCGTGTTTCGCCTACTCTACACTGTGAAGCAGGGTAGGGAACTTTTTGAATTCGATTTCGATCCCGCCAGGGGGATCTTAGCTAAATTGGTCGCATTTGAGGGAAGTGCGGGTTTAGGCAGGAGCAAGCAATTAGGGTTATGGTGATCATCCAGTGGCACCTTTCAAGGTGACTGACGTTTACCCAAGGCTGCCCTCACCAATGCCATGAGGCTTGGCACAAGGGAGATTGGGACGGCTTTGGGGTTTTACCTTTCTCACCTACTTTGGGAGCCTGGAGGCGCCAAAGTAAGGTGACAATGGTAAGGCCCTCCAGCTTCACATGGAGGGCAACTGGCCGGTGGCGGGCAATCCCGCCTCTGGTTCAGTTAGGATGTATTCGCCAAATATTGGTCTTTTACCCAGCCAAGGGCCGGGCTAGGTTAGAACCGCACTTCACCCTTCACAGATCTTCAATTCAATAAATGTGGCCCTGATTTGAAACCATATGCCCTGTGTCTGCCTCTTCTTTATCTCGCCTTTACACGCGCAAAGAAAGAAAGAAAGAAAGTTCTCTGGTATGCTACCACTGTGGGGCAACAAAGGGGGAAAGGGAAAGGCCATCCTTACCAACAACCATCTGCTTGCACAATCCTGACTGAGGCCACCCCATCTCTACTGCTGCCCCCCCCACCATGGTTACTGGTAAGGGTATGCTTTACTCTACCCCCTGGATGGCTTCATAGTGGCAGTCAGTGATTCCCATCAGCAAACCCTCAGCCACCGCTGATAAACAGATCAATAGGTTTGCCATGTTGTTCATGGGATAAGACCCCACGAACTTGAGCTCCCTACAGAAAGAGTGGGATACCAGTATGATGATAAAATATTCACACAACATGTTTTCTCAGGCTCACAGTCATTCTGGTATGCTGCCCTCAGTACATGCAGTTGGGTTGGATTTGCCTAGCTACCGGTAGTTATGTATTTGGGACACACCCCACCAGAAAGTTTTTCTGCACAAGCTCCATTACTAATTTCATGGGAATGCAGCATGGGATCTCTTCTGCAGCTTCACTCATTTCAGTGGGACCAGTGCAGGAGTACTTTGTAATAGATTGTGTCGTTAGACATCTATCTTTTCTCATTGCAAAGACTCAAGGTAGGTCACATATTTCAACAACAACAAAAATGAACTCTAATAATGTTAGGGTAAAATCTCACAATATTGAACCAAAATTAATTTTTAAAGAATCTTATCAAAGAATCATAGTTCTGTGGAGTTGAATGGCAGTGGGGGGGGAGTGTTGTCCAGAGCGTGTTCTTTTACATCACTCATTTTAAGGCCAAAGTAGACATGACATTGATTGCATGAATGCAATTAATGTCCACAGTTTTTAAAATACAAATCGCCACATATAAGTGCAAATAGAAGGAGAGTTTTACTTGGGAAATAAATTTAGAAGAAGGATGTTAAAAAGGAAGAATATAAATAACATGTGTGCACTATAGCATTATAAATCAACGCTCTAGAAAGGCTGACATAAATTCTCAAATACCTGATCATCACTGAGCTCAATCACTATGAGTTACTTTCTGACTTTAAAATCAGTTATTCTAAGTCACAAATACTGGACATTACAACCCTGGTTGATACATAGTGATTCTACCACAGTTTGCTTTTGAGTAGTCCACCAAGCTGCTACTCTTCCTGAGACATTTCTGAGTAAACAGTTGGATTTTGTATTTTGAAAAATGGAGTATCTGCCTTTCTTCTTCCCAGCAGCCCTAGGGGCAGCTCCAGGTGAACCATGAAACCATCACATCACCTGCTATAGCCTTATTTGAATGTCTGCAGGCCCTTCCTCCCCATTCCATCTCAAGATTGTGATCATGCAGACACCATGACTTCAACATTGTCAGTTCTTATCTTTTCTTTTTCCCTCTCCCTTCCCACCCACCCCAAACCCAACCTACTTTTTGTAATGTCTTGCCTGATAAAGAAATCTGGAGATCTTGAAAGCTTGCATATTTTTTGTAATCTTTTGGCTGGACTAAGTAATAACAGTATTATACTAATATGTTATTTTATACTAATATGGATTTTTAGAATTTTGCTTATGGCCCACATGGCTACCCTTCCCTTTTAGTGTTATCACCTAACAACTGTTTTGTGAATACATACTGTTAATAAGGTAATGAACTCTGTCTGTACTTTCTGCATTTCACTTCCTTATGATCTCACTTTTTACAATTCTCTCCCCTGACCATGTGTCTATACATCTGTAACTCAGCATAAGACTTCATGCATCTGAAAAAGCATATGTCCACAAAAGTATATGTCATAATAAATGTGTTAGTCTTTATGGTGCCACAAGACTCTTTGTTGCTTTTACTGCAACAGACTAACTTGGTTATCCCTCTGGAAACTTTGAAATTGTAGCTGCTTCACAACAATTATGGCTCTTTGCTTGATCCTGGTAGAATTAACACCTCTCCTCATACAACAGGATAGTTGCCATTAAAATGGCAGCTTTATCAAAATTGAATTTTCTATTCTATAACTTACCAGTAGCCATTCCTCGAAAGCAGTTGGCCAAGTGGAGTGCTATTCTGATGACTTTGATACAGGACAGAAAACCTCCCCAGGCTAGTGTTACCCTGTCTCTGTTTCCAATAATAATAATAATAATAATAATAATAATAATAATTATTATTATTATTATTATTATTATTATTATTATTCTGCTGCTGGCTGGTGCTGGTGCTGGTGCTGCTGCTGCTGCTGCTGCTGCTGCTGCTGCTGCTGCTACTCAGCTTACTCATGTAATACACTGGGAAACTAAAGCTGCAATGCTAAATACACTGACCTGGTTTGTGTGACATGGCCAGGCCATCATAGGATATTTAACCCATGATGAGCTGTGGCACATGCCAAGTGTGTACAGCCACCATTTTCAATATGCAACCTCCAATCTGGGTGATCAGGGGTTGTCCCCTGCTGTGCGAACCTGGCCATCACAGGTTATTCAAGGATTAAATAACCCTTGCATAACACTTGATTAGTAGTTGGGTTATGTGAGGATTGTTTAATCATTGAATAACCCACAATGGCCAGGTTTGCACAGCATGGCACAACCCCTGAGTCATCTGGGGTTGCATATTGAAAATGGTGGCTGCATGTGCCCAGCATGTGACACAGCTCATCATGGGTTAAATAACCCACGATAACCTGGCTGTGTTGTGCGTACCAGCCTACTTACTAGAAAGGGAATCCCACTGAACATAGAGGGACTTACATCTGAGTAAACATGCTTAGCATTGCACTGTAAGACAACTGTAAAACAATAGGATTTGACTTGGAGAAGTACAGCAACATGATCCCACCGAGGGCTATGATTTGGTGGAAAAAGAATAACAGAACTGCTAGTTGTTGCCCACATCCATCATCACTGTGTATTTTCTGAACTGGGATAGTGGAGACCATTGTTATCCCCTAGAACCTCACCTTTGGCATGGCTCATGTACAAACCCTATGGTTTTTATATTATGTTTTACTATATTATTGTATTTTATGGTTTTAAGCTTTGTCTTGTAATCCACCCAGAGCGCTTTGGCTAATGGGTAGCATAGAAATGTAAAATAATAATAAATAAATAGATAAATAAAACGAAAGACCTGAATCCACATGGGGGAAAAGAAAGGTTTCACAAGTGGCAAAAAAAAAAAAAACCACCCAAAAAACAAGAAAACTTGTACTCATCTCAGAGGGAGATTAATGGGAGCACAGGGCCATTCCACCAGCCTTGCTGAAAGGCCCTTGCAGGAAATAAGGCGGCCGCAGGGCCGGTGCTACCATTAGGCCAACTAGGCAGCTGCCTAGGGCGCAGGGCTAAAGGGGGCACCAGAAACGCCTTGGGGGGGAAAATACAGCGCTAAAATGCGTATTTTGATAGCCCCGTCCACGCGCCCCAGCATTTAAAAGAACGTCGCCCCCTTCTCCGGCCGTGCTCTTCGCCCCCTTCTGCTACCCCAGCCGGATTTCATTTCTCAGTCTGCAAGGAGCGTCGCCTCATCGAGGGGGCGCCCAGGCCGCTCCGCGCATGTTTACTGAGAAGCACTGCCACCTTGATCTCCACGGGACTCCCTTCCGGGAGCTGTGCCGTGAAGAAGTGGTGTTCGAGGTTAGGGGTTTGTTGGAGGCACTTCCAGCAGGATCGTGATGGAAGCTTCTGGCGAGGGAGTGGCTGGAACGGGCCAACCCAAACTCTTACAGGAGAGTAAGTCCCAGTCAACTCAGTGGGACTTACCTCTGAGTAAATGTGCCTGGCCTTGCACGGCACCAGAGGCTTTGGAGCGCAGCTATGAGAGATCGGGGCACCCGCGAGGTTCTCTGGAGCGGCAGAATTGTGCGGGGGGAAGGAATTGTGATCCTGCGGGCCCTGCCCCCTTGTGGCAGTCCTGCTTTCCAGACAGGTGCCTTGACAGGTTCAGCAGTTCCGCGCTGACCTGAGCAGCGACCGAGGGACCGAGAGCCCCGCTGGAAGTGAAAGCGAAACCCTGCAAAACCCACCCACCCCCGTCCACCCCTCCTTCCTTAGAGGGGAAGCGGCAACAATGGTCCAGGTAGCGGACCAGGACAGGGCCGGATGACCCCAAGTCTCCCAGCCGCCTGGGAACGTCCGACTGTGAGCGCCTCCGGGGGCCCCGTTTACCAGCAAAGCTGGCAGAGAGGCGGCCGGGCCCGCCGAAGGCCCTCCCACCGAGCCCCAGGGAGAAGGTGCAAGAATGCCCCTGTTGCCCAGTCTTCGGGTTGGAAGGAGAGCAGCCCAGGAGAGGTGAGAAAGGTCGCATACTCCTGAGCAGGGGTTGGCAACCTGGTGCCCTCCAGATGTTTTGGACTATGAGTCCCATCAGCCCCAACATAGCCAATGGTCAGGTATTGTGGGAGTTGTAGTCCAAAACATCAGGAGGACGCCAGGTCACTTTCCCCTGCTGGTGATGATTCTGAATTGTCTGCAATAGCAGGTCTGGAAACTGGGAGCAGGCTGCAGAGATCCTTTGCAATGAGGGGGGGGGGCTTTGCTTGTCCTGTGCATGGCTCATTATTATGATAATAATTTTTTTAGGTTTTGCCAATTGACTTTTATTTCATAATGGGCATAGGGCTGGAGGGAGGGCTCAAGTGGGAAGGGGGGGCACTAAATATCTGATCTTGCCTAGGGCACCAAACTGCCTTGCACCGGCCCTGAAGGCGGGGTATAAATAAAATAAATAAAAATAAATAAAAAGGCCTCCCTCATGAAGGCTCCTCCCTCAACTGTCACCAGCAGCAGCCATTCCAGCAGGCTGTACAGAGGGAGAGATGAGAGGGAGCTCAGGGCCATTCATAGATTTCATAGATCATAGAGTTGGAAGGAGTCTACAAGGCTATCAAGTCCAACCCCCTGCTCAATGCAGGAAACTAGAGGAGGGGTCTCCCATCCAAGTAATAACCAGGCTTGACCCTGCTTAGCTTTCCACACTCAGACAAGCTGAGCCAGCATAAGCCAGCCCTGCCAGCCCAGAAAAATTGATTAATTCCCCCCTTCTTCCCTCCCCATTCCTTTTTCCTTGTGTGTTTGTGTCTTTTTAGATTGTAAGCCTGTGGGCAGGAACTGTCTTGTTTAATTGATTATATGTAAGCCACTCTGGGAGACTTTTTGGCTGAGGAGCGGCATAAAAATAATTCAAATAAATAATACATCAGAATCAAGTGAAATCTTACCAAGAGTTGTGAAAACCAACCACGCCTGATGTTTGAGGGGTTTTCCCAAATGTGCAGTTTCCTGTAAAAGAATAATAATTTAATTGACTAAGGATCAAAGCAACTCTCTTCATCTGAACCTCTATTGCACAACCACTCTGGGGATCCAAAGGGCCCTGTTTGTGGGACTTATAATAGCTTACTTTACTATACAACTGAACAAAATTCAAGCTATATAGACTCTATCTTTGGTTCTAACTTGACAGAAAAGAAATAGGCAGAAGTCTGACCTAATGCTTCTAAAGTATAGTTGTACACAGGAACGGTGCAGGGCTGTTTGGCGCCCTAGGCCAAATTATATTTAGCGCCCCCCCTCGTGCCGTGGGGGGGCTCCGGAGCAAAGCAGCCCTGCTCTGCAACCCCCCCCCCGCGCCGCCGCCGCCACCACCACCTACCTTCCCCCTGCCCCCGCTGCTGGCTGCTGGCTGCTGCTGCTGCTGCCGCCGCCTCCTCCTCTGACGCGATGGGACCCCCACACTTTACGACGGGAAGGTAGGTAGGTGGTTGGCGGGCGGGCGCGCGGGCACGTGCACACGGGGGGGGAGGTGCGGCGGCGGCAGCGGCCGGCAAGCGGGCAGGGAGGCGCGGCGGAGGCGGCAGGCAGGGCAGGAGCGCGCCGGAGGCGAGGAAGGGGTGCAGAAACTCTGCGCCCTCTTCCGCCACGCGCCCTAGGCAGCCGCCTGGGTCTGCCTAGCGGTAGCGCCGGCCCTGGTTGTACACTACGAAGATAATGCCAATAAAATTCTTACTTTGCTCACACTCTGCCCAAATCCATGTCAAATACAACTGCTTAAAAAAAGAAAACAAAAAAGAAACAGATTCTGTTTGAAAGTTATCTAGACTTTTGAGTATCTACCTACATCCACATCTGACCAGATTTCCCCTTGGTTCAGAATTTCTGGACAGAGGTTTTAAATATAATTGGAATAGCTTTAGACGTAAATGAAAAAATCCTCCTACTTAACCAAGTAGACGAGATCATTGTTACCTACACAAGTGACTTCTCCTATCAAAGTGTCATATCAAAGCAGAATGAGTCAATTCCTCCTTCACTTGCCTAATGGCATTCCAAAAACTCGAGGGCAGCCCTGATAGAGAAATGCACGCCAAACTTCACAAATCCAGCAAAAGAAAAACCTCTTAAAACAAAACATTGACTTCATTGAATAGACTTCAGCTTAAAATAGGCCTCACAAGTATAAAATGTTATCTAGATTCCCATCTATCTCAGGATACTTGCTTGTTTACCTTTCATCTACCTGCCTACATTTGAAGATTTTTTGAAGTTATAGGCCATGTATTAGATGGATTGGATACTTCTGGATTTATTCAATTAAATCTTAGGATTGTTTTAAATATTTAGCCCAACTCAAAGTTTTGTATTGTTTTTCTCATACTGTTCCCTTTCATTGAACTTTTTATCATGCCTACAACATTCTTGGATGGAAGATACAGGCAGGTTTTAAGAAATCTGTGGCTCTGTATCTGTGGTCTGGGAGAGGTAAGGATATCTCATATTATTCATTGTGTTGTCCTTTATATCAAAACCCTAGGGAGAGGTTCTTGGGACAGGTTTGGCATCTTTGTGAAGATTTACCAGTTACTGTCAGACTGTGATCCTTATGTTACATATAAAACAGCATTATTTGCTAAGGCTGTGCAGTCACTCTGAACTCTGTTGCTGTTGACAGTGATATATTAATTCGACTCATGTTCTCTTATTACATTATGTTTTAAGCTATGTTGTTTCTAATGGCGATTAGTCATATACAATAAAATGTTTAAAGAGACATTTGAAGTTACTAAAATAGTTAGTTGCCAGCACAAGAGTTCATCACTTTTACAAATGCTATAGTTTAAGGCACTGGAACTGTTCACATGACACGGCAGCCCACCATAGGTTATTTAACTGTATGGTGATGCTGTAGCACGTGTGGGGCACATGTGGCCGCCATTTTGAATATGCAACCCCCACTTGGAGGTTGCTATGTCATGCGAACCTGGCAAGCATGGGTTATGAGAGAGTTAAACAACCCTCACTTGGTCCATGGTCTGTTTGTCCCTCACATAACTGCCACACTTGCTGGGTTCACATGACACAACAACCCCCAAGCAGGGGTTGCGTGTGCAAGGTGTTGCCCATGGACTCTGCAACTCATTATGGGTTAAATAAATAACCCATGACCAGCCATGGTGTGTCATCTGAACCCGGTTACTGAGTTCACTTAATTATTTGTTGTTTGGGAAGTATACATTGGTGTGGGTAGGCTGGAAGTTAATTAATAAATTGATATGATTTATAGCTCAGTCTATTCCAAGGGCTCAATTTGTTAATCACATAGTCCTGATTAGCACTGATTAAACCCTTACCTTACCCAAACTCTGCTAACCCTGGCTACCAAAAGCCAATTTCAACAAGCATGCCATAACAGTATAGTACAATCTAAGTTGATATTGTGCCAAATAGAGGTGGACTCTAACTTTCTTTAGGGGGGAGGCTTAGTCATTTTTAGTCTGCATGTCTGTATTGTGTTCTGTTAAATGTAATTGTATTTGTTTATTAAAGATACATCAACAAGAAAAATAAACATTCTAATCTATAAGCCAATTAAACAAAAACTCTTTGATTTAAGATGACTGGCACCTTGATCCAAAATATTTGAATAGATTTTCCAGCTGTAGCATTATTGTAATGCTCTATCCAGCTAGTATAACAGCAAATTCTTTGAGGTTGGTCCCATCCAGTACATTCCTTCCAACTATGTATTTGCAATCTCAGCAAGATTTAAGATTAGTCCAGTATCTCCACTGACTTCAGTGGGACTCCTATTTTGTTGCATCCCAGTACTCCAGCTTAACTTGACTAAGAATCAAAACATGTGTATATTGGTAAATAACTAATACTCAACAAATCTTCAGGCACAATATATAAATCAGTTTTAATTCAGCACTGGAGCATGTTAAAAATGATAAAACAATGCAATTCACATTTTGAGGTAAAGGAACTCTTATTAACAAGATATTTCCAGAACACTCCTGTTCTACTCTGTAGTCTGTAGGTATATGCTGGAATGGAGGCGGAAGACCTACCTACTGATCAGTATGAACCCAACAGGGGACTATAAAATTATTTCCTGCTAGGTTTATATAGTCAGGCTGTGTATACAACTAGCACTAAATTTAAATTTTAGTATAAGTGTTGGCCCCCATTTGTGCCCTGGAATATGAATTCTTTATATTGTTAATTATCATGCAAAGACAAAAATGAGGAATAGAAGAAATTTTCCTTGAAACATTTATTTATCTTGGCATCAGCAAGCTGACTGGAAGAATGTGCCTAGTAACTTTCATGGAGTTATTTCCACTAACACATCTATGGATGCATGTCAGCGAAATGCAGCAATCACTATTATGTTATCCATAGACATGCTACCAGAAAAAATAACTACTGTATGCACCAAGGTGCATGTTGCTGTTTTTATATATGTGGTGCTCTCCATGCATACATATGCACATAAAAAAGGAGGTGTGCTTTAAAATCCATGCTAATGCCTAATTCACCACAGCTAAACTCCATGGACCTACCATTAGCAGACAAGGAGAGCCAGTGTGGCATAGTGGTGAGAGTGTTGGACTGGGACTCGGGAGATCCGGGTTCTATTCCCCGCTCGGCCATGAAACTCACTGGGTGACTTTGGGCCAGTCACTGACTCTCAGCCTAACTTACCTCACAGGGTTGTTGTGAGGATAAAATGGAGAGGATTATGTAAGCCGCCTTGGGTTCCTTGCAGGAAAAAAGGTGGGGTATAAATATAATAAATAAAATTCTAGTGCACTTGAAGCCCTTTCAGATGCACTTTAGCAACTGCACCATAATCATCATCATGGTAAGCACTGTGGCCTATGCCAGGGAGGCAAGGAAATGACCACTCCCATTTTTAGTTCTCCTTCTCCATTTGAATACCCATCATGCCATTACACAACAGTCATGACCTTATGTCTGCCTTAGTTTGTATACAAAAATTCCACCAGCCTCACCACCTTTACTCACAGATAAACTGGTTTTTCCTTTAGATTCTTCCCAGACTGACTCAGTGACATGACTCAGGCTACATGACTACAGTCATGCCTTGGATTGAGAGCATAATTCGTTCCGGAAACATGCTTGTAATCCAAAACACTCTTATATCAAAACGAAATTCCCCCAAAAAAATTTGTACAGAGATTTTTAATTTAAGCCGTACTACAGTACTTGTATTGCAAGACGTCGCTTGTATATCAAGTCAATTTTAAAAAATAAATATTTAAAATTTTGCTTGTCTTGCAAAACGCTCTCAAACCAAGTTACTTGCAATCCAAGGTATTACTGTAACTCAGATTGCTCAGTGATCCTAATATTGGCAGGTCTAGTGCAAATTCCAGAGAGGTAGGCATTTAAGTCTTAGATCAAAACAAAAAGGAGTCCTAAAGCAACTTAAAGACTAATGGATTTATTGTGGCATACACTTTTGAGGACTACTTGTTACATTGTTACAATCTGTGAAATTCCTATGAAAAGCTCAAGTATATGCAAGATAAGTACAATGACCATTTACAACAGCAATAACTGGTGATAACACAACTGTTCCTAGCTTTACTAAGTTAATTTACCACCTGAACTGGGAAAGGAAACCTTAGTCTTGATTGAGGCCTAATCAAATAAAATCAAAATGACTGAATCAAATTATTGGATTATAATTTATCAGTAATGTTGCTACTATTCATTTCTATTGAATCATTCTCTATTGTGAAACTCTATTTCTGAAGTGAAGTTCTATAGTATCTTGGTATGTGGGCGGAGTGGTGGGGTGGGGAGATGTCCGAAACTGAAATAAGATGACAATTTTTATCAAGGCTGCAAGAAGATCATTCCCTCTATTTCTGAAGTTCAGGAGTAAGTGTTGATCCTTATATGTAGCCAAAACAACACCATCCATGCACAAAAGGGCATCAGCAGGCTCGGGGGAACCCAAAGACTTGCAAAAATAAAATAAAAAAAATATTTAGAAAAACACCCTGGTTGGGGAGGAATCTCAGATATAGTCCAATGAGGACTGGGAATGCTCAGTGCCCACAGAATGAGGACTGCTGTTTGTGGGGGTGGGAGAAATGAAAAAACCAGGTGATGGGGGGGGGATGGAATGGAGTATCCTGGAACACTGAATGGGAACAATCCAGACTGTGACAACATTTTGTGGCAGGTCCTATTTCTTAAACTTTATTTCTGAATTAGGAAAATAAGATTTCACATTCAGGTTTGCAGGGTCTTGCAGTCAGCAGTCATCCTCTACAGTATTTGCCCATATGCTTTTAATCTCCTGCCATGGGAGAATAATATTAATGAGAAAGCAATTTTGCATTTACTTGTGTGAATAGTCATTCATGCAGGAACTTGACCTCATCTGTACTCGCCTTTCCATTACTGTTCATCAATTAGTCATTAGTATTACTAATAATTTATTAGTAATTATGTATTAGTAATCATAAGTACACATGTGTGGAACGGACTGGATTTATATTTGTATTCGTCGAGATCTAAACAATGTTCTGTGATATGGGATACTTTCAGACATTGTGTAGTCATCCTGCCCTGTTCCCGGAACTTTATAGGGAGCGGGGGAAGATGTCATGGATTTCCACTTGTAACTCTCCCATGCTTTCTCACTATTTCTTCTGTCTTTTTTTCCTTCCAAACAAAATCTGATAAGGAGGAAAAGATGGAAGAGTTGCACATTGCCTTTGACTTCCATCTGGAAGCACCCATGGTTGTAAAACTTCCAGCAACCAGAGTCTACTTATGTCTGCAATCTGCCACTGATTGTTGCTAGTAATCACAGGGCCACAGCAGAGCAGGTGGGATATACATGGACTGATAGAAGCTGCACCCTCTGTTACTAAACTCAATCAATGAAAGGATTTAATGGCAATGTTCAGCAGCATCAAAAACTGTGTGTTTATGAGAAGAAAAATCCATCTGGAAGTCAGTATACTAGTAGTATTACCACATTTCTCCAGTGGGCTTGTCCACATATGCATAAACTTTGTAGTAAAATAGTATGAGGAAACATACTAATTACTAGGAATGGCTAAGTCTATCAATTTTGGTTTCTCTCTGTTTCTATTTTTTCCCCCAGTCTTAAGTTCATTCCATCTCATTTCTGCATCAGTTTGTCATTTATTAAGAAGTCCATGTGAAATTTCATAGGTGTTTTCATGGTCAATTCTCTGAATATATGTGTGGAGAAAGCCTGACACGAGTACACACGCACACGCACACGCGCACGTACACCTCAGTCTCCTTCCCCGGGGGGCGGGGGAGGGAGGCTGGAGAGATGAGGAAGTAGCCAGACGGATCCGAATACCAACAATGGAGGGCCTCGGTTGGATTCCACAAAACCCAGGAAAGGACCATCAAGACCATCAAACTAGCAGGGCAGTCTCAAAGAGCTGTAAAGTACCCAACACGTCACCTTCTTTTCCCGGGCAGGAATAAGCCCACCTGACACGAAGGGGCAGGCATAAGCCCCACCTGACCGCAGGGGCAGAGAGAGCAGGAAACTCAGGGGTAGAAAACCCCTCTCCCCTCCTTTTGGGGGTTGTTGGGAACACGGGTTACTCTTATCAAGATTCGTCCTCCAGCGGTGGCTGGGATAAGCTGTTCTCTCCCCCGGATCGGGCAGACCCAGAGCCAGGCTGAAATTGACCAGCGTAAAGTCTTTAGTCTAAGGTAACTGACTAATCCCAATGCACTAGCCTGGGAACCCGTTCATTGATAAACTCGGAGATCACGTCAGGTCATGTTGACGTTACAGTATTCCTAGAAAGCTGTTAGTTCCGCTCCGTATATTGTATAGTAAATAAAAGCCTTATTTGGTCATATAAAGGGCTGAAGTTCCCTTTTGTGGCGCAAACCTCCTAGTCGGTTTCAATCGCTTGTACGGGCTGTAACTCAGTGCCGGTTAACCCGTTAAGCGCCGAACTCACGCATAGGACCCTGGTGCTGGTCCTTCACAATATGCATTTCTGTTTGCAATGTTGCCTGATATACTCATTTTTGCAAGAAATTCCCCTAATATAATGTATTTTTAAAATATTATTTAAACGCATATACACTTTTTGTACGCAATTTTTGATCAGAGAACTGCATCACAACATTAAAAGAAGTGCAAATACTGATGGATAACAGTGTGTTGGTTTGCATGTTAGTTTGGGAAATGTGAATTAAAACACAAACTAAAGGTGCAATTCTATGCATGTTTTGACAGAAAAAAGGCCTACAACTCCCAGCATGGTCCAGCCAGCATAGCTGGCTGGGGCATGCTGGCAGTTGTAGGCCTTTTTTCTGTCAAAACTTGTATAGGATTGCACCCTAAATGAATTTCTCCCCATCCCTACAGTAGTTACTAGATTTAGCCATGCATAACAATGCTGCCACTACAATGGGCCATGGTGGGAATGGAGTGACAGGAAATATCCCCTTGTTCTTTCTTATGAGGGAGGGAGCAGACCTAGCAGTATCACTACATACAGAAGATTGTTGATAAAGAATAGCTCAGTGGCAGAGTACATGTTTGCATGCAGAAGGTCCCAGGGTCAATCTCTGGCATTTCCAGTTAAAAAGGATCCAGTTAAAAAGGTAATGTGGAAGTCCTCTCTCTGGCTGAGAGTCTGGAGAGTCACTGCTAGTCAAAGTAGACAATGCTGGGCTAGATGGACAAATAGTTTGACCTGGTATAAGACAGCTTCCTAACAGGTGGAGGGAAAGACAAGCTAGGCAGGGATGGGCAATGTGTGGCCCTCCCAAGGTTTTGGCTGACAACTCCGAACCAGCATAGCCAATGGTGAGGGATCATGGAAGTTGCAGGCCCAATCATCTGGAGGGCCACAAATTGCCCACCCCTGAGCTTCTTGCAACAATGAACAACTTCAGCTGACTTTGCTCCTTTCACTTTAATTTGTTGCATGATCATAATAACCTCATCCTGCTCTAAAGAAGGAGAAGAGGGGCTAGTAGCTACACCTATTCTCCGGCTACTCCTATTATGCTGCTAGTAGCTACTCCTGTTCTCCAGTGGTTGGTTTCTGTGTCTCTAATGCTTAGACCTGCACATGAACTATACTGCAGCCTTCCCCAACCTGGTGTCCTCCAGGTCTGTTGGACCGTACCTCCCACAATTCCCAGCCAGCATGGCCATATATATATCTGGAGGGCATGAGCTTGGGCAAGGCTACTATACTGACTTGGAAATCCAGCTTCCTAATCCCATATGCCTGTGTATGTATGAGCTGGCTGTGGCACTCTGAAGTGGGGAAAGAAACTTTGCACATGGCCAGAAGCATTCTCCTCCATATTTTTATTTCACATGTTCTAGTACAGTTGAAACAAGTTCTGGGCCTGAGCGATCCTAGGCTTCAATGTCCGAGAGATCAATGGTAGCCATGACGCAATCGGTAACACCATTTACTAAAAAGTATGTGGGTAATTTCCAAGTCAAATCAGTGATCAGTGACGATACATAAAGGCCATAGTAATAAACTAATTCTCCAGTAAGCATTTCCTACCACTCCTTTCTGGCATTGCTTTTATTACAATAGCAATATACGTGTCTGAGGGCAAACTAGACATGACGTGGGAGATCTCCGATTAAGGTTTTTAAAAACCCAGCCCTAAATTCAGCAGCCACATGTGACTGTTAGGGGAGTGGTACCCTGGGAGAAGGTGTTTAACACTTTCTTCTCAATGTAACCCCCCTCTCAAAGCTGCGAAGGGGGGGGGGAGACAGTTATAGCATCTATTGAAATTGTTTTTCGTTGCAGAGCTAATAGCAGCTTTAGAAAGGGCGGCGGGACAATTTACATCAAGGAAAGGACATGGGATGAGAGGGCTAAACACCCAGTCCAAGAGCGCCATTTCCCTGATCTTCAAAGCAGATGTGTGGGGCTGCTAATTAGTAAAAAAGAAATCATAAACAGATGTCCCATGAATCTAGTTTGGCCCTGACTGTGCCCAAATTACAAAAATGTGTGGTTTTTAAAAAGTAGAGTTTTCAACTGACTTTGCTCTTTTCACTACGATGTGTTGAGTGATCATAATCTTATCCTGCTCTAAAGAAGGAGAAGAGGGGGCAAAGGAAGAGATATGCATGTGTATTTAAGATATAAAAAGCATAGTCCCTTGGGTGGATTCAAATGAACACTTCCAGCATGGTAGCTACTTAAAGATATCGTGTCATGGCTGTTTTCTATGGAGATATGAATGCCAAGTCAAAGTTCAAATATAAGTCGTTCCCCATGATCAGCTTTGCACACATTGCATTCACTCAAACCACATACCAGTAGACCAGTGTTGGAATTATTGGATAAAAGGTAGGGAGGAACCCTATTCAGGTGTTCTATCTGCAGCTAATAAACATGCGAGGAGAAGGAGCTTGCTAGCCCTGCCCCCCTCTGTCATCACATTAATTCCCCTCTACTCGTGGAGAGTGACTTTCTGAAGAAGAGAGCCTCCTGTATTGGTAGAGGCTCTCCATGCAATCTTGAACACTGATTTTTCAGCATTCTCAATTGCGTGGAGAGCCTCCATAGATACTGGATCCATAGATACATAGATCTCCTCTTCAGAAAGTCACCCTCTACGAGTAGAGGGCAATGAATGCGACAATGGAGGCGGCGGGACTATCATGCTCCTTCTCCTCAGATGTTTATTATCCCCAGATACAGAATGCCTGAATAGGGCCAGACCCTTAATGGAACCCACAAGTTCCACTTCCTGACTGCTTCCAATTTTAGCCAAATCATCATGGCCAGCATAGCCTTCTAAAAACAATACCTGAGGGGGTTGCTACAAAAGGTACAGAGGTTTAGCCCCTCTCTGATCACTTATAATTTGAGCACTGCAGTGTCCCACACAGGAGGTATCCACATGATGCAGATCTCAAGATGTTACCAGCACAATATGGGAGGAAACCACAACTTTCAAACGTTACATTTGAATCAGGTCTCAGTAGCCTCTGGCTATTTGGCGAGGTAAACATTTCCATGCTCACTCAACATTCCTAGGTTTCTGAGCCATTCTGGGAGTGTGGTAATGTGGCCACACAGAGCAGCAGACATCACACCAATGACCTCCTCGCCAAGCATCTAGACTGGCTGCATAGTACATTGTTAAGGCTGCAATCCTAAGCACTAGGGAGAAATTTCCATTGAACTCAGTGGCAGGGCCTCAGTCCTACCATTGGGCAGAGTGAGGCAGCTGTTTCAGGTGGCTCATGCTGAGCAGCATGGGGAGTGGCAATGAGGTGTTGGAGGGCAGAGCTGTGTGCACCATGTGGCCTCCCCTGCCCCCCCCCTCCTTAGCTTGCCTGCTGCCCTCAGGTGTGGTCGAGGACACTGTCCTGTCGCCAGTGTTAAACTAAGATTCAACTTCCATTCTGGTCAGCGTTTGTACATGGAATTGGGGAAGGGGGTGCCATCTTGTCCTTTGCCCCAGGCAGCAAAATGTCTTGGGCTGACTCTGCCCAGTGGCATTTACTGCTGGGTTGTGTTTTGCCACATGGCCTCCACTGCTGCAAATACAATAATACCTTGGATTAAGAGCATAATTCGTTCCGGAACCATGCTTGTAATCCAAAACACTCTTATATCAAAGCGAGTCTCTGGTGGGCGTGAGCGGGGCCGATTTCGGCCCACTATGCCCGCTCGAGGCGAGCGGTTACATCCCTAGAGACGTCGCTTGTTTATCAAGTCAAAATTTATTTTTTTAAAAATGCTTGTCTTGCAAAACGCTCTCAGACCAAGTTACTTGCAATCCAAGGTATTACTGTATCTGTTTGAATCCACAGTGGCCTTTCCTGGAGAGGAAAGGAGTGCTTCATCATTCAGCTCGCACTGTCTTCTTAATGGAAATGATAGCCTCTGTAAAGAGTACCACAATCAAAACATCTACATCTTAGCAGGGATGGGGACTCGGACTCGAGGACTCGACTCGTGAGTCGGACTGAGTTCCCCCCTCTGACTCGACTCGGACTCGAGTCCCAATATTTTTAATGGGACTCGAGACTCGACTCGGGACTCGAGACCAAGGACTCGTCAACATCCCTGGGCTGTTGACGAGTCTTCTGGCTGTGCCAGAAGGAGCGCGATCACCGGTGAAGAGCGCATGGAAGCGAGGCGCACCGCTGCTCGGCCACTATGGACAGCTACCAGGAGCGCAGCCCCAACGATGTGTTGAGATTTATTTTGATTGAGGTGTTGTTGTGGGGGGTTTGGGTTAGGGTCAGACATTTTGGGTTTGGCTGCCTCTGCCTGCCTGTTTGGGGTTCCCTGCCTCCTCTGCCTGCCTGGTCTCTTCTTGACCTGTTCAACAGTTGAATTGTCCAAGACAAAGGCCTCTGCCTGCCTGCTTTGGGGTTCCCTGCCTCCTCTGCCTGCCTGGTTATTTTGGGTTTGTCTGCCTGCTCTGTTCTTGCCAAAATCAGTTGCAGAGTTTTGAAATAAAAAGGCACACTTGTGCCTAGAATTTATTTAAGCCACACATCTGAAGTAGCCTTATTTTGTTGGGGGAAACCCCATTGATTTTAATAGGGACTCGTGGAGTCAGTTTTGGGAGTGACTCAGGACTCGGGAGTCACCATTTTGGACCAAGGACTCGGACTCGGACTCGAGACTCGGGTCCAAAGACTCGTGACTCGACTCGTGACTTGAGACCAAGGACTCTTCAACATCCCTGCATCTTAGTGGAGAAAGACTGTGAGTGAACTGGCTTAATTTCTAAAACATGTGTTCACAGGGGTCAAGGTAGCCTGGCATTCATGCACTCTGCCTTTGGAAGCTATTTTTCTAATCCAAGATATGGGGGTGGAGGGCTGGTTGTTATGAGAGAATTTCACTCTGGACATGCTCAAAGGCACTCTTGCTTAATAGTTAATATTACTTCACATGTTCCAAGATTCTGAAATAGGTAGCTAAGCTTTGCTCAGATAGAAGGGACAAAAGTATTGCCTAGAACCTGGAAAAGAAGTTGGATTAGTACAGCTGTGTTGCTTGGGCTTACTCCTGGTAACTCTCAAGAGGAGTTACCAGGAGGGGAGAGCTACAGCAGTCACTTTTCCTCAACTTGCAGCTCGACACCTACCTAAGCATGCAAAAACATCATAAGGCGCCCATGCAAATTGACCACATACATCACTGTAAGATCTTTACAGTACCTGGGGCTTAAGCTGTCTCCAAAGTGAGAAATATCTGCTCAGTAACCTCCAGGCTGCTAGTCCCGGAATTCTTTTCCTAGTTATGGGATTTCGCTATGAAGAAACTGCAGTGAAGCATCTCCTATCCAGACTCCTGATAATAATTCAGTACTTTATATAGTGGAGACCATGATGGTTAAGCACACACAAAACACAACTAAGAAGGCTACCTACCAGTCAGTATCTTTAAACTGAAAGTGCGGGTAGCAAACCCAGTGCTCCGCTTCAGTAAAAGCAAAGCAAAAGCGGAGGGGAGAAATCAAAGCCTCCTATATCGAACTCAGCTTAATCATCAACGAGATGACAAATCTCCCGAAGGGAATATTTGTCTCAACTTTTTCAGACACTGGTCTCTCTCCCCTCCCATTTCCCCAGCAGACTTTCAATAACTTGAGGCACAGTGAAAATGAGACGAGAGAGAGAGAGAGATCTGGAGATCAATCTGGAGATTCATTCGCAAAAGGAACCTAACGAAAGTTTGGCGCCGGGATCAAACACCGGGTATATAATAGGACCAGGGGGAAGGAGAAGGTAAAGCATAGCACGAAGTCGCTTAACGGGGGGGGGGGGGGAGAACGAGCTATCCCCACTTTCGCTGAAAAGACGCGACAGCGATTCCAGGCTCAGACATACAGTTGGGTGATGATAGATACTCCGAACACGCAAATCGTATTAAGAACATCTGCATGTTCAAACCTCAGATAAGGAAAGGTCGATTCCATTTATCCGGACAGTGAAAGAAAAAGAAGGCTCTGTTGTACTTACATCAAGAGTTTGCCCCCTTTTTCCTAACGGGGCAAAAGTTTACGCTCTAGCGCTACAAACTACCGAGGATTTTGGTTAAATCTCTGGCGACTCGCTTATTGTTCATTCACCACCACCTTCCTGCTGTAGTAGTAGTAGTAGTAGTAGTAAGCGCGCTGCCCCGTTGTCTTCCAACGAGCCCAAGCGCCGGAGCCTCAGCCGCCGCCGCCGCCGTCGCCACCCCCTCAAAGATACGTACGCGCGCTCTTACGCCATCGCTCTCTTCAGGTCCCTTCCTCGGGCTGGGGAGCCGCTGTCAAGTGGTGAAGGCAAGGCGCACCCCCGTCGCTCTGTGAAGTGCCCCTGGCCTGGGAAGCCCTCGCCGCCGAATCTTCCAGCCGGAGCGGAGCGTCCAAATCCTCCGGCTTCTCTTGGTGGTGGTGGTGCTGCTGCTGCGGCCGCCGGAGTAGTGGTATTTCTGAAGGGCGTCCCCTTGCTGTGGTGCGCCAAGTCCGAGGCCGTTTTTGTGGTGTGTTTTTTTTTTCTTTTGTGCTTGGGCGAGCAAAGTTCCTATGGCAGCAGCATCCACTTACCAGGTAACGAGGTTTTCCACAACAAACCGCCAGGTGCATATTCCTCTGGCCAAGCGCAGCGCCCCCGCCCCCCTAGTGCCCACTCTCTTTCTCTCTCGTGTGCGTGTGTGTAACACGCGCGCACGTAAGAATGACAGCAACTACTTGCAAGGGGGGACTTGCTGATTCAAGAAGAGCAAAACGGGTCTGCAACCTTTCCAGCCTCCTTGTGGGAGGTTCTCCATTGGAACAGTTTCCATGGGGGAGGGGGGAGAGTTGGAAAGGGAAGTTAGTTGGAGGGTGCAGAAGGGTTCCCCCCGCTCTCGCTCTCTCTTTGGCCTCAGAGGATTCTAATTCGGCTGGAATTCCTCCCGCCTCTTCCACACACACCTGACTTTTCTCTCACAGTCCACAGGTTGGGCTGAAGCTGTGTGTTTTTGTATCAATGAACGGATGCCCCTTGTTCAACTGGCTGCTGCTGCTGCTGGCCGCCTTTGGGGATGGGGAAAGTTTGCCGTCTTGTGAGGAGGAGGAGGAGGAGGAGGAGGAGGAGGAGGTTGGTTCCCCTCCCGGTTCCGTTTGCGGGGGAACGGGAGAAAAGACCAGGGCAGGCGTCCGCACGTGCCGGCAACTGCGCTGCCAGCGCTTTTCTGAGACTTTTTTTAGTGCTTGTGTTGGTGAGGGGGAGGGTGGGCAGGCGGGTGGGCGGGCAGGCGGCAGAGTAGGGTGAGCGAGCGCGCGTGAGGGCTGCCAGCCGCCGGTCGAGTGCCAGGCCCTAAGCGGGGGGCGGGAAACTGGTCAGCAGGGGGCTCGTGAATGCAAAGCCCGAGCGAGCGAGCTTCTCCCCCTCACACCCACGCTGGCGAGTGAGTCCAAGCAGCCGGGGAAGCCCGCGACAGGCTGGTGGGGACACTTTCCTGTCTTCCCGAGCGGTTTTCCTTCCTAGCTGTCCGCTTCACGGCGTTAAGGCCAAATGCCCTTCTTTCTTTCCCCTTTTCTCCTCCTCCACGTCGATTCCCCTGCTGTTAAACGCTAGAAAGACCTCTCTCGCGCGGGCACACACAGGCACACGCCGTCCAAAAGTAATTCCAGAAAAGGGACACGTCATAAAATTCATTTTGCAGGCCAAGCTGAACCTCTAGGACAGGAAGGGGGTGAACAAAGAAAAAGAACTGGGTTTTAAGTTAGTGACCAGATTCTTTCACTGTCTCAAACACTGGAACGGGTTTAGGAGCATCTGACTCTTGAACTGTTGAGGAGCATGCAGCGCAGTCCTACAACTGTATACTCAGAAGACACACTGACTTCAACGGAGCTTCCCAAGTATGTGTGCATAGGATTACAGGATTACAGTACGATCCTATACATGTCTTACTCAGAAGCAAGTCCCACTGAGTCCGATAAATCTTACTCTCAGGTAAGTAGAGGACTGCTGCCTTAAATCCTTCTTTGGGTTACACACTACACAGACCAGTGCTGTAACTCTTTTTATTCATGTTTTGGGATATTTTTTTCTTTCTGTGGTTTGAATTATAGGGAGAAAGGTGGGAGTTTAATGAAATCTACACATACCATCCCCTAAATCTGCCCTACTTTAGCCAGTCATAGGCCCCTCTGTAGCCTTCTAAAAAGTTATCTACAAGGCCATAAGAAAAGGGGCCTGCGGCCCTTTGTTTGCCCTGTAATTCAAGCACTGGTATAGCTCCAAGAACAGTGCTGACACTAATAGTGCAATCCTAAATATGTTTACTCACAAGTAGGCCCCAATATATTCAATGAGACTTATTCCCAGGTAAATGTGTATAGCATTGCCACCTAAACGTTAGACGTAGTTGTTTCAAAATATTACAAAAAGAAAAGTTGTTGCAATTCTTAAGATGGAATTGTGGGGTACTTTTGTGACCATAAGCAAGTAGAGTGTATGTAAAATGCACTTTTGCAGATGTCAGATTTCAGCCATACAGTAATTTGGTAAATTGAAGAAATTTGGTTGGGGGATTAAACCAAGATTAATATTTTATTAGTCGTCCCCCCACAAAAAAATAAAAAATAAATTAGAGTTGCCAGATTTATTCCTGACAAGGCTCCTGTGGTTTCTACAGCTGTGTGACAAGGACAAAATTCAGCAGTGGAGCTTTTTATTGTGATGGGGAAAGTTATGCCTGCTAAAAAATTTTCAATTACACAGCTATTAAAGGCACAGGAAATTGCCAGGAAAAAAGTTGGCATTTGTATACGGCAGAGGTGGGCAACTAATGGCCCTCCAGACGTTTTGGCCTACAACTGCCATCAGCCCTAGCTAGCCTAGCCAACAGGAATTGTAAACCAAAATATCTGGAGGGCCATAAGTTGCCCACCCCTGGTATAGGTATACGCACAATGCATGTAGAAATTGCTTATTCCTCATTTGAATTGTGAAATTCATTTGTATTAATGAATGCTCTGGGATGTTATATTCAATTTTCATTATCTCAGAATTTCTCATAAGAACTGAGGGAAGAAGAAGAGGAGGAGGAGGAGGAGGAGGAGGAGGAGGAGGAGGAGGAAAGTAAAGAGGGTGTTAACACAAAATAAGTAAACAACCTAAATTCTGTACCACTATGGAAAGCTGACTGAAAGAGGTGGAAAGAATATGGAAGTTACGTATCTCCCTTTGTCTGTTGAAACCCTCCTTAATTCATAGATGTTCTTCACTTTATACCTCATTATTCAATTACTCAACATTCAAGTGAAAGTATTGCTTCCATCAAAAAATATTTGTCTCTGAAGTGATAAAGCACTGTCACTGGTAGTTCTATCATCATCATCATCTGAGCAAAAAGTGAGGCCTTTAGTTTAACTCATCCATTTGGCATTCCATTTATTTATTTATTTGTAATACAAGAAGTCCAGCGATGGTTAATATATCAGAATGAAAATTGGCATTCACACATTCTGCATGTCTGAAGCAAATACTAGCTCAATCTCCACACCTGGCTTCAAGAGGGGAAGGAAAATGCAATGCAATGTCTCTCTGGAACAGTGAGACATAGAGCGGAAGTTCATGTGCAAGTCCATGACAATGTGTTATTCATTTCGTGTACAACCCCCAGCTTGATCCCTGCATTTGTTTTCAAGGTGAGCCTAGAAAGTTGTAAAGGACAATGTAACTCAACAATTACCATGAAATCTAATATATCAGAAGGGAGCTTGATGTGCAAGTTCAGGGCAATACTCTGCATTTGAATGACCAATGTCAGCTCAACCCTCACACTTGTTTTCAAACAAACAAACAAACAAAGGCCTAAAATGCAATGCAATGCAATGCAGTCAGGGCTGAGTACAGGTTTGAGGAGGCCCTTTGCAAAGAGCCCTCTGGTGGGGCCCCTCCTACATGGGTGTGTGCCCTAGTAGGCTTACCTGGTGGGAGCACTAGTGGGCATCAGTACTCAGATAAGCTCCAGTGCCTGGGAGCTGCTATTTTAATTCCCACAATGACCTGGAACAACACTACATTGTGGGCTTTGTGGGAGATAGTCAACTCTGACACACAGTTGCCCAACACTGATCGGTGTGTCCCCCAAATAAACATTAAATGGAGCCCCAGCATAGGTACCAGCAATGGGCCCTGTTGATATGCTGGCAGCTGCCAAAGGATGCCAAGTACTAATGCCAGACCTTTCTCTTGAAGAATGAGACATCGGAATTAATGCTGGTGTGCAGATTCAGACCACCATGCTGAATTTTAAGTATGAACCACAGCTCAATCCTCAAACCTATTGGGGGAGGGAACAACTAAAAAAATGTTTACAGTGCAAATCCCTTGAAGACTGAGATGACAGCGAAATCTGGTGTGCATGTTCAGGACAACATTCTACATTTCAAGTGCAAACCCAAGCTCAACTGCCACACCAGTTTTAAATATGTAAAACACAACACAATGCAATATCGAACTTAAAGATTGAGAGATCACATTGAAATATGGCATATACATTTACCAAATAATTGTCCCTTCCTCTGACATACAACTGTTTTGAAAGGCAGGAGGACAAACACAAAGCAGATTTTAACACTATATCTACCTTGGAGATGGAGTTATTGGAATAAAATTGGGTGCACATGTTCAGGACACAATTTCTATATTTCATGTTCAAACCTGAGCTCTGCCTTCATTTGCAAGAGGGCCAGGAGCAATCAGGACCTTTCAAATATAGTGGTTTACTGTTTGGCATTTATTATTTTCTTACCTTTCCCTAAAACTCAGATGCAAGGCATGCTACAAATTAACAACATAAAACCAGCTGTGATCTGTGCGAACTATCATAAAATACTATAAGAACAGCACAGTGTAAAAGGAAACATATCGTATCAAACACCTGCTGAAAGAGAAAGGTATTCACAGTCTTTCCAAAGAATACTGAAGTTTGGACCAAGCAAGACTCCTGAGGGAGGGAATTCCAGATGGTTGTAGGCTGTAGCACTAGAACATAAAAAGTGCTGTCTCTTATAGATGCCAACTTTACTTTCCAAGATAGCATCACATGGAACAGGATATCCGCTGAGCATCTAAAAGATGAATGCAAAGTATCATTGAATTATACTGCTAACAAGTGATGGACATTTATGTGTGAACTTGCCTCTAGGCAAAAAGTAAGGTAATTACAACCTCCGTTGTGGAACTTCAGTATGCTGATGATAATGTGGTCTCCGCACATTCAGAGGATGATCTCCAAACTATCCTAAATGCTTTTGCAGAAGCATACGAAAAACTTGGTCTCTCACTTAACATCAAAAAGACCAAAGTGCTTCATCAGCAAGTGCAAGCTAACCCTTTGGTGATGCCATCTATCCAGCTTGGCGGGACAATACTGGAAAATGTCGATCATTTTCTCTATCTTGGCAGCTATCTTTCTGTTACAGCTAACATCGACAGTGAAATCCAGCATCGTTTGAGCTCCGCAAGTGCTGCATTTTCTCGAATGAAACATAGAGTGTTCGAGGATCGGGATATTTGTAAGAAGACCAAAACACTGGTTTATGAAGCCATTGTATTACCAACTTTATTGTATGCCTGCGAAACATGGACTATCTATAAACGTCACTTCCACCTCCTTGAAAGGTTTCATCAACGTTGCCTCCGGAAAATCCTTCGAATTACTTGGGAAGATAGACGAACAAATGTCAGTGTACTGGAAGAAGCAAAGACTACTAGCATTGAAAAAATGATCCTTCAACGCCAACTTCAGTGGACCGGTCATGTTGTTCGAATGCCTGACTGCCGTCTCCCAAAGCAGTTACTTTACTCCCAACTCAAGAATGGAAAGCGGAATATCGGTGGTCATATAAGAGGTTTAAAGATGTTCATAAGGCTAATCTAAAAAAATGCAATATAAACATCGAAAAACGAAGCTCTGGCCCTGAACGATCTAAATGGAGGTTGGCCTTTCACAAAGGTTCCATGGACTTTGAAGAAGCCCGTGCAAGGTGAAAGGGAGAAACGTGCTAAGCGAAAAGCACGTCAAATGAATCCTTTACAGGACCATCTTCTATCTGGTAACCTGTGTCCTCACTGTGGGAAGCTGTGTGGATCTAGAATTGGCCTCCACAGTCACTTACGGACCCATCGCTAGAGTCTACACAATCTTCTTTAGAATTTCCTCCTTTTATCCTGGAAGACAATCTTACTCGGTCACGAGTGATCGCCTGATGATGAGACAAGAAAAAGTTTAAGGAACCTGTTTTCTTTGTTTTGTTCTTTGAAACCAATTGAAAGAAAATAATACATTTTAACCAACATGCCTAAAAAAATCTTTACAGCAAACCGTATATTAAAATAAAAACTATTAGCAACTCCCTCATTTGTTCTCTGTGCACCAGTAATTACTGGTAGCTGATGCTATTTTTATTTCAAATTTCCCAAACCCCATAATACCTTGCGCGTGTAAGGGCGAGATAAAGAAGAGGCAGACACAGGGTATATGGTTTCAAATCAGGGCCACATTTATTGAATTGAAGATCTATGAAGGGTGAAGTGCGGTTCTAACCTAGCCCGGCCCTTGGCTGGGAAAAAAGACCAATATTTGGCGAATGCATCCTAACTGAACCGGAGGCGGGATTGCCCGCCACCGGCCAGTTGCCCTCCATGTGGAGCTGGAGGGCCTTACCATCATCACCTTACTTTGGCACCTCCAGGCTCCCAAAATAGGTGAGAAAAGCAAAACCCCAAAGGCGTCCCAATCTCCCTCGTGCCAAGCCTCCTGGCGTTGGCGAGGGCAGCCTTGGGTAAACGTCAGTCACCTTGAAAGGTGCCACTGGATGATCACCATAACCCTAATTGTTCCTGCCTAAACCCGCACTTCCCGCCAATGCGACCAATTTAGCTAAGATCCCCCTGGCGGGATCACAATCGAATTCAAAAATTCCCATACCCTGCTTCACAGTGTAGAGTAGGCGAAACACGCCCAATGCCCCGGCCAATTGGGACAATGAGCCAAAATTCCTACTCAGCCCCCAGGAAACGGGCGGCCAGAGGAGCCTACACTGCTCAGAGGGCGGGAGTGGAGGGAGCTGGAAAAACACAGGAGCAAAGAGGCTGAAGGCGGGAACCCAGGAGCTTAAATAAGCTCTTACCTGGGTCCCCGCCCTTCTGAGCCATTGGCTCTTCCCGTGACTCACCAGACCAAGGTGCTTGCCTCCTCTCTCCTCCCCCACGCGCAAGCCTTCTCCCTGTTTCCACATAGGGGCCATTGGAAGTTCTTTGCGCGTGTAAGGGCGAGATAAAGAAGAGGCAGACACAGGGTACAGTAATACCTTGGATTGCAAGTAACTTGGTTTGAGAGTGTTTTGCAAGACAAGCAAATTTTAAAATATTTATTTAATTTTTTTTTACTTGATATACAAGCAACATCTTGCAATACAAGTACTATAGTATGGCTTAAATTAAAAATCTCTGTACAAATTTTTTGGGGGGGATTTTGTTTTGATATAAGAGTGTTTTGGATTACAAGCTCGTTTCCGGAACGAATTATGCTCTCAATCCAAGGCATGACTGTATATGGTTTCAAATCAGGGCCACATTTATTGAATTGAAGATCTGTGAAGGGTGAAGTGCGGTTCTAACCTAGCCCGGCCCTTGGCCGGGAAAAAAGACCAATATTTGGCGAATGCATCCTAACTGAACCGGAGGCGGGATTGCCCGCCACCGGCCAGTTGCCCTCCATGTGGAGCTGGAGGGCCTTACCATCGTCACCTTACTTTGGCGCCTCCAGGCTCCCAAAATAGGTGAGAAAGGTAAAACCCCAAAGGCGTCCCAATCTCCCTCGTGCCAAGCCTCCTGGCGTTGGCGAGGGCAGCCTTGGGTAAACGTCAGTCACCTTGAAAGGTGCCACTGGATGATCACCATAACCCTAATTGTTCCTGCCTAAACCCGCACTTCCCGCCACAGGGAGAGACAAGCTATTGCTTAGAGGCTGAAGGCGGGAACCCAGGAGCTTAAATAAGCTCTTACCTGGGTCCCCGCCCTTCTGAGCCATTGGCTCTTCCCGTGACTCACCAGACCAAGGTGCTTGCCTCCTCTCTCCTCCCCCACGCGCAAGCCTTCTCCCTGTTTCCACACAGGGGCCATTGGAAGTTCTTTCTCTTAACAATTCCTGGCAAATGTTTCTCCTCTCCAACTCCCTCTCAGTTATACTGGCTCAAACAGTATAATAAGCTTTGTAAAATTATGTGCTAGTAATAGGCTTATGGTCTATATCTTCTTGTAAGAATTCAGGGTTAACAGAAGAAGAGCCCTGCTGGATCAGACCAAAGGCCTATGTAGTCCAGCATTCTGTTTCCCACTGTGGGATGCCAACAGGAAGCCCATAAGCAGGACATGACGACAACTGCTTTCTCCTGCTGTTGTTTCCCAGAACTGCTATCCAGAACTTGGATGTGGAAATATAATATCTTCTGTTAGGTATTAACATGCTGTAATTGGGGGGGTGGGGGGGGGCTACATGGACCAAGGCCAATATCAGGAGACCAAATAGAATGTAACTATGATGTTGCTCCTATAGCCTCTCAGGTCAGTTTAAAATTGAATGTTGAGATCTACACATGAAATCATTGGCAGTGCACAACATCTTTCATTGGCCCTACTAATGCTGTCCTGTTTCAAGTAGTTGATACATACATTGTGCAGACGATCTTGCGGTAATAAGAGTAACCCTCATGAACTCTATGGATTATCTGCAGTCATCAGTGCTGGATACTGGTATGTAAGTTTCCATTATCGTGTGTGTGTGTGTGTGTGTGAGTGAGTTCACATGCATTTTGCAAACTTTCTTGTAAAATGGAAATTATGTTGATGTTTATTGATACTTCTTAAGATTTTTGGAGACTAATGGGAAATATCAGATAATATCCAATACTGTATCCAATACTGCCCTTGGGCTAACAGCACTCCGGACCTGCCCTGGTAAAGCTAAAGGCCAGTCATATGCCTTCAAAAAAATGACCAAATTTCATCCTCATTTCTATAATTTATCATGGCTGGTTTGTAAACATATGAAATAAGCCTTGTGACATAGACATTTTTAACAGTTACTGGTAAATCTCAAGGCCGAGTGAGTGACCTTGGTAAGTGATGAAGTCTCATCTTCATTTGTATCACATACTGGTAAAGAATGATATTTGCCATAGCTTAGATATAAATGTCAAAAACGGATCATGCCTCAATCATTTCTGGCATTTACATATAAATCCCATTAAGTGCTATCAATAAATAACCCTATTTCCGTCCATTTGATAACAAGCCCAGATTTGAGAAGAAATTAATTGCTTTTTAGATTATTATTTTTGCACTTTTTTGTTTTTCATACCTGTTATATTTTAACAACAGTAAAATAATTCTACGTTCTCTTGAAGGATGTTGTACTCCATGAAACAGTTTAGTTATAGATTTCCTTACTAATAAATGTCAACATTTACCAAGTTTTTTTGCTTGAGGCTAGGGCAGTGTTCTCCAACCTTGGGGTCCCCAGATGTTTTTGGCCTACAACTCCCAGCATGCCCCAGCCAGCATAGCTGGCTGGGGCATGCTGGGAGTTGTAGGCCAAAAACATCTGGGGACCCAAGGTTGCAGAACACTGGGCTAGGGGACTTCTGTTATTAAATAGGAAAAAAAGTAATGAGTGAGGAATAGTATGTGCTGAAACCAGTTGATTCTTACAGTTTTAATTTACAAGATAAATTAACCTTTTATATCTCTATGTCAACTGAAAGAGACCAGGAAATAAAATTCAGTCTTATCAGCACTCTTTTAATAGCTCCTGAAAAGTGGTGTGTAGGAGGAATTAATTGTTCTCCCTAACTCAGCTACCCATTTCCAAAAAGGAAATAGGTGGTTGTTTTAATATCTTGGCACCAGGGAAACATTTTTTGACAAGTAAATTAGGGTCCCAGGAAATAAACTCAGCCTATTATGTGTTACGATATGAATGGACTCTAAACCTATGTCTTTGTATACTAGGTACTGGTATTTAAAATGTCTTCAGTTTGTAAATGTGGACAAAACATATTTGGCTCTGTTTTTATCTTCAGATTGGTATGATAGCTCTCACCTTCAGGATTCAGTGCTTTTATCATGCCAACCGATCAACAAAACAACCATGAATAATGAGAGAGCGTTATACTGGAATCATAATTGTTCATTTGACAACATCACATATAAGAACAAATGTTTTATTTATTTATTTATTTATTATATTTGTTAATCGCCCATTTGGCCAGTCACCCGGTTTATGTTGATGATAAATTACAGGAACTACAGGATTACCACTACTATTTAGCATATGTAAAGCACTTATAATTTGCATAGTGCTTTCCAACCTGTGGTTGCCCCTACAACAACACTGTGACCTGGTTTGTACGATCACTGCAGCCCACTGTGACTTATTATTGCAGTATCCGTGGGTGCCAGGTTGCCAATCCAAGCCACCACCACCGCAGCTTCTCGTGCCATGTGAACCCAGCAAGGGTGGCTTGTTGGGGTGGCTAACTACCCCACAACCCTGTAACAGGCTATGGGTTCTGAGTGGTTTGTTAACCAACCCAACAAGTTGCTCTCGCTGGGTTTGGATGACAAGAGAAGTCATGCCTGGTGAGGGTAATTATGCAAATCAGCCAGTATGCAAACAGCATGCACACGGTGGCTAACAAGCCACCGTGGCTTGTTAGCCACCCTGTGATCATTGGAACCAGGCCTCTGAGGTGCCTCATATTTATCCCAGTTTACACATTTGGACTACTGAGGCTGAGAGACAGTGATTTCCCAAAGCCACACAGTGATGTGGGATTTGAACTCCTGTCTCCCAGATTCAGGTGTCACTCTATCTTCATAAGGCAACACTGGCTTCCCCCCCCCCCTACACACTCACATCTTTTCTGAACAGTCTACCAAGTGCAGCCAGCATCCACAAATGCCAAGGTGCCTCATCCACTTTAAATTTGGTGGTTCTTCTTGCACATTCAAAGTAGAGTCAGGAAGACAAAGCAAAGGCACTTTTGCCTTCATGCTATCCTCCCCTGAAGTCTGGAGTACTAGTAAGTTATATAGCAGATTGTGGGTACTTGGTTCTAGGGAATGGACAGAATCTACTAGGGATGCTTGAAAATTTCATTCTGTCTATATTTGGGAGTGAATTCACCTGAAGCTTTGCTACAGCACTCCTGAAGCTTTGCTACAGCACCTCCTGAAGCTTTGCTACAGCACTGTGCAAAAGTATAGATTGGAACACAGTTATCCTTCTGATTCCAGGCTTCTCAATTTTGTGATGCAGTTTTCAGTTGAAAATAATTCCAAAATGTGCATAAAATGTGTATTGTATTATGAAATGCATATACAAATTCATATTTTACCATAAAATCCATATAAATGTATATAAATTTTCATGCAGATTAAAAAAAAAACCCAAATTAATGTGGAAACAGGACAGAACAGATTTATGAATGAGCACATGTGAAACTGACATGGACCAAAAATAACCTGATCTGTTCATCGTCCACCTCTATCTGGTACTACCCATTAGTTGGCAATCTCTGCTTTAGAGTATACATTTTTGAGTTTTGCCATGCTGCCAGAAGGATCAGAAAAATACCCCTTACATTCCCATGTCAGAGGATTCTAGGAGATATTCCTCATAGAAATGTATCCAATAGTAAGGAGATGTGTGAAAAGAGAAACTTGTTCCACTGGCTTAGGAAAGAGTAGGAGAAAATTGCTTTCACTTAGATGCATGTAATTATAAACTAGTATGTTATAGTATCACAGAACAATGACCAAAATTTTAGAAAGAGCCTGGGAGGGGGGGGGGAGACTGGAGATTCAAGAGACTGGAGCTTCAATTGCTAGTTTCACCACTGCACTTTCCAGTGTTGAAGAAATGCACAAGTTTAAAAACTGAAATAAAGTGTGTATCCTCCCTCTTCATCACTGGGAACTGGTATGGTGAAAATGATAAGAAAGACTCCAGCTGAGCATGCAGTATTGTCCTGCCTGCTGCATATGCACTTTCTTTGGATCCCAGGACCCAGGCTATGTGTACAAACTTGTGAGGAAGTTAGGCACACTCCACAAGACCTACGGACTTAACTACACAGCTCAGTCCTTTCATTTCATAGATTTCATAGATTTCATAGATCATAGAGTTGGAAGGAGCCTACAAGGCTATCTAGTCCAACCCCCTGCTCAATGCAGGAAACTAGAGGAGGGGTCTCCCATCCAAGTAATAACCAGGCCTGACCCTGCTTAGCTTTCCACGCTCAGACAAGCTGAGCCAGGCATGAGCCACAGGCTTAAAAGAGAATTAGGTACATCTAATGTTCTCTGGCTTGAGCTCAGTGACCCTAGTTGTGGGAATCTTTAATACACCAGAAGACCGCATGCCTGCTGCTGCACTTATGGGGCCCTTGCTCCCTAAGACCCTATCTGGTCTGTCAACACTGGCACAGCTAATCACTTGATAGATGAAACAGAGTGGACACCTGGATAAGGTCCAGCACCTCTCCTCCCCCCTCACCTTGTAGGTGATCATTTTCTGCATGCCCGTTGGCATCTCTGGAGATCAGAATGCATGCATGTATGTGAAATTCAATATTATAATAACTAACTTACCAAGTTTCAGTAATAAAGTTCTATCTGCAATTCACAGTGCCCCAAGTAACATTTTCTAGTTTAAAAGTTATTTCAGTTGCACATTCTTTGTCATGGAATGTAGGTTTTGATGAAGTGGTAAATGAATTTTCATGTCAAAGAGCCAGGAAATATTTTTTTTCACAAAATGTATCATGATTAAATTAAAGTGGATGAAATCACATGAGTGAATGAGGTTATGTATTAAGAAAATGTTACCTTCAGCATATTACAGAAATTAAATAAACACAGTTATTACTAACATTTCATTGGTACATTTGGATACTGATAACTATATAAGGAGTACAGATCAACACAGAGTTTATTGTTAAACTTGGGCATAGCTGATTATGAGCTTGACTTCAATATTCATTAGGTAAAGTTAGGGATACCAATTAGATGTTTCACCCAGGGCCATGGAAGCTTTGCTACAGCACTGTGCAAAAGTGCAGACATGTCTTTATTTATTAATGTATCATGTTGACAAGGTACTATGGAGAAGACAAGAAGCACTGAGGTGTTGTAGTACTTACAGAAGCACTTACAACAAGTTCCAATCTTACTTTCACCCACTCACATCTTTGATCACATCTTGCTTGCAGACATAACACTCCAAGTCCTTAACTTTCCTTTAAGAGACTGGCATAGACTGCTTTCTCACCCACTTCTAAAAGATGTGAGTAGAGAAAAGCAACATAAGAATAATTATAAGTGTGAGAATAAGAGCCATAATAAGTCTTCAATCCTATACACAATCCTATACACAAAGCTTCCACGGCCCTGGGTGAAACATCTAATTGGTACTCCTAACTTTACCTAATGAATATTGAAGTCAAGCTCATATTCAGCTATGCCCAAGTTTAACAATAAACTCTTGTGTTGCTCTGTAATCCTCACCTGAGAGTAGGTCCCACTGAACTCAATGGGAGTTACTACTGAGTAGACATGCATAGGATTGCACTGTAAGTGTACTAACTTGAACCTATGACTGAACTTGTGCATGTATGTACTGATCATTTATGTTAACAATAAGTTATAGGTCCAAATCTAGAGAAAGTAATAGTCTCCTAAATCCTATTGATATCAATAGGATTTTAGTTAGTTGCAACTTGCATTTTCCATGCTGGTTTCTCTATTATAGTTTCAACAGGACTCATCATGATTAACTTGCTCTGGATTGGGGTCATATGGATGTTCCAGCAATGATGTGGGTAAAATGTCAATGTGACTATTAGAAAATGTTGTGATTTTATGCAGCAGCTATTTGTACTTTATGTATCTCTTTAAAACTGTCAGCAGAGAAGGAGGGCAATTTATAATATCCTTTTATTTGCTGGCCCAATAAATTATATTATCTCTGTTGACTACACTTTCATTGTTACCATATGTTCAAATGTTTCATACAGCCACATCATGATCAGATACCATTACTAAGAATGCAGAGGGCTAACACACATATACTCTCCTCCTGGGGTTTTGCTGGAGCCAAAATCATGACAAAGACACAGTGTTAGCACCAATTAATTTTGTTATAGATCTATACAGATTAATATCTTTATTGTTTTTAAAATAAAATTTGGGAACTGTAAGCCACAGTCTCTAGAAGTTGTATCTGCTTGTATATCAAATGTACGGTCTCAATGAAATAAGCTCTGAAAGGAAAAGGCTTCCATTATGCTAATGTTGCATTTGTGATAGGCAAATTGACATCTCTCTCACACAAGGCTTAGTGTGTGTGTGTGTGTGTGTGTGTGTGTGAGAGAGAGAGAGAGAGAGAGAGAGAGAGAGAGAGAGAGAGAGAGAATGATTGGGTTTGGACAACACAATAACTGACACTCGAGGGTTGAGTGTGGGTTGTCATTGAACCATGCGCTGTTGAAATGTGGGTTATCATGTTGTCTGAACCCAGTCGAGATAACAAACCATGGTGAACAACCCAACAACAAACCATGGGTTCTCTTCATGGGTTGTTTGTGGTTAACAAGCCATGGCTTGTTAGTGCAGCTGGGTTCAGACAACACGATAACCCACATTTCAACAACAACCCATGGTTCAACAACAACCCACACTCAACCCATACTCAACGCTTGAGTGTCAGTTATCGGGCCGGTTCGCACGACCCAGGTTGCGGGTGGGGGAGGCACCATGGGGCGATCCGCGGGGCCCAGCGAAGCACCGCAGATGAACTGCGCCCCACGTACGTGGGCGGACCCCGCAGTCCCCGCACTGCAGTGCGGGCCTCCTGGCGCTAGGGGGCGGGGGCCCGGGATGCCCAGAGGGGCCATTTGCCCCTACAGGCTGGAGAGGCGGCAGCTCTGGCCACTCTGGGCAGCCGCCTCTGTGCGGACCCCGCGGGAGGGTCGCCCGCTGTTCACATGGCACAGTGGCCACGCACGGTAGGGGCTTACCCCTCTACCGACCATGGTCACTTTGCGTGCGTCCCGCGCGCAGCCCTCCCACGGGGGCACCCCCGGTCAGCGTTCACACAACACGGGAACCACAGGGGACTTCTGCTCCCCCACAGTTCCTGTGTCGTGCGAACAAGCCCATCATGTTATCTGAACCCAGTCTATGTGTATGTTTTTAAATAGTTATGTGCTGTGGGAAGAAGTATTTCCTGTTACCTGAATTCAGCTTCATTGGATGCTGGATTCTACTATTAAGCATGTATTCTTTTTAGTGTAGTTTTTATTCTTTTATTATTGTGTTTTTAAATTGTATTTTAATGTATTTGTTTTATTATTGTTTTAATTATGATTTTATTTTAACATTGACTTTTATTGTTTGCTTCCTTGAATGCTATTTCCTGGTAGGAAGGTGAGATGCAAATTAAACAAACAAATAAATATTAGCCCTATCTACTTTCTCCCCACTTTGCATAATTTTATACACCGCTATCATTCCCCCACCCCTTACTAACCTTTTTTCTAAGCTATAAAGGCCCACACATTGTAACCTTTCCACATATCTACAATATCCTTTTTAAAGTGTGGTGACCAGAACTGTGCACAGTATTCCAAGTGTGGTCACACCATAGATTTATATAAAGGCATTATGATATTGTTAGCTTTATTTTCAGTTTCTTTCCTAATGATCCGCAACGTGGAATTTGCCTTTTTCACAGCAGCTGTGCTCAGGCTCATTCACTTCCAGTTCATTTCCAGGAGCAATTTAAGATGCTGGTTATCACCTTGAAAGCCCTGAAGAATTTAGGATCAGAATATATTAAGGACCATCTCTCCTGTATGTGCCCTTCTGTGTTTCCCACCACCAGCTGAGAACAGGAACAAGGGAATGAGACAGTGTGTGTGATCTGAATCGCAGTCCAAAACAGGGTCGGCCCGAGACGTTTTGCTGCCTGAGGTGTAGGACAAGATGGTGCCCTCTCTCATTCGGGTACAAAAGCTTGACTGGACAGGCAGCTGAATCTCTCTTCAATACCGGCAATGGGAGAGCATCCTCCACTACACCTGAAGGCAACAGACTAGCTCAGGGGGCGCAGGGCAGGCTGCATGGCCCACAGCTCTCTCCTCAAACACTTTGCTGCCACCTCCCAGCATCAACCACCTGAGGCAACTGCCTCACTTTGCCTAATGGTAGGGCTGGCCCTGGTCCAACAACACACGTTCCCCACCCTTGCTGTGAACGTAGCCAGACAGAGCCTATGGTGTAGCTGAGGGGTAGACACCTTTGCTGACAGACATGGACAACCAAAACTGCTCAGTTCTATGTTTGTATACTTAGAAGTAACTCCATGTTCAACGGGGCTTACTCCCAAGGACATGTGCAGAGGATTACGGTGCAGAGGATTACGGTAAGTCTTAGAATCATAGTAGAGTTGGAAGGGGCCTATAAGACCATCGAGTCCAACCCCCTGCTCAAGACAGGAATCCAAGTTAAAGCATCCCTGTCAGATGGCTGTCCAGACGCATCTTGAATGTCTCCAGTGTGGGAGAGCCCACGACCTCCCGAGGTCATCGGTTGCATTGTCGTATGGCTCTAACAGTCAGGAAGCTTTTCCTGATGCTCAGCCAGAATGTTCCAGCCGCACTAACTCCTTAAGCATCTGACTAACTAAGGTGCTACCTCTGCTGGAAAGTGGTGCTTATTCCCAAAGACTCTCTAGACCTGTAACAGCCAAGCAGCCGATGCCGTGGGCCAGCTAGACAGGAAAGAAGGCGTGGTTTTGACTCTGAGGTGGCTGGTAGAGAGCAGCTCAGCAAACCAATCCATCCTGCTCTGACCTTCCATAGCTGCAGGCCTCAGCAGGAATTGTGACATTAGAGGCAAATGAGCCAATCGCGTATTTTCCAGTTCTTACCTCCTCCAGCAGTGCAGTTCTGATGTCATAGATCAAAAACAGCCAATCATCATTCCCATCCCCTGGTCATCAGCAGCCTTCCCCAACCCGGTGCCCTCCCAATGTGTTGGAGTACATATCCCATCATTCCCAGCCAGCATGACCAACATACAGGCCTGTGGCTCATGCTGGCTCAGCTTGTCTGAGTGTGGAAAGCTAAGCAGGGTCAGGCCTGGTTATTATTTGGATGGGAGACCCCTCCTCTAGTTTTCTGCATTGAGCAGGGGGTTGGACTCGATAGCCTTGTAGGCTCCTTCCAACTCTATGATCTATGAAATCTATGTTGTCAACAATGTGGCTCGTCGTGGCGGTGGTGGGGTTCTCGGAGTTGTGATCCAACACATCTGGAGGGCACCAGGTTGGCGGCCTGGTGGCTGGAACGTCTTCCTGTCGAGCAAAGGTTCAACGGGGGTTGCCAACTTTTGAAGGAGACCCTGTAGCGGTCCCATTATCAGCCATTTTCTCTGCAGCCAATAGCTAGTAAGATTGTTTATCTCTGTGCCGTGGAAAGCATCACCTGCTAATTCCTATATATTGTGGTGATGCTAAAAACAAGGCCAGATATTTATTTCTCCTGGTCAGTTGGTAATTCTCAGGGCCAGGCCTACCATTAGTCAAAGTGAGGTGGTTGCCTCAGGTGGCAAATGCTAAGAGGCGGCAGCAAGATATTGTAGGAGAGAAGTGTGTGTCACCTTGCTGCTTTAGCCTCTAATAAACTAGAATTTCAGCCCCTGAATAACCACGAATTCAAAATTCTTTCATGGAATATAGCTGGCTGGAACTTTAAATCCAGCTATCCTGATGTAATTGACTTCATTAGGACATTTGATGTGGTTTTGCTTCAAGAGACATGGTGTACAGCAAAATTAGATCTTAACGGTTATTTTATCAATGATTTAACTGCGGTTGCCCCAATTGGAAAAGGAAGACCTAGGGCAGGGTTAGCCATGCTGACTTCTACTTCTCTTCAAGCTACAATCAAATGTATTTCGCACTGTGATCATATGTGGTTGCAGAGGCCTGCTTAATTGACTTCGGGTCATTGAGCTTCCTATTTGTTAATGTTTATATCCCTCCTACTCCTACAATAAACCGGATTAAGCAAGAATGGGAGAATCTAGAAAACTACATAGTAGATCTAGAGTCTAAATTTCCCTTGGCTTATGTAGTTATGATGGGGGATTTTAATGCACGTATTGGGCCCAATAACAATATCCTGTTTTCATCTTGGTTTTGGGGCTTGCTTGAATTCGAGGATTATATATTTAACAATGATAGGTGTTCCAAGGACTCCAGGGTGGTCAACTTTGCTGGTACGTGCTTAGTTCAGATGGCTGGTCGACTTGCTCTTAGAATTCTTAACGGGAATCCACTTTTTGAGAAATGTGGAGAATATACATACATCTCAGGGAAGGGAAGCAGTACAGTCGACTATGCTATGGTTTCTGATGCTCTTTTTGCCTTTATTAGCAGCTTCTCTGTGACTGATAGGCTTGAAAGTGATCATTTGCCTCTTTCCCTCTCTTTCTCAATTCCTCTTAGAACTAAGGTACAGGTTAACTACCAGTTAGCCGAGTCAGCCTTGATATTTAGGCACAGGAGACTTTTTTGGTCTGAAGATATAAATGCTAAGACCATTACCTTCCTAAATTCTTCAGAGGGTATCAGGTTTAAAAATGCTATTATAGAAGCTTATGCTGCACAGATGCTCTAGATAACTATACCCAACTGCTTTCTGGTTTGGACGTGATACTGAGGGCGACCCAAGTAAAATCTAGAAACTTTAAACAAACGGATATGTCAACATGGTTTGATAAGGAATGTTATGAAGCAAAAAAACATCTAAGGACAGTATATTGCCAGTATAGAATAGATAATTGTAGAGTATTACCTCAAACGTATTACCATCTTAAAAGGCATTATAAATCTCTGATAGCCAGGAAAAAGAAAGAAGCTATGCAAAGGCAATGGAGAATTCTGATACACTCTTCTCTCGAAAATAATACTAAATGCTTTTGGTCGATAGTTACAGGTAGAGTTGTATAAACGAGCCTCGCCAGGCAAAACGGAGGCCGAAATTGGCCCCGCTTACGCCCAGCGAGGCCTTACCTTTTTCTTCGTGGGGGCTCGCCTCCGCGGCAAGCCGCCTGCATGGCCCACTCTGGTCCCGTTGCGTTACTTCCGGGACCGGAAATGACACGACAGGCGTGTTCTGTGCCTGCGCAGGGTCCCGTCACGTCATTTTTGGTCCCGGAAGTGACGCGACGGGACTGGAGAAGGCGGATTGAGTGACGCGGAGAAGTTATCCGTGCCGCTCAAGAAGATCAGGTCGGGGGCGCGCCCCTGTGGAGAATCGAGTCGCAGGCACAGAGGGCCCCCGATCCAGGTTGGATCCACCTCTAGTTACAGGTGCATTAGGCAATCTCTCAGGCTCAGTAGCATGTAAAATTCCTGCTCAGGTTTGGGAAACATATTTTTCTGCAGTTTTCAGGGAACCCAGAGAGCGGGGTTTACCTGACTTCCCTCCCCTTTCTCTGGATATTTCTGATCTCCCAGAATGGGCTCCAGTGACCCAAAATGAAATAAACATATTGATTTCCCAAATAAAATCTGGAAAGGCCCCAGGACCAGATTTAGTCATACCTGAACTTTTGAAAATTAATGTTACATGGTGGGCACCTCTACTAGCAGCCCTGTTTACTCAAATTAATAGGACTGCTCAACTGCCTGATGAATGGTCTCAGGCTATTATAATCCCCATCTATAAGAAAGGAGATATAAACGATCCTTCTAATTATCGACTCATTAGCCTACTTTCAGTAGTTGGTAAATTGTATGCCCGCTACCTTAATAATAAACTTGTCACCTGGATTGAAGATGAAAATATTATAGGAGATGAGCAGGCTGGCTTTAGAAGAGGTAGGTCAACATTTGACCATTGCCTAGTCTTAAGCCATTTATCAGAGAAATATATAAGATCTCCTGTTAAGGCTTTATATGCTGCTTTTATAGATCTAAAATCTGCTTTTGATCCGATTCCAAGAGACAAGTTATGGGCTAAGCTCTATTCTTTTTCTATGGACAAAAGATTACTCCATCTAACTATGTGTCTATATCACAACACTACTGTACAGGTGAGATGTGGGTTGGAGGGCACCCTGACTAATTCAATTCCTGTTACTAGGGGAGTACGGCAGGGTTGTATACTTGCACCCACACTATTTAATCTGTACCTCAGTGATCTATCTAAGATTTATTCTTCATTGGATTTTCATGCCCCAAAATTAACTACAGTTAGCATCCCTATACTTTTATATGCAGATGATGTTGTTCTCCTTACTTTCACTAAAGTTGGTTTGAAACAAATGTTGAGAGCATTTATAGGCTATTGCAAAGAAAATGTGCTATCAACTTTAGTAAAACCAAGATTATGGTTTTTACTAAGAGCCTCTCCCTGAATAAATGGGTTATAGATGGTCAACCCATAGAGCAAGTTAGACAATACAGGTACCTGGGGATTGTTTTTCAATCTTCTGGTTCCTGGGTGGCTCATCGGACTTCCGCTATACAATCAGCATATAATAGTGCCAAAGCTGTAGTTCGCTACTTACTTTTATACTGGGGGGGGGGGCAGTTTATTCCTGCTGCACTCTGAGTATTTAAGGCTAAGGTGCTGCCACAATTGCTGTATGGAATTCCAATGTGGATTTTTGGGTTCTCTTCCGCTTTGGAACAAATACTTTCATCTTTTTTGCTCCAACTCTTTGGTGTACCCAACTGTGTGCCATCAGCTGTTTTACGGCTTGAAATGGGGTTGTCATCGGTGGAATGTGTCGCATGGTGCTGGGCATTTAGGTACTGGTTGAAACTTTCTTATGCAACTTCTGAATTAGGTTATGTGTTCAGAAAGACAATTACATCAGTCAGTGGTCTAAAGCAATCACAGATAAATTACAGATACTGGGTTTTCTGATCCCTTTCTTTCTACCCAAAATATTTTGCAAGCAAAATCTATTCTTGCACTTCGGATTAAAGACATTGATACCCAGTATTCCCTATCTGCTGCCCACACCACTTGTTCCCCAATTCACTTGGGTCTGATATTTGATATTAATTGTTGTGCAAAATATCTTGAAACTCTGACTGTTCCCAAATATCGGATAGTTTTCTCGAAAGCTAGGTTTAATGCAATTCCATCGGCTGTATTGGATGGTCGCTTCCAGGGAATTCCCTATGCAAATCGTCTCTGCCCATGTGGAGATGAAGTGGTGGAGTCTCTATCCCATGTACTTCTTTTTTGCAACTTCTTATAGAGATGAGCGACTGAGACGTATTGCACCTATCCTAAATAAATTCCCTGGAAGATCCTCTGACTGGTATGTGATCCATTTATTGGCAGGTGCTAATAAATATATAACAGAGATTGTTGCAAAGTTTTTATATTCAGCTGTTAAAATTCGTAAGACCATCCATCAGTCTCATGAGGTAACAACTACTTGATAATATTCTACCATACTGTATATGTTTAGGTTTTAAATACTTTAAATAGTAGTATGCTTTTGATTTATGTATTCTATTTTAAGGATCAGCCTGTGTTCTAAATAGTCTGTGAATATATAATAAAATGATGAGGATGATATTACTAATTTTATTACTGAGTACCCAAATTGTTCTGTTGTTATAATTTATAATCACAACTTACTGTTTTAATAACTCTTTTAACAATAACTGTTCTATAAACTGTTTTTTAATGTATTATTCATTGTTTTAATACCAATTTTTTAAAAAACAATTGTCTAAATACTTGTTTTTATGTATTAAGGGTCTGTGGACTAAATAAACAATTAAGAGTAAAAGAGTGTGCCGTGTGGCCTTCCCTTTGCCCCCTAAGCTAGTCTGCTGCTTTCAGGTGTGGTGTCAACCCATCGTAGGCGTTGAAGAAAGATGTTCAGTCTCGAAGAAAGGCTTTTGTACATGGAATGGGAGGGGGCGGCATCTTGTTCTTCGCCTCAGCGAAGACCTGAGTGTACGGGAAGGCTCATAAGGGAGAATAAGGTCTTCCAAATTACCTGGACCCGAGCTGTATAGGGCTTTATAGGTCATAGCCATCAGCACTTTGAATTTGTGCCTGGAAATAGACTGGGAGCCAGTGAAGCTGTTGTAACAGAGGAGTTGTGTGCTCCCTGTGGCCAGCCCGAGTCAGCAGTCAGTGCCACCCATGCTCATTGGACTCCTCTTGGCGGAACAAAGGTGGCTGGCAGCAGACTGCAGTGGCAGCTTCTCACTTCTAAAGAATGTAAGGTGGAGAAAAGGGAGAAGCAGCATCCCATGTGTTTGTCTGTAACTGGGGGTTGGGTGAAGTGATTGTGGGGTGTGCAAGTGTCTGTATGAGACACATTAAGGCTTGTGTAGGGTTTCGTAGGGTGGCCATTCATCCTCTTTTTAAAAGGGCCGTTCCTATCTGAAGGACTGTCCTGTCCAATTCGGGTTCAAAGGTAAATAACTATCAGAACTGTTTCCTGTCAGGAGGGCAGCAGACCAAACAGGCAAGCACAGAGGTTACCACCTGGTCACAATTTCCCACACTATGGTGAGATGTCCTGTGTTTCTATTTAAATTATAATAATCATTGCTAAATTTGCATCTATACCAATAAATTCGCATATGCTTCATGGCTGAGTGGGGACTAGAACCCGGATCTCCCGAGTCCCAGTCCAAAACTCTAAGCACAACACCACAATGACTGGATTCAGACAAGATAACCCTCACTCAAGGGTTGGGTATGGGTTGAGTGTGGGTTGTTGTTGAAGCATGGGTCAGGGAGGATCAATTGGCGTCAAATTCCGTTGGAAAGCAATCTGAGCTCTCTGACTGGGAGGAGGGCGAATCAAGCATCACTAACCACCCCCACCCCACCCCGGTCAGAGGTCAGCTAAGGAGGCCGGACCAGCTGAGAAATGTCAGGCGCTCCAAGGGACTGGCCCTTAAGAATAAGGAACCGCCTTAGGCGTGTGCTTGTGGGTAATTTGAGTCTGGAAAGGAGGAGAGGTCTTCAGTTTGGAATCAACTTCTCAACAATAGGGCAATCTTCCTGAATGGCTGGTATTCTAACTAAGCTTGATTCCTTTGTGACTGACTCCACAACTCACTTCTTTTGTAATTCTAAGCCAGTTTGCTAGGCTGGCATCTGTCCTAATAAAGCTTTTTGGTTAGAAGCCAGTGTGTGGATCTTCTTGGAAGAAGATGGGGAAGTACGGCTTCTACACTGTCTTTGAGCAACTTGCCTGAAAGAGTGACAGTGAAAAGTGCCTCAGCTCAGCTTCTGGCCTAATAATAATAATAATGTTCCTGCTTCTGGCCTAATAATAATAATAATTATTATTATTATTATTATTATTATTATTATTTATTTATTTATTTATTTATTTTATTTATAATGCCCCTTACACCAAAGGGCGGGACAAATAATATATACAGTAAACATAACAATACAATAAAATAACCAACACCAAACACTTACAGTAACTAATAACGAATCCCAGCTGTTCTGAACCAGAACCAATGAAAAAAGCACAGAACCTGGTACCCGACCACCAGCCCATGTTCTGATGAGGCCTGCCTACGGCCCTTGGTCCTTCTCTGTCCCATCTGATCTCCAGCCCATCTGTGACATCTTCTATCTCTGGCTCATTTGACCCTCGCCCGCCCTGCCACGATCTGGTCCTGGCAGCAGCCGCCTGCCCCAAAGCCAAGTCCCAGGCCTGCCTGAGGTTCATGTCCTTTAAGCAAAGAATGTGTCCATGCAACGGCCCCTCTCTCTTTCTTTGGGCAGAATGTAATTGAAGGAATCTTGGCTCTCAACCCCAACACTTGCAATCAGGGGTCAAACCTGATGCACGTGAAGTAAATAAGAGGATGAAAAAGCATCCGCAAACTGTGTTACTTTCAGCAAGGAATAGCCAAGGGTGCTATTTCTTTTCTTTTTTTTTAGTTGTTTTTTAAAAAAATAATTTTTATTTTATATTTTTAAATGAACACACATACAAAAAAACCATAAACCTACAAATCATAAACTCCAAAGTGCACCCATCACCCCGGGGCCCAAAAAAATTCTATCCACATAATCCATTATTAATCTATATTCCAAAAATACATCATATCGTGACATGGCTTACTGGTTTATAAATATACTGTTCTCTAGTTTAAAGATAGTCTGATTGTTCTTCAGTACGTTAAAAGCTGTTCAAAGCAAGCTGCAGCTTGCAAACTGCTAGGCCGTGGCAGGGTCATGACAAGGTGAATGTAAAATAAAATCAAGGGAAGAATTGATAAAAGAAGGTTATTGTGAAGGATCACCACCTGGATCCTTTGCGTGAGTTCGGCGCTTAACGGGTTAACCGGCACTGGATTACAGCCCGTACGAGCGCAGGAAGCCGCCTGAGAGGCTCGCGCACACAAGAGGAAACCAGAGCCCTTTATATGACCAAATAAGGCTTTTATTTGTGTATACAAGACACGGAGCGGAACTAACAGCTTTCTAGGAATACTACGATGTCAACACAACCTCAGTTGACCTTTGCATTTATCAATGATACAGACTCTCAGGCTAGCGCATTGGGATTAGTCAATTACCTCAGACCAAACACGTTACGCTAGTCAATGTCAGCCTGGCTCCGGGTCAGCCGATCCGGGGATGGGAATAGCTTACTCCAGCTGCCGCGTGGAGACCGATTCTGGTTCCGAAGTACCCTGGGTTCCCAACAACCCTTTACCGGAAGGGAGAGGGGTTTTCTACCCCTGAGTTCCCGCTCCCCCCACCCTCCAGGTCAGGTGGGGGCTTATGCCTGCCCCTTCGTATCAGGTGGGCTTATTCCTGCCCGGGAAGAAGGTGACGTACTGGGTACTTTATAGCTCTTTGAGACTGCCCTGATAGTTTGATGGTTCTTGATGGTCCTTCCTTGGGTTTTGTGGAATTCCACCGAGACTCTCCATTGTTGGGGATGCCGGTCTGTCTGGCTTCTTCCCCTGTGACCTCATCCCCCCTCCTCGTCAGGTGTGTGTGTGTGTGTGTGTGTAGACTCATGTCAGGCTTTCTCCACACCCTCCCATTTGGAGAAAGATGGCATTGGGGTCCACCACCCCAATCCCTATCTAACTGTCTCCTACTGAGAAAGCCCGGGACAACCCGTCTGCCACGATGTTGTCCTTGCCCTTGATGTGCTCTACTGAAAAATCAAAATCCTGCAGGGCTAAGCTCCACCGCAACAACTTTTGGTTGGACCCCTTCACCCTATCCAGCCAACACAAGGGGGAATGGTCGGTCTGCAACAAGAACCGGCACCCCCAAAGATAGGGGCAAAGCTTGGTCACTGCCCATACTATTGCCAAGCATTCTTTCTCGACAGTGGCCAAGTTCCGCTCCCGGGGTAAAAGTTTTTTACTCAGGTAGGTGACAGGGCACAACCCTTGCCCCGGCCGCTCCTGCAGCAAGACGGCTCCCATCCCCGCCTCCGAGGCATCTGTCTGCAGGACAAAAGGAGCTTCAAAATCTGGTGCTTGCAGCACAGGGGCTGCCATCAAGCAGGCTTTTAACCCCTCGAACGCTGCCTGGCAAGCGGCCGACCACTGGACCTTAACGGGTTGCCGCTTCTTACACAAATCCATCAGCGGGGCGGCTAGCTGGCTAAAATGGGGCACAAATTTACGATAATAGCCAGCCAGCCCTAAAAAAAGCCTGAACCTGCTTCTTCGTCTGGGGTTGGGGCCAGGTGCGGACCGACTCTATCTTGGCTTCTAGGGGCTTGACACTACCTCCCCCCACCTTATGTCCTAGATACTCTACCTCCCCCCGCCCAACCTGACACTTCTTAGCCTTCACAGTCAGCCCGGCGTCCTGAATCCTCTGAAATACCTGGCGGACATGTTGCAAATGCTGTTCCCAGGTGGGACTAAAAATGGCTATATCGTCCAGATATGCACAGGCGAACTCCCCCAACCCATTCAGCATCCCATTCACCAGCCTCTGGAAGGTAGCCAGACCGTTCCGGACTCCGAAGGGCAGGGTGGTGAATTGGAACAACCCCAGGTGGGTCACAAAGGCGGATTTCAAGGCAGCATCCGGATCAAGCGGGACCTGCCAGTAACCCTTCGTCAGGTCCAGAGTAGTAATGTACTTGGCTCCCCCTAGCCGTTCCAACAGCACATCCATGTTTGGGATGGGGTATGGGTCAGGGACAGTCACCTTGTTAATTTTCCGGTAATCTACACAGAACCGCACACCCCCATCCTTCTTGGCTACTAACACTATAGGGGAGGACCAAGGGCTAGAGCTGGGGACAATGACTCCCAGATCCAACATGGCTTGGACTTCATCAGCAATGACCTGGGCATGGGGCCCTACTGCCCGGTAGGGTAGGGACTGTATAGGGGGGCTATTCCCCATGTCAATGGTATGTTGCGTGAGTGTGGTGCAGCCCGGACGGTCAGAGAACATAGGCTGGAAGTCCTCTAAGACCTGGGTAATCTGCCTCCGCTGCTGTTCAGTCAGAGAGGGAGACAATTGGATCTCATCCATTCCTCCCTCTTCCCCCCATTCTGCCAACAAATCCCCGTCGGAGGTTCCCTGGTCCACACATTCCTGCACTCCTCCCACTTTTGTCCCCCGTTCCACATACAATTTTAACATGTTCACATGAAATACCCTTTGTCTCCCCGGCTGTCCAGGAAAAGCCACCTGATAGTTCACCTCCCCCGACCTTCCAATCACAGTCCCCGGACCCTCCCATTTCAAGCACAATTTGTCTGTTTTTTGGGGGCGCAGTACCAACACTTGGTCCCCCACTTCAAAAGTCCATGGCACAGCCATCCGGTTGTACCACGCGCTCTGCCGCTGTTGTGCTGCTCCAAGATGCTGTTGTGCCGTCTCCCACACCTCCCGAAGGACAGTTTGGAGGTGTTGCATGAAGGTATGCACCGGCATGGAAGGTTCTGCTGCAACCCCCTCCCATTCTGCCCGTAAAAGAGCCAAAGGTCCCCTTAGCACCCTCCCAAACATCAGTTCGTTGGGGGAGAATCCCAGGCTCTCCTGGGGGGAGTCCCGGTACGCGAACAACAGGTAGGGGAGAGCTTGATCCCAAGTCCCGGGGTGCTTGGCCGCATAAGCTCGGATCATTTTCTCCAGAGTCTGATTGAACCGCTCCACCAGCCCATTTGTCTCGTGATGATATGGCACCAAAGTCAGATGTTCCACACCACCCAATTCCCACATCTTTTAAAACAATTTGGACACGAATCCCGTGCCACAGTCCGAAACCACCGTGTGGGGCATTCCTAGGCGGGCGAAAAGAGAAAGGAGAGTCTTAGCTAGGCTGGTAGCGGAGATGGAGGCTAGGGCAAAAGCCTCGGCATAGCGAGTGGCAAAGTCAACAACAGTCAGTATAAACTTCTTCCCCGTCTTGGTGGGAGGATTCAAGGGTCCCACAATGTCCAACCCTATTCTTTCAAAAGGGGTGCTCACAATGGGTAGGGGTTGAAGGGGGGCTTTCGGGTGGTCCCGGTTATGCCCCACCCGCTGGCAGACATCACAGGACCGGCAATACTCTCGGACTTCGTTCGCCACCATGGGCCAGTAAAACCCCTCTGTCACCCTGACTAATGTCCGTTTCTGTCCCAAGTGGCCCCCCCACGCTACGTCGTGGGCCAACTGCAGTATAGCCTGGCGGTACCTTGCAGGCACAACTAATTGTCTTTTCCTTGGCTGGAGCCCCAGTTCGGTTTTTGGACAGAACTCTCTGTAAAGGGCTCCTACTTCCCACAAAAAACGTTCTGACTGGTCCGCTGCCCCCAACACTTGACCGGCCCAATCCCGGCATTCTCGGAGGGACGGGTCGCGCTGCTGCTCTTCTTGGAACACCTTTTGAGCCCCAAAATCTCGGGCCATTGGGGCGAACCCCCCCTTGGTCCTCCTCCCTCACCGAAGCAAAGGGGAGCGGCGGAGAACAGTCAGTTGCCGGGGTCACTTGACTGCGACCGGGATGGGGAGTCGGGGGGCCGGGAGGTTGTGGGACAGGGGCTTGTTTGGCCTGACGTCGTGTCACCACCCCCACTTTGACCTGGGCAGCCCGGAACGCAATGTCGTTCCCAATGATGATCCCCCATTCTTGCTGCCCATGTACTATAACATCCACCTTCCCTTCCCATCCCTTGTACTTGACCCAGACCCGGGCAAGGGGAACAGCTATGTTGGGGGAGTTATAGGGCTTTATGGCACAGGTACGCCCTTTTAACAGCTGTCTCTTCTTTACCTTACTCCGAGGTAAAGCAGTTATGTCCGCCCCGGTGTCCCTATACCCCACATGGGAAACATTGTTCAGAGAGATGGACTCACAGAATTTGCTCTGGCTCCAACGCAGTTGCTCCGGCGAGGCAATGCGCATCAGGGATGCTTGCGAGATGGCCCCAAGGGAATGCTGTCCTCCGCTCATCAGGGGCTGCGCCGCATCCTCTACTTCTTCTTCTAGGGACGAGACCGATTGCTGATCCTCCTCGTGTTCCTCCGGTTCACGGGACTCGGGAGCAAGCATCCTTCCCACCTTGCCCGGGGCTGTTTTGGGGTTGCGGTTCTTTGCGAGGAGCTTGGGGCAACTCCTCTTGAGGTGACCCGGTTCCTTGCAGTAGAAACAGCCACTGGCGCTGGGGCTCTCTTTGGGCTTGCTTGGGGCTCCCTCCCGAGGTTTGGGGTTGCCCTTCTCCGCATTCCTTCTGGCCCCGCCACGACTGAGGTTGCCCCCTTTCACTCCCTTGGGCTGCCGATACAGCCCCATTTGGTCTGCCAACTTGCCCATCTCCCGACAGTTTGGGGGGTCCCGGTCCTTCACCACAGTAGCCAAATCCTCTGGGATAGTGGCACAAAATTGTTCCTGGATCATGAGCTCTCGCACCTCCGCCAAGGTGGTCCTCCCGGTGGCCCCAATCCACGCATCCCAAACCTGCCCCAGGTGCGCCATCCAGGGGGCATACGTGTCCCCTGGGGAAGGCTGCCCGTAACTAAATTTACGGCGACAGTGTTCGGCTGTGAGGGCAAAACGCTCCCTCACAGCATCCTTAAATGCAACATAGTCCAAAGGGGCAGTTTGGGTGTGAATGCCCAAGAGATCAGCCAGCTCCCCAGCTGACCTGAGTCCTCAAGGCGGACATTAGCAAATTGTCCGGCACCTTCTGCTCTAGGCAGGCAGCTTCGAACAGGGTGAAGAAGATCAACACGTCCTGCCCGGGCTTGTAGGTGGGGAATTGTTTCCTGTCCCATTTAGGGGTCGGAGTGCTCCCACTCTGGGGTGTAGGGGGTCCCCCCTGTCCGGCGCTCGCGGTCAGCCTTGCCAACTCTAGTTGCATCTGCAGCGCCGCTTGCTGATGCTGGATCATTTCCTGTTGATGTCGCATCACCTCCCTGGTCTGTTGCCAATTGAGTTGGGGGAAGAGGGCATCCAAACCTCCTCCTCCTATGGCTCCCCCAGCAACCCCTCCGTTGAGGTCTTCCTCTAACCCGGGCTCCCTCCTGTCGCCTCTCCTGAGGCTACTCGTAAAGCTGGGGCTACCCCGTTGCTTGGGTCCCTGCCCCACCAGCGAGGATGAGGGGGCTCCCTCCCCCTCTTGGTGTGTAGTCTTCGGCCGCACTACCCACTCCATTGTGGAAATCTGGCTCCCCTCCCTTATTGGGGTCTCTGGACTGCTCCCTAGCTCCAGCTGCTCCTGGCTCAGGCTATTCATCTTACTTTGGCCTGAGCACTTTCCAGCAATCCGCTAGCCTGCCCTAGACCCTATTAGTTCCGTCCGTTAACTATGGTTTCCAATTATCCCACCGCTACAACCATGTGAAGGATCACCACCTGGATCCTTTGCGTGAGTTTGGCGCTTAACGGGTTAACCGGCACTGGGTTACAGCCCGTACGAGCGCAGGAAGCCGCCTGAGAGGCTCGCGCACACCAGAGGAAACCAGAGCCCTTTATATGACCAAATAAGGCTTTTATTTGTGTATACAAGACACGGAGCGGAACTAACAGCTTTCTAGGAATACTACGATGTCAACACAACCTCAGTTGACCTTTGCATTTATCAATGAAACAGGCTCTCAGGCTAGCGCATTGGGATTAGTCAATTACCTCAGACCAAAGACGTTACGCTAGTCAATGTCAGCCTGACTCCGGGTCAGCCGATCCGGGGATGGGAATAGCTTACTCCAGCTGCCGCGTGGAGACCGATTCTGGTTCCGAAGTACCCTGGGTTCCCAACAACCCTTTACCGGAAGGGAGAGGGGTTTTCTACCCCTGAGTTCCCGTTCCCCCCACCCTCCAGGTCAGGTGGGGGCTTATGCCTGCCCCTTCGTATCAGGTGGGCTTATTCCTGCCCGGGAAGAAGGTGACGTACTGGGTACTTTACAGCTCTTTGAGACCTGCCCTGATAGTTTGATGGTTCTTGATGGTCCTTCCTTGGGTTTTGTGGAATTCCACCGAGACTCTCCATTGTTGGGGATGCCGGTCTGTCTGTCTGCTTCCCCTGTGACCTCATCCCCCCTTCCTCGCCCCCTTCCCTTGGGCGGAGACTGGGTGTGTGTGTGTGTGTGTGTGTGTGTAGACTCATGTCAGGCTTTCTCCACAGTTATATATGTCAATGGTTTACCTATTGACAGATTTTAGAAAGATTCAAAGTTGATAAAAGGATGTATGATTTTACCACGGGTAACGGGGAATCAGGGTTCGATTTTGGAGAGGGAGCCTGAGAAACGGCTACCACATCCAAGGAAGGCAGCAGGCGCGCAAGTTACCCACTCCCGACCCAGGGAGGTAGTGATGAAAAATAACAATACAGGGCTCTTTCGAGGCCCTGTAATTGGAATGAGTAAACTTTAAATCCTTTAACGAGGATCCATTGGAGGGCAAGTCTGGTGCCAGCAGCCGCGGTAATTCCAGCTCCAATAGCGTATATTAAAGTTGCTGCAATTAAAAAGCTCGTAGTTGGATCTTGGGATCGAGCTGGCGGTCCGCCGCGAGGCGAGCTACCACCTGTCCCAGCCCCTGCCTCTCGGTGCTCCCTCGATGCTCTTAACTGAGTGTCCCGGATGTCCGAAGCGTTTACTTTGAAAAAAATTAGAGTGTTCAAAGCAGGCCAGTCGCCGGAATACTCCAGCTAGGAATAATGGAATAGGACTCTGGTTCTATTTTGTTGGTTTTCAGAACTGGGGCCATGATTAAGAGGAACGGCTGGGGGCATTTGTATTGTGCTGCTAGAGATGAAATCCTTATAGCGTATATGATTTTGAACAAAGTAAATCTGACTTTGAAAGAGAATTATGTGTAAATGATGAGCATCTTATTGCAAAAATGTATAAACTCTTGTTGAAATTTGAGACTGAGGAAGAACAAGTGAAGGAAGGTGCCTGGCGCCCACCCTCTATTCTTTCAGGTGCCAGGTGAAGACCTTTTTATTTGCCCAATATTTTAATGGTTGATTTTATTCCTTTTATTATCGCCACTGTACCTCTGGATTGAATTTATTTTGGCTGCTTGTTTTTATCGTGTTATATTTTAATATGTTTGTGTTTTTATACTATTTTTGTTGTTATTTTTGTGTTGTGTTTTGGAAACCACCCAGGGATGGGCGGTGAATAAATATATTAAATAAATAATAAATAAATAATAAATAAAATGGGCCCAAAATTTTGGATATAATGTACTAATGGTACAATGGGAAAATATGTGGTTAAAAGGTTTGAAATTTACATTATGTTCTAGTCTTAAAGAAAATTTCTATAAGATGATATATCGTCGGTATATGTCTCTGGAGAAATTGGCAAAAACGTATAATGGTATCTCGGGTGTATGTTGGAAATGTGAACGACAAGAAGGAACTTTTTTATCATATGTGGTGGACATGTAAAAAAGCTTTTAAAAATTGGATACAATACAAATTCATTCACAAATTCAAAAAATTCTAAAGATTAACATTCAACTGAAACCAGAGGCTTTTCTCTTGGAAATAATGGATAGTCAGTTGGAAAGAAGTCATGGAACTTTATTTTTATATATGACAACGGCAGTGAGACTCTTATATGCACAAAAGTGGAAAGTTCCAGCATTGCCTACAACAGAAGAATGGTTGGTCAAGATGGTGGAGCTGGCAGAGATGGCCAAACTTACATCATTATTTAGAGAAAAGACAACATCTATGTTTACTGCTGAGTGGAAACCTCTAATTGACATTTTGCAGGGTTTAGGAAAAAAGTGATTTGTTTATTTGTGGTTTTGTGGAATAATAAGAGGATAAATTTGTGACAATAGAAAAAAGAGACCTTTCCTTTTTTGATTATTGACTAGAGAAACTATTTGTTACTTATATTTGCTGTAGAAAAATTCAGAAGTCCATTTTAGTTTTGTTAATGGTTGATTATGGTTATATGTTTTTGTTTTTATAGGAATAAAAACGTTTTTTAAAAAAATAAATCACTTGGATTCATCCATCCCTTTCAGAATCTGAGACTCTCCTCCCTATCCAGTGGGACCCTCTCTGCTCGAGTTCTGAAAGCCCAGTGCACAGATGCTGACTCTGGAGGTCAGCATTCGCTATCTCAGTTTGGGCCTTGCACTCTGCAGTTTGGGCCTTGCACAGATGCCTCAGGTGACTGTTGGCCACTCAGCGGGATCTGCTGTTGTCACAAGAAGTGCAAAGGAGTACAGCACAATGGACAATTCCCACTTGCGCTCCCTGAGCATGGAGGCAGTGATGTGATGGACCACAATCCATGATGATGGAGAGTTCCAAAGATGCCTCAGGTGACCGTTGGCCTTGCTGAGGTACCGTATCTGCAGGAGTAGAAGAAGAGTGCAGAAATTGAACAATGGTTTACAGTTACACTCAGTACCAACGAGGATGCCAATGGCTGGTAAGGTAAGAAAGGTCAGATTTTCAGTGATGGTGGAGGGAGATGGCCAGAGGGAGGTCAGGGGAGAGTTCCAAAGATGCCTCAGCCCTCAGGTGATGGTTGGCCTTCCTAGAAGAAGAGTGTGTAGACATTGAACAATAGTATACACGCAATATTATATAGGATGCCAATGGCTGGCTGGTAAGAAAGGTCAGATTTTCAGTGATGGTGGAGGGAGATGGCCAGAGGGAGGTCAGGGGAGAGTTCCAAAGATGCCTCAGCCCTCAGGTGACGGTTGGCCTTCCTAGAAGAAGAGTGTGTAGACATTGAACAATAGTATACACACGGTATTATATAGGATGCCAATGGCTGGCTGGTAAGAAAGGTCAGATTTTCAGTGATGGTGGAGGGAGATGGCCAGAGGGAGGTCAGGGGCGAGATTGGGGAATGAAGAGGAGGTGACTGGGTTCTGATGGTTTAGGGGTACCAGCATGTGGCAGGATGAGGAATCGAGGAAAGCTCATAGGAGGAAGCCAGGGCATGTCCTCGTGGATGGTAATGGAAGAGTTGGGATTTGATCAGTCTGGGTTCTTTCATGCTGAACATTGAATTCCAGGCATCTGACAATCGTTCCTCCCTCAGCAATGCTGCCCCCAGATATCGGAATGTTTTTGGGCAAGAGGCCCTCATTGAGCTGGATCCTGACATGGCCCTCTTCCTTCTTGCTGCTACTGTCGGCTGCTGCCAGAATCAGCATTATTGGGCATCTGCCGAGGCCCTCATTCTGAAGGGAGCCCGCTGTCACACCCCTGGACACTGCTGTCACACCCCTGGACACTGCTGTCACTGTCTGTTCACTTGCTCTCCCTGAGCACGGAGGCGGTGATGTGATGGACCACAATCTCCTTCTCTCTGGGCAGGCTCTTGGATGGGCCCACGGAGAGAAGACAGGCCAACAGCAGAGCCAGAGGCAAAGAGGAATCACGGAGGGGGAATCTTTCCCTAGGTGCCCCAAAACATGGAGTCTCCAAAAACAACCTTTGCTACTTTCTGCCAATTCACTTACTTTTGAGCCCAATTTTCCGAGAAGAACTAGCAGCTCTTCTCTTCCTCCTTGCTCTTTCTCCTGGTGTGCTGATCACACAGGAAGGTCAAGAAGGAGCAGGAGCACGCTCAGGTGTGCACGGTGAGGATGATGCTCCATTGCTAAGAGTGCCCCTTGCTGGGCTGCTCTGTGGCAAAGGCAGCACCCCTCCTAAGGCATGTGGATCTGTGGGGTACAGAGATCACCTGGTGCCCTCTCATTGACTGCACACCTCTCTGCTCGTCATCCTGGGAGCTGAAAAGACACGACCTCCACTCCCGTCCTACTTCCCCCACCCCAGCAGCTCCTATATTCCCTTTCTTCATCCTTCCCACCACCATCTAGGAACCAATGACCGAGGGAGGTCGTGGGCTCTCCCACACTGGAGGCATTCAAGATGTGGCTGGACAGCCATCTGTTAGGGATGCTTCTGTCAGAATATGGAGTCTAATATTCTGGTTTTGCCTTCGGGCAAGAAAGTCTGCCTAGGTGTGCAGTTCTGTTCAAGGTCTAGCTATGAGCTAATTCCCCTTTGCCCCAGTTACAGATTTTTTCTAGATGGCTCCAAGGACAGTGGAGCAGGGAGTCGTAATTGTATGCAGGTGGCATTACCTCATACAATAGTGATTGCTGCACATAATGTATAAAAGCCTGTAAATGACATTGTATTCTTGTTGGGTGTTAATAGCTGGGCGTGAGAAGTTGTGAGTAAGGAGTTTGGCGGAGTTCTTGATAAGTAAGTTTTGTATAGTTAGACAGTCAATCATTTTTGTGTCTAACTGGCTGTTCACTGTATTTTTGTATATTGCACTCTGTGTATGCACTGTTCCTGGATTTTATTTTCAAGTCACAGTTTCTAGTAAACCTTTTGCTAAGTAAACTGGCTTGTGTTTATTTTACTTACTGGACTAGCCTTGACCACTAAGCAAACACTGCTGCTACATCTGCTGCTGCTGGGGAACATTGTTTTTGACTTTGTTTTCCCCCCAGCACCGGAATCTAACAGCTTCAACTTGGGATTCCTGCATTGAGCAGGGGGTTGGACTCGATGGCCTTATAGGCCCCTTAGCCTATATGCTATGGTTCTACTATGCTATGGTTCTATTCTATGATTCTATTATCTTTCCTGCGCCTAACCACCCAGCCCCAGAATCACTGGCATCTGTGCCTCCAGTGATGACCAGGTAAGCAAACTTTTAGCTTTTCTGAAATCTCCCTTAACAGGCAGGGGCTCTTTCAGAAAGCATTTTCCCAAACCTGAAACCTTCAAAAAGGCTTTCTTCTGGGCAGAATCATTATCTGTGAAATCAAGGATGTAGTGGGCAAGTCCTCAGCTCTTTCCCAGCTAACAGATGAGTCCTGGGACGTTGAGAAGACATAAATAAGAAGAAGCACTTGGCCCAATGTGTAGCTGACCTAGTGTCCTGATACCTGAGGTGGTCACCTCCTACTGCTTGGAGACAGGGCCAGTCCTGCTCTGGAAATCAGTAGGTGGACAGAGGGTGCTCCAAAGAGAGGGAGGTCCAGCTTGGGAAAGGGGAGAAGGATATGGAGTCTCCCCCTCCCCCCCATGAGAAATCTGACCAAGTGCCCTTGCCTTATGGGAACAATGGAAGGGGTCTTGTGGAGACTGTGAATGGAGGAGCTCAGAGGGTCACAAAAGAAGCTGGACTGTGTCTAGAGAACTTATAGAAGGGAATGCATCAGCTAGAGGTATTACAAAGATGATATATAAAATGATCCAGAAATCAGAAGAGCAAGTGGAAAATCTTAAGATAGTTTGGGATAGTTTGGGATACAGAGTTTGAAGAGTTAATAGCAAAAGAAGAGTGGAATGAGAAATGGGATAGGCGAATATTGAAAAATATGTCCATAAGGATAAAAGAGAATTTCTATAAGTTAATTTGGAGATGGTACCTGACTCCAGTGAGATTAAACAAAATAGATAACAAATATTCTCCAATGTGTTGGAGAGGCTGTCAGGAGCTGGGTACGTATGCTCATATGTGGTGGAGTTGTAAAAAATGTATTGGATTTTTGGAAAATGATTTTTGAAGAAATATTGGAAATTATTGGTATTGATTTAGAGGTTTGTCCTAAATTAGCATTGTTATCAATAACTGAAAAGGTGGTTGGTCCTCAAAATGTTAAAGAATTAATTGTAAATTTGTTAACAGCGGGTAGATTAATGATAGCAAGAAAATGGAAAGTTCAGCAAGTTTTCTCTATCACTGACTGGTATAAAGAAGTGTGGGATATGGCTTTAAATGATATGTTAACTTGTAATATCAAATGTAAAAGGGGACAATTAAAGAAAAACAATTTTAAGGATATCGTGTTAAATAAGGGGAAAGGGAGCATGCCATGTCAAGATAGGTTGTATTCTTGGAATAATGAATAACAATACCTTATAGAGATATAATGTATTCTTTGGTCCCGTGGTGATGGGAGCACTATATAAGTTGTATGTTTGTTATTTAGTTGTTTTATATATTGTTTGAAAAATTATAAATAAAAATTATAAATAAATAAAAACCATTGGGGAGTCACAGGGGACCCAGCATTCTTGCCCCCATAACAGACAAAAAGTCTATTGGATTTACAAAAAATCTCAGTTCTATCCTTGTAGAACGCGAGAGCCCTACGTACAGTCCAAAGTGTGAAGCATCTTTTCGAGAGACGAGGTAGGGTTCTGGAAAAAAGCCGGCAGTATTATATCTTGGTTTAAATGGAAGTCGGAGACAACCTTTGGCAGGATAGCCAAATCCAGCCGTAAGACCACTTTGTCTCTATGAAATGTCATATACGGTGGATCTCATGGCGCAGAGCTCACTAGACCTGCGGGCAGTCGTAACCACCACTAGGAAAGCTGTCTTGATAGTCAGTAACCTAAGGTCTGTCTTAGCCATTGGCTCGAACAGCTTAGACATTAAAGCTCGCAATACTGTGGTCAGATCCCATGCAGGAACCAGCGAACGTGTCTGAGGTATCAAATTCTTCAACCTCTTAGGAATTGTTTGGTCAGTGGGTGTGAGAATATAGACACACTCCATGGAATGTTGACCGATATGCAGAAATTGCCGCCAAGTATACTCGTATTGATGCCAGTTTTATTGTAGCACCTGATCTATATTGCATTGCCTGGGATCGAAGCCAGCTTCGAGTGCATAAGGAGAAAACGCTGACCACTTCCTTTTGTATGAGGCCCGAGTCGATGGTTTCCGGGCTGCATACAGGACTTCACGGACACCCTCCGGCAGTGGAGAGAACGAATCCGCTATTGAATCCTCCAGGCTGTGAGGCACAGTGAGCGCAGGTCCGGATGTAGGAGGCGGCCCCCTGGCTGTGCAATGGGACATATAGGAACATGCACAAAGGCGGGGAAGAAAAACCCCTGGGGGAAAAATCTCGTGTAAAGGACATGCCCTTCCTTCTGCAAAGAAAAGGGAAGAAGCAGCCCTGGTAAAGCGCTGGGTTATTGCGTAATGAAGTGCTTGAGAAGTACTAAAGTGCTGAACACTAACACAATATCAATACTAAAACAGTAAAGTGCTGAAGCAGTTTAATAAAAGCAGCAAGAGGACAGCTAATGAAGTGCTTGAGAAGTACTAAATTGGAAAGGGCATAGGAATGAAGTGCAGGATAATAAAGCACCATGACAGGCCAGCAGAAGCTGCGGTGGTTTAGTCCACTAAAGCAGCGTTCTCCAACCTTGGGTCCCCAGATGTTTTTGGCCTACAACTCCCAGCATGCCCCAGCCATGCTGGGGTATGCTGGGAGTTGTAGGCCAAAAACATCTGGGGACCCAAGGTTGGAGAACGCTGCACTAAAGCATAATGTAGCAGCCAGCTGAAATTATCAGCCTCATGGTCCTTTCTCCCAGCTCTTCCTGCCTCACACCTCCCAACCTGCCTCTCACATTGGTGGCCATGACTACACTGTTCTTGTGGCAGCGAATTCCATAGTTTAACTGTGCTGTGTGAAGAAATACTTCACCTTAGCTGTCCTCAATCCCCCTCCATTCAGCTGCATGGGATGACCCCATTGTGTTCAAATATTATGAAGGAGAAAAAGGTCTCTCTGTCGACTTTCTAGGGCCAGGGCTCTCCAACCTTGGGTCCCCAGATGTGGCTGGCCTACAGCTCCCAGCATACCAAGCCAGCATGGCTAATGGCAAGGGATTCTGGGAGCTGTAGGCCAGCAACATCTGGGGACCCAAGGTTGGAGAGCCCTGTTCAAGGCTATTTGGACTAAGAAAGCTGCAAAGGCTCTCTTTTCCTTTCTGGACATCTGCTAAGATGTCTGGGAAAGGTCACAAGTGCTCTTACCTGGTAGATGTGGCACAGGTGGGCTCATCGAGGAAAGGTGACTGGCATGACGGGGAGAAGTAAGGCACCGGCGGGTGGGCTGGGGGGACGAACGATGGGGGCAGGTGGGGTGGGGGGAGGAAAAAGGTGGATTCTGCGGGTGGGTCTTTTAACGGGGGCAGGTGGGGGAAGTTTTTTGAAGTCAGGGGCAGGTAGGCAAGGTTTTTTGAGGACGGGGGCAGGACAGGTGTGGGAGGTTTTTTGAAGATGGGGGCAGGTGGGGGAGGTTTTTTGAAGACGCGGGCTGCTGGGATGGTGGGAGGTAGTCCTGGAGCAGGGCTGGTATCCATCGGCTCCTACAATGAGAAACAGAAAGGTGTGCAGTCAGTGGGAGAGCACCAGGCATTAGATAAATTTTATTTCGGTCACAGACCAGAGATGAGCACCAGGCATTCTCTGTACCCCACAGTCCCACATGGTGGAAGGAGGGGTACATCCTTAAGCAAGGGGCACTCTTAGCAATAAAGCAGCAGCAGGAGAACTTGGACATTGACCTGGGCAGGACGTCCAGCTGAGAGACGATGCCACTGATGGCTGTTCTGCAGAGAGCGAGGAGCCAGGAGTTGCACAACGGGATCACTGCCGTTTGTGCCCTGCTCCCATGGCTTGCTCGGCATCCATTGAAATTTGCCCCAACTCTCTGATACAGAGTAAGAAAGGGGTAGAGCAGCTTTCCCCAACCTGGGGCACCAAGTTTTGTTCCCACAGTGGCCATCTAGAGGCCTCCCAGAAGCCCACAACTGCCACCTCCTGCTCCTTTTCCCCACAACTGGCACTGAGAGGCCTCTCATCCTGAGAGGAATAAGTAGCCAACCTGACTGGTAGCCACTTTGACAGCCTTAAATCTCCGGGACAACAACAGAGTCTTGTGGCACCTTAAGGATGAATACATCTATTCTGGAGATACTAAATGTTTAGTTTTTCAGCTGCCACAAGCTCCTTGTAGTTTTTCCTGCAACAGACTTACCTTCCAAAGGAATCTCTCAAATCCCCTTTTAAAGCCATCCCACTGGGCAGCCATCACTACTTCTTAGGGTAGCAATGCCCTAGTTTAACTATGCAATGTGTCAAGGGCTACTTGCTTTGTATCTGTCCAGATTCTCCCCTCATCTCTCAGCTGGTTCAGCTATCCAGGACTCCTCTGTCAGCTAGTCAAAGAGCTCAGGACCTCCCCACTACATCTTTGAGTTCACGGGAAAAGATGCAGGGCTAGGAAAAAGGCTCCTGTAAAGGTTTCAGGTTTGGGGAAATGCTTCCTGGAAGACCCAGCCTGTTAAGGGAGGGCAAAAGGTTTGCTTACCTGGTCATCTTCTGAGGGCGCTGGGCTGGTGTCATGGGCTCCTAGGATGACAAACAGAGGGGTGTGCAATCAATGGGAGGGCCCCAGATGATCTCAGTCCCCACAATCCCACATGCCTAAGAAGGGGTGCATCCTTTGGCTTACAGCGGCTCAGCAAGAGGTCCCATTAGCCACGGAGCAGCAGGTGGGCTTGGACATTGGACTAGGCAGGACGTGCAGCTATGACACGATGCCACTGAAGGCCTCTTCGGATCACTGGTGGGATCTCTGCCATTCATGCCCTAAGCTACCTGCGGCCTCCAATCCTGGGAGGGATAAGTAGCCAGTAGCCACATTCATAGCCTTTATGCTGCCTGAAAACAACGGAGTCTTTTGGCACCTTGACGTCTAATAAACCTATGCTGGCAAGAATAAATTGCTAGTCTTCAAGGTGCCACAAGAGCCGTTGTAGTTTTTCTTCTTGCAATAGACTTACACAGCTCCCCGCTGAAAATTATCCTCCACCTTTCCCTCTAATCCCCTTTTAAAGCCATCCGAGTGGGCAGCCATCACTACTTCTTGGGGTAGCAATGCTATAGTTTAACTATGCATTGTGTCAAAGGCTACTTCCTTTACCTGTCCTGATTCTCTCTTCCCATCTCTCAGCTGGTTCAGCTTTCCAGGATTCCTCTGTCAGCTAGTCAAGGGGCTGAGGACCTCCCCACTACACCCTTGGGTTCACGGGAAAAGATGCAGGGCCAGGAAAAAGGTTATTGTGAACATTTCCAGTTTGGGGAAATGCTTCCTGAAACTCAGCCCTAGCCTGTTAACGGAGCTTTGACATAGGCTAAACATTTGCTCACCTGGTCATCCCGTGAGGGAGCTGGGGTGGTCTCCATGGGCTCCTAGGGTGACAAGCAGAGAGGTGGGCAGTCAGTGGGGGAGCACCAAACGTTCCCTGTACCCCACAATCCCACATGCCTTAAGAAAGAGTGCCATCTTGGGCACAGAGTGGCTCAGAAAGGGGCACAAGTAGCAATGGGGAAGCAGCAGAGGTGCTTAGACATTGGACTGGGCAGGAGTGCAGCTAAAAGAAGATGCCACTGATGGCCGCTTGGGATCACTGTCATTCGTGTCCTACCCTGCATACTGCCTCTGATCCTGGTGGGGAGATGTAGCCACAATGACCAGTAGCCAGATTGGTAGCCTTTAGCATACCTGACAACAATAGAGTCTTGTAGCAACTTACAGACAAACATACGTATTCTGCCGAGAATGAATTGCTATTGCTAATCTTTAAAGCGAACAAGACTGTATTTTTTTTTTTACTGCAACAGACCTACACAGCTACCCACTGGAAATTATCCCCCATTTATCTGTCTAATCCCGCTTTAAAGCCATCCAAGGGGGCAACCATCACTACTGCTTTGGGTAGCAATGCACTAATTTAGTTATGCATTGTGTCAAGGGCTACTTCCTTTATCTGTCCAGATTCTCTCCCCGATCTCTCAGCTGGTTCAACTTTCCAGGATTCCTCTGTCAGCTAGGGAAAGAGCTCAGGACCTCCCCACTACATGCATGAGTTCACAGGTCTTTCCCTAGCAAAGATGCAGGGCCAGAGAAAAGGCCTTTTTAAAGGTTTTCAGGTTTGGGAAAACACTTTCTGAAAGAGCCCCAGCCTGTTAAGGGAGGCTTGAGATAGGGTAAAAATTTGCTCACCTGATGTTCAAGGGTGGAACCCATGCCTGGGATTGTGGGGGCTGTGGGGTAAGGAGGGGGAAAGGTGGAGGTGGGAAGGATGGAGCCAGGGAATATGGGGGCTGCTGGGGTGGGGGGAGGTAGGATGGGAGCGGGAGACGTATCCATTGGCTCCTAGGATGACAAACAGAAAGGTGTGCAGTCAATGAGAGGGCACCAGACAATCTCTCTACCCCACAACCCCACACACCTTACGGAATGAGGCCTGTGGCTCACGCTGGCTCAGCTTGTCTGAGCGTGGAAAGCTAAGCAGGGTCAGGCCTGGTTATTACTTAGATGGGAGACCACTCCTCTAGTTTCCTGCATTGAGCAGGGGGTTAGACTCGATAGTCTTGTAGGCTCCTTCCAACTCTATGATCTATGAAATCTATGGAAGGGCGCAGCCTTTGCCACAGAGCAGCTCAGCCAAGGGCAGACTTAGCAATGGAGCCTTGTCCTCATTGTGCCCCACAGCCCACACCCGGGCACCCTGGCCTTGCTCCTGTTCCCCTTTGGCCTTCCCATGTGATCAGCACACCACCAGAAAGGGCAAGGAGAAAGAGCCACTGCCTCTTCTGGGAAGATTGGGCTCCAAATTAAGTGAATTGGCAGAAAGCAGCAAAGGTTGTCTTTGGAGGCTCCGGGTTTTGGGGGACTCCGTGATTCCTCTTTTCCTCTCTCACTGCTATTCACCTGTCTTCTCCCTGTGGGCCCATCCACAAGCCTGCCCAGAGAGAAGGAGATTGTGGTCCATCACATCACTGCCTCCATGCTCAGGGAGCGCAAGTGAACAGCCAGTGAGAGGAACAGTAAAGCCAGGAGGCATCAGGGTTCCCTTTGGGCCTCAGGAGATGCCCAACAATGCTGATCCTGACAGCAGCGAGCAATGGCAGTGAGAAACAGGAGGGCCATGTCAGGATCAGGCTCAATGAAGGCCTCTTGCCCAAAGATGCTCCAATATCTGGGGGCAGCCTTGCTGAGGGAGGAGCTATTGTCAGATGCCTGAAATTTAACATTCGGCATGAAGGAGCCAGACTGATCAAACCCCGACTCTTTCATCACCCTCCACGAGGACACGCCCTGCCTTCTTCCTGTGAGCTTTCCCCAATTGTTCATCCTGCCACATGCTGGTACCCCCAAGCCATCAGAACTCAGTCACCTCCTCTTCATTCCCCAATCTCCCAGCTGACCTCCCTCTGGCCATCTCCCTCCAACATCACTGAAAATTTGACCTTTCTTACCAGCCATTGGCATCCGATATAATACTGAGTGTAAGCCATTTTTCAATGTCTACACTCTTCTTCTAGGAAGGCCAACGGTCACCTAAGGCATCTTTGGAACTCTCCATCGTCATGGATGCTGGAATCCGTCCATTGTGACACCGCAGCGTGTGAGGCCCAGAGAGAGCTACTGCTGAGTTCCAGGGTCACCACCTGTGAACTGGACCTTCAGAACTCGAGCAGGGAGGGTTCCCTTGGAGTGGGAGGAGACTGTCATATTCTGAAAGGGAGGGAATAATTCAAGTGATTTCCACATGGAAAAAAACAGTAGGGAAGTATGAGAATTTTATTACAGTTCCTAAATCACTCAAAAATGTCCTGTTCAAAACCCCAAACGCAAACATGAATGGGAGTGCGTGCTCTATGAAAATGTCAGCGAATTCCCAAACTTGTGTTGGAAAAATACCCATTTGAAAATATGTATTCTTTATAAAATTCACACTTTAAATAAAGTTTTCACACTTTGATCAAAGGGGGTGTGTGCATTTTTGGAAAATGCACACAGAAATGCACTTTTCTCCTTAGAACGAACCGAGAGAAACAGATCCCAAATGAGTAGAGAAGCAAGCTGAGCCGAGCCTAGAAGGGACGTTTGCAGAATTTTGGCAAGCTCTCCCATCCCTAAAAGGCAGTGGTAATTCCACTTCTGTCATATTGTGGCTAGCCGTTTGAGCTTTAGTCCACTGTGGACCTGGCGGGCTGGGCAGTTTGTACGTTTCATTGTCTGGCTATTTTGGGTGTTTAATCAGGTATTCCTTATGAATAATGAAATTCACAGAATAAACAAATATATGCACATTGTTGGCATTGCATAATCTCTAATGCTGCAGAATGCAGGTCTTCTTGGGCAGAATTTGGTTGCCTCAGATAATGTTCCATGTAACTGAAGGCCAGAGTACAGTAGTGCTAGTGCCTGCAACCCCCATACTGTATCATAGAATCATAGAAAAGTTGGGTTGGAAGGGGCCTACAAGGCCATCGAGTCCAACCCGCTGCTCAATGCAGGAATCCAGCTCAAAGCAGATGGCCGTCCAGCTGCACCTTGAACACCTCCAGTGTGGAAGAGCCCACCACCTCCCTAGGTAGTTGATTCCATTGTCTTATCGCTCTGACAGGCAGGAAATGTTTCCTGATGTTTAGGTGGAATCTAGGTTCCTGTAACTTGAGCCCATTATTACGTGTCCTGCAAACTGGGATAATCGAGAAGAGATCCTGGCCCTCCTCTGTGTGACAACCCTTCAAGTACTGGAAGAGTGTGATCATATCTCCCCTCAGTCTCCTCTTCTGAAGGCTAAACATGCCCAGTTCTTTCAGTCTCTCCTCATAGGGCCTTGTTTCCAGTCCCTTTATCATCCTTGTTGCCCTCCTCTGAACCCTCTCCAGTTTGTCTACGTCCTTCTTAAAGTGTTGTGCCCAGAACTGGACGCAGTACTCAAGATGAGGCCTAACCAGTGCTGAGTAAAGGGGAATTATCACTTCTTGCGATTTGGAAGCTATACTTCTATTAATGCAGTCCAAAATAGCATTTGCCTTCTTTGCAGCCACATCGCATTGCTGGCTCATATTCAGTTTGTGATCTACCACAATTCCAAGATCCTTGTCACTTGTGGTATTGTTGAGCCAAGTGTCTCCCATTCTGTAAGTCTGCATTTGGTTTCCTTTCCCTAGGTGCAGCACTTGGCATTTATCCCTATTAAATTTCATTCTGTTGTTTTCGGCCCAGCACTCCAGCCTATCGAGATCGCTTTGAATTTTGTTTCTGTTTTCCAGAGTATTAGCTGTTCCACCCAACTTTGTGTCATCTGCAACTTTGATAAGCATTCCCTGCACCTCCTCATCCAAGTCATTAATAAAAATGTTGGACAGCACTGGGCCCAGGACCGAGCCCTGTAGTACCCCGCTCGTTACCTCTCCCCAGTTTGAGAAGGAACCATTGATAAGCACTCTTTGAGTCCGATTCTGTAGCCAATTGTTGTTCCACCTGATAGTTGTTCCATCTAGCCCACTTTTAGCTAGCTTGCTAATCAGGATATCATGAGGCACTTTGTCGAAAGCTTTGCTGAAGTCCAGATATATTATGTCCACAGCATTCCCATAGTCCACAAGGGAGGTTACCCGATCAAGAAATGAGATCAGATTAGTCTGACAGGATTTGTTCTTGACAAATCCATGCTGACTTCTAGTAATCACTGCATTGTTTTCAAGGTGCTTGCAAACTGACTTTTTTATAATCTGCTCCAAAAATTTCCCAGGGATTGATGTCAGACTGACTGGCCTATAGTTCCCAGGTTTTTCCTTCTTGCTGTTTTTGAAGTTGGGAACAACATTTTACCTCCTCCAGTCATCTGGCACTTCACCTGTCCTCCATGATTTCTCAAAGATAATAGACAGTGGTTCTGAGAGTTCTTCTGCCAGTTCCTTTATTACTCTAGGATGCAGCTCATCAGGCCCTGGAGAGACAGTGTGGCGTAGTGGTTAGAGTGTTGGACTGGGACTCAGGAGATCCGGGTTCTAGTTCCCGCTCGGCCATGAAACTCACTGGGTGACTTTGGGCCAGTCACAGACTCTCAGCCTAACCTACCTTACAGGGTTGTTGTGAGGATAAAACGGAGAGGAGGAGGAAGATTATGTAAGCCGCCTTGGGTTCCTTGCGGGGAAAAAAGGCAGGGTATAAATATAATAAATAAAAATAAATAAAAATTTAAACTCGTTCAGAGTAATCAGGTGCTCCTTGACCATTTGCCTATCAATCTCAAGCTGCAATCCTGCCCCTTCAGTCTGCACTTCAGGTTTGCCAGGGGGGTCATAGACCCTCTTTTGGGAGAAGACTGAGCTGAAGTAGGAATTGAACACTTCTGCCTTTTCTTTGTCTTCTGTTATCAATTTGCCATCCTCATTGCGTAGTTGAACCACCATTTCTTTCCTCTGTCTTTTACTATGCATGTATCTGAAGAAAGCTTTCTTGTTGTTCTTAGCATCCCTCGCTAACCTTAGCTCATTCTCAGCTTTAGCCTTCTTGACACTATTCCTGCAGTTCTGTGCTACCTGCCTGTACTCTTACCTTGTAGCCTGTCCTTCCTTCCACTTCCTATACATGTCCTTTTTTGTTTTCAGGTCATCTTTGAGTTTATTGTGAAGCCACATTGACTTCTTCTGTTGCCCTCTGCCTTTTTTCCTTGTGGGAATTGTTTGCAATTGTGCCTTTAAAATTTCCTTTTAAAAAAACTCCCACCCCTCCTGGGCTCCTTTTCTCATTAGAGTCGCTTGCCATGGGACCTTACTTATCATTGTTCTGAGTTTGTTAAAATTGGCTTTCCTAAAATCCAGGGTACGCGTTTGGCTACATTCAGCTTTTGCTTCCCTTAGAATCAAGAACTCAAGTATAACATGGTCACTTTCCCTCAGAGTTCCCGAAACTGCCACTTTATCCACTAACTCATCTCTGTTGGTTAAGGATGCCAGCTTTGTTCCCTTTTTGACTCAGTCTTGTCCTGTGTGCCTCTAACAGCAGTCTGGACATGCACGGAAACGCAGCAGTGTGAATCTTTTCCTAGTAAAGATAAAATTTTGGAGAAAAAGCTCACCCTGTTGAATTGCCGTGGATCAGGCTCTGTTGCTAAAAGCATGACCCAGAGTCAGTAAAATCCCAACTTCAAGTATAATCTGATGGGATCTGAGCTAGCGGTGATGATTGACCAAGAAAGAGATCTTGGGGTTGTGGTGGACAGCTCGATGAAAATGTCAACCCAGTGGGCGGCTGCTGTGAAAAAGGCGAACTCCATGTTAGGTTTAATTAGGAAAGGAATTGAAAATAAAACTGCCAAGATCATACTCGTCTTATACAAATCTATGGTGCAACCACACTTAGAATACTGTTTACAGTTCTGGTAACTGCACCTAAAAACAGTGCAGAAAAGGGCAACTGAAATGATCAAGGGCCTGGAGTAACTCCCATGCAAGGAAAGGTTACAGCAGCTGGGATTGTTTAGCTTAGAAAAAAGGCGAGTAAGAGGAGGCATTATAGAGGTGTACAGAATTAGGCGTGGTGTGGAGAAGGTGGATAGGGAGACATTTTTCTCCCTCTTTCATAATACTAGAACCCATGAAGCTGATTGGTGGGATATTCAGGACAGATAAAAGGAAGTACTTCTTCACACAACGCAGTTAAACTATGGAATTCACTTCCACAAGATGCAGTGATGGACACCAATATTGACAGCTTTAAAAGGGGGATTGGACAAATTCATGGAGGAGAAGGCTATCAATGGCTACTAGTCCTGATGGCTCTATGCCACCTCCAGGATCAGAGGCAGTATGCCTATGTGCACCAGTTGCTGGGGAACGTGGGCAGGAGGGTGCTGTTGCACTCATGTCTTGCTTGTGGGATCCCGGGGGCAGCTGGCTGGCCAGTGGGTGAATAGAATGCTGGACTAGATGGACCCTTGGTCTGATCCAGCAGGGCTCTTCCTAGCTGTACCACCGGGAACCCCAAAAGAGATGACATTTTACAAGCCCAACATCAAAACTGTCCAAAACCCTCTCAAGTCATATTTTCAGAGGCCATTCCCTCTGGGCATCTAATTCTTGGCATAATGATTCAGTCTTTGAAAGACACTTCAGTGGCCACTCCTTGCGATGAGTTCCTGGGACTGACGGAACAAGCCTTGGGCAACAGTTATGGAGAGGCAGCCAGGCCTCCCTCTGCACACTTGCTCCGCCTGGGCTGGTGGGCAGCCATTCCCCATCTGGCCATTCTATGTGTGGGGCTGTAGCACAGGAAAGATCGGGGCAGGAACTCCATTGGCCTGCGAGCTGCTCATGGCGCCCAGAGTAAGGGGCCCGGCCCTGCTGCCTGATGTAGACCACTGAAGAGATGTCCTCCCTTCAGTGAGCGATACTTGGAAAAGGGTTTTTTTCTTCTTTGTGCCGGGGGCTTAAAAAAAAAACAAAAAACACTTTATTTGTATTGTGTTTGTTATTGGGGGTGGTCAAAGAGAAAACTCATCTGGGCCAGTCTGAGAACAGAGCTGGTCCCAATGTCCAACTCCAGCTACCATCACTCTGGTTTTGTGAGGTGAATGAAGGGGCACATAGGACACTAATGACATGCCCCTGAAGCCTGGGAAAACTTATTCAGGCCTGTGGCTCACGCTGGCTCAGCTTGTCTGAGTGTGGAAAGCTAAGCAGGGTCAGGCCTGGTTATTACTTGGATGGGAGACCCCTCCTCTAGTTTCCTGCATTGAGCAGGGGCTTGGACTCAATGGTCCTGTAGGCCCCTTCCAACTCTATGATCTATGAAATCTATTCATCCAGCCCTCCAGCTTCTGGGATTTTTACAGGCTCAGCTCATGCTCTTTGAAATATATCTCAGCAGCCATAATGGCTAGAAACCTGTCTTTAAATGTACAAAATGAAAGTGGTGATTCTTAGGGAGCAAGATAATGCTGAACAATGGAGACGCATAATCATGCCCATGCCTTCTCTTTCTGCTTTTGAACCAAGGAGACCAACAAAACCCGTGAGCTGTCGTCATTGTAAGCCCCCGCCTTGCTTCCCCCCCACCCCACCAATTCCAGCCCTCCCTCCCTGCACCTCACCAGCCATTGCCTTCCCTCCCCACATGCCACCACCCACATGACCTCCCTCAGTGCCACAACCTGCCTTTACCTCTGGCTGCCAACCTCACCTCTGCCATGTCCATCAGGGAAGGCAACTTTGTGCCTATCTCTAACTTCCCTTACAAGGCAGGGGCTCTTCCAGGAAGCATTTCCCCAAACCAGAAACGTGAAAAAAAGGCTTTCTGCTGGCCAGCATCTTTACCTGTGAACTCAAGGAAGTAGTGGGGAAGTCCTCAGCTGTTTTCCTGCCTGAAAGATGAGTCTTAGAAAGCTGGACAAGCTGAAATACTAGTTTTAGGGGAATGGTCCAGTTTCACTTGGCCTTTTCCTAAACATCTACCTTTGATGAGTGCATAATCTAAGGAAAGGTTTTTCTGCTTCCACCAGAAAATAGAACAAGATTGATTTCTCTTTTTGGCAAATAGTATTTGTCCCAGGACCAGCTATGCCTTGGTCTGGGAGACCAGGACAAATAAAGTGCCTTGCTCCTGTTTGCCCTTCCCCTCCTGGTGCTTTTCTGCTTCCACCAGCTGGAATTCTCTGTTTTCCCTATCTGCTGCTCCCAAACACCCTTAGAACCCTATGTGTCTCTTGTAAATACCGTTAGGTAGTGTGTGGTTTGACTTTTAGGCTTGCGGTGGGTAATCCAAGAAGAAAAGGGACCACAAGGTTTAAAAGATACAATTTTAAAAGTTTACTGAAAAAGTAGTATTATTAGGAAAAAGGCTTTAACATCTGAATGGTTACCACACACACATATAAAATAAAGCCGTAAGAGCAAAAGGGTAAGAAAGTCACCAGGGTTAATACATCCAGCTAATTCCTAACTAGACTGTATCCCTATTTTCTCAAAGTTCTTCCCAGCAATATCTTACTGCCAGAGTTCTCAGCTGCTTCTCACCAGCTCTCTGGGTTTCTTTCTCGTTCTGATTCTTCTTTCCTTCCAAACTATTTCTGTCAGCATTCCTCTATCCAAAACTGCTTTTTTGCCTCAACGTTTCATGTGTTAAATGCAGCCTGTTGTCTTGCAACTGAGCATTGAAGCAGGCTCACCTTTACCATAAATTCCTTGTTGAGCCTCTGGTGGGGCTCCTAATCCATTGCAGCCGTTATTTGGAGCTTCATAGGAGCTATCTGTGGTGCTCCATGGTGGTGAACCTATTTTTGGGATGGAGTTCAGCACCATGGACAGCTCCCATGAAGCTCCAAATAACCGCTGGATTAGGAGCCCCACCAAAATAGGAGTCACCCGCCTCCCCTGACTTGAAGTATCGAATAAGGAAGAAAACAGACATTCTGGAGGATAAAAATAAAAAAGATTTTATAGATTTCATAGATCATAGAGTTGGAAGGAGCCTACAAGGCTATCGAGTCCAACCCCCTGCTGAATGCAGGAAACTAGAGGAGGGGTCTCCCATCCAAGTAATAACCAGGCCTGACCCTGCTTAGCTTTCCACGCTCAGATGTCACAGTTGCCCATAAGAAGCAGCAGGAAGCAGCAGTGATGCTAAATTAAAAAGGAGGGATTGGGCGTCAGCCATAGAGGAGGCTACTGGTGGCGTGTACAGCTCATATTTTCTAACAGCTGTTCTTAATAAAACACCATCACTACCTATTTTATCCTGATTTCCCTCCCTGAGAATTGGTAAGGATACTTTTTAAAAGACACCAAGATTTGTCTCTGTTACAGGAACAGGGGAGCTTGTGGCCCACCAGATCTTGTTCAGCCGCAGTTCCCCTCCGCCCTTGGCAATCGGTGTGTGTGTGTGTGTGTGTGTGATCTGAGTCGCAGTCCAAAACAGGGTCGGCCTGAGATGTTTTGCTGCCAAGTAATGGGTCAATTATGGGCGTGCAGCGGTTAACGAACAGAAACTTGTTCGCTTACAAGTGTGCGAACAAAAACTTGTTTGCTTACACTTCCAAACAAGTTTGCGAACAAAATCTTATTTGCTTACACTTGCAAACAAGTCTGTGTGGGGGAAGGTGAAGCTCGTGAGCTGTCTGTGAACGCAAAAACACAAGGGTGAAGCTCGTGAGCCGTCTGTGAACGCAAAAAAACACAAAACGGTGACATCCCTAATGTGGAAATGCCCAGGTTGTGGAACTCCCCACCTTGCCCCTTCATTGATGGTCTTCTGCAACCAGTTAAAGCAGGGGCTCTCCCTTTTGTGTTTTGATGTGCTCTATTGTTGCTTCATTTTATAGATTGCCATGATTTTAGTCTATTTTTCTTGTAATGTTTTTTTTGAAACCATGAACACTTCCGATTGGAGTAGAAAGGTGGCATAAAAATCTCAATAATTAAGAATATTATGAAGCAAATGCAATGTGTAGTTCTGGCCTGAATGCGGTGAGCAGCTGAAAGGGGGGGAAATAGGCTGCTATACACGCTTATGTGTAAGTCCCATGTACACAACATTACTTACTTTTGAGTAGACATGTATAGAATTGTGCTGTAATCTGTAGCTTAATTATATTCTAAATCCAATAGAATTGGGTTTTCCTCCACCTAGAATTAATCATAATTTTTTACTACTGACATGTATAATTGTCCATTTATTTTTATTTTATTTTTGTCTCAATCATAACACTGAGATCTGTCTTGGCATTTCACTGGTATATAACAGTTCTTAGACTATTGAAATTAGTATTACACAGCAACCATCTGTGGTACAGTCATCAGAGCTCCCTTGGGAAGCAAGGAAAGTAATTTCCTATAAATCCACAGATACTTGAGAAATGAGAAGTGAAATCATCTGAAACCACCATTTGTTTGCCCTAAACCAAGATTTCCAGATATTAATACCAATTCCTTGTGTAAGCCTAAGCCCCGTAGCTCCAGATTGAACAGCAGATAAGCACAGCTCTGAAACTCACTTTTCTTGTTTCCTAGCACCAACTTTATTGAAATCAGCCTAGTGGCATGCAGACTATGTCATTCTTCCTTTCTCTTATCCCTGCCCTTTGTTATACTCGCCATTGGGGGTCAGGCGGGAGTGGGTGGACACAATCATTTTCCATTGTTAATCTATTTCTGTTAAATATAAATATATGCAGAGAGCTATTTAATGAAATAAAATTAAAATATTGCTTACAAAACAAACAAACTTCTTGCACAGTAGGAGAGAAAGGTATCGTAAGATGATATTATCCAAAACTTGATGCTATTTATTTATTTAATTAATTAATTTATGTCCCACCTTTCTGCCAAAAATGGTGCACAATACATCATTATTTAATACAGCTTGCTTAAAAACAAAATGTTAATTAAAACATAACATAAAAACAAATAAGTTAAGAACAAAATTACAAACACGGCAATAAATGAAATAAACAGCACCAACAAATTTAAAAACCCTTCAACAACAGACCAGTTTATATGCCAAAGGCATGAAAAATAAAAAATAAAAAGTATTTTGTAGCAGGAGGACAGGATTTTGTAGCCTCCCTTGGTAGAGAGTTCTAGAGCTTGGGAGCGGCCACCAAACATGCATCCGATGGCAGCAGTACAAGAGAAGTGCTTCCCCTGAAGATTCAGACAGGGTCCTATGGGAGTGGGGAGATAGCTTGGTCCCAAGCCATATAGGACTTTATAGGTCCAAGACATATAGGGCTTTATACTAAGGGGATGCAGCATTTAAAAAAAAAAAAAAAAAGTTTGGGAGTTACCTAGCATTTGTGATCCTTAACTGAAAGTAAAATCTGTTAACCTCTTACACTACACTGGACACAATTATAACTGATTATACTTAAATTAATAACTTAGAAGGCTCCTGTGACTCACGTGGTGTGCTCTAGTCCCACCCTTTGGCTTGTTATAACAATCAGTAATTGCAACCACCACCATGAAAGAGAGCATTAATTAATTTATGGGGTGGGGGAAATAGATGGGATGAGGCATGCAGATATGCTGAAAGACATAGGCATTTCTGGAGAGAGCCAGTACCACCTGCCCAGATTACTAATTTGTAAGATTTAAACCATGCTTGTAAATGCCCCCTACTGAGAGGCCTTTATTTTGCTTTCTTAACAATGCAAACATAGAGCACAAGAATGTTGAAGTCCATTTCTATGCCCATCAGTACAGAAAGTGACTGCATCTCTCCACCGCCGCTGCTGTTGTTTTTTAGTTTGTTCCAGGTGCTTAAAGCTCTGTCTAGTTAAGGGATAGGGTAGCAGAGAGTTGCTAAATTGGAATTATCTAGTTTACCCCCCTTCAGGGCTGGCCTTACCATTAGGCAGAATGAGGCAGCTGCCTCAGGCAGCAGATGTTGGGGAGGAAAAAAGCAGTGGCAAGGTGTTGGAGGACATAACTGTGTGTGCTGCACTGCCTGCCCTGTGCTCCCTAAACTAGCCTGTTGTCCCATCAATAGTGCGGAAGTAAGATTCAAGTGCCAGTCCTTTCAACCCCTGTATGTGGTTGAAAGGGGGGGGGGTCTTGTCCTTAGGCAGAAAAATGCTTCTACATCACTAATGTGTTAGAGCAACAAGCAACAGTTTGCCAACTCTGGTTTTATACACACACACACACACACACACACACACACTATATATATCTCCACGCCCACACACATAAAAATTCTGAGCATGAGCAGTTTCACATTTTAAACTCACTTAAATCATAGCACCATCAGGATTGATAGAATAAAATGGAGTTTGCGTCTGTTGCCCTGATGTTAAACACATTTACTTGGGAATAAGGACCATTTTGTTGCAGACAAAGATAGTATATTTTAAAAGGAAGCATAATGAAATGATGCGGCAACCAGCATCAGCCCTGGTGGGCCCTACGTGCCCATGCTAGCCCAGGTGCTGATGCCAGGCCTATTTTGCCACCGACCCCATCATCTGCTGCTCTCTAGGAGGTCATTTCTGGGGGGGACTGAGTTTCAATCCTGAGGTCCAGCCCTAGATGCACCACTGTCTATAGTCAATATTGGGTCATACTATTCAGGAGTTTGAAGAGAACAGCCTTCATCTAGTATTTGAGGGACATGGTTATATCAGGCAGCAGTTGGACTGCTGAATGATGTGGCCCATGTCTTATGCCATGCCAAATCAGAACTGCAACCAATAAAATTATGGCTATTTTTTACCCACTCCAGCTGGTGTGTGTGCATTTATTGCTCCCCATTTCCTGCCACCTCCACCCCCACTCTGTGCTGCTGGCAAAACTGCCTTTTTTCAACTAAGTGTCCCTCAAATGCTGCATCCAGCATTTTCCTTTTATCTATCTGAACATGGAACACAAACAAGCATACTGATCTATGAAGCTGATACATATTATGAAGGGGAAGATTTCGCATAAGGTTGGATCGTTAACCTCATTGTGTAGATATATAGATTTTTGCAGATTGGTACCAGGACAGTATGTAAAGAATTGTTTCTGTGCATCGGGTTTAATTATTTTTGAATCCCATCACCATTTCTTATACGTACTGTAATATAATTTGCTATCTACTGCACGTAAAACTCTTATCTGCTCCACAGAAACATTGTTGCAGAATCCCTTTTAACATCAGATCCACCTTAAAAGGGGGAAATATGTAAGGTAACAGGAACTGCCTGATTCTAACTTCAAGTCCAGGGTTAAAGAGCAAAATGTGGAATAACCTGCAAGACACCAGAATCTGGTTTTCAGTTAACAATTTGTGCTAATGACTTGCTGACAAAGCTACATTGGGGCTTATTTATAAGTAGCAAATGACATTTTTGTCACTGTACAAACAAATGTAAGTTACAGGAAGAATAAAAACTGCATAATGATAGATATGAAGGTTTCAGCCTATGAGCATTGTTGAATCCATTGCAAAAATATTGTTTCTAGACGAGAAAGTTCATCATGTACATAAAGAACAAATTTGCTTGTTTGGGGTCTATTGGAAATTTGGGGTTGGTGTAAAGATCATTTATCTCCAAACAATCTCAATATTATATTGTCCTCAGTTTGATCCAATAGAAATGATGCAGATTTCTCATTTTTGTGGGGAAGGGTTTCTAACATGTGTGATGTAATCCACAGACAGCAGGTGACTTAATTTCAAGATGCGGTAACAAGATCAAATGAAAAGTCCTTTATTATACAGTATTTATGGTGCAACTCTATGCATGTCTACTGAGAGGTTACTGAGATCAATATTCTCATGTAAGTGTGTATAGGATTCCAGCTTTAAAGTATGTTATGCTGGATATATTTTTGTTTGAATTAAGAGGAATTTGAAAATTATCTTCTTTTGAACAGATTCTGAAAGGATCCATAAAAGTTAAAGGACTACTACCTAATATATACATCTATTTTTAATATGTGTGTGTGTATAGATATAGATATATACCTACACACACACACACACACACACACACGTTATGTATAACATATATAATATACTGTATATAAAATATATCATTGCTGAATGTTTGAGTAGGAGAAATTAATGTTAAATACGGGAAAGAAATCCAAACCTATCCATTTCTAATGGACTGGTCTCATTTATGTAAGACAAGTTATTATATTTTGTTTTGTGTAAATTTAAAAGAGAGCATTCTCGGAATCTTGGGTCAGTGTTCCTATACACTTACTAGACTAGACTAAGCAAAATTTATCTCTTTACATTTGATGGAGGTATATAATTTGACGGTGCCATTTTTCATATTTGGTGGCCTTGTGTCAAATTCTACCTCACTGGGGAAAATATGGCAGATAACATCCAGTTGATTATTGGATATGGGATTATCTTGCTACCAGAAATAATTATTCTAGATTATTTTAAAACTATGGGTTTGATCCAGACTTAGTCATGCTTCGAATAGACTCATAGAAATCAATGGCACTTAAGTTAGCCATAATGAAATTGTCCCAATGATTTCAGTTGCTCTACTCTAGATGTGATTAAGTCTAGATCCAACCCCATGTGATCAAAGAGTGCTATACTTTAGCCAGCCATGAATCATACGAGGTGATCTTGGTGCAGTCAGTCTCTCTCAACCTAATTTATCTTTCAGGCTTGTTGGGAGGATAAAATGAGGGCGGAGCAGGGCCCAAGTTACTTCAGAGGGTGGTATAAAAATGAAATAAGTAAAACTGGATGAATGAATGGTGTGGAATCCTCTTATGATACCCATGATAACAGTAACAAGAAAATAGAGGACAAACACACACTTCAGGTCAGCTAGAACATCTGTTATGTTTATTAACAAATTGGCATAATTGTGCGCAGCAATGAAGAAAAACAATGGCATGGTCATCTCTGGAATATTTGGCAAACCTTTTGTATTTTTTGAATAATTTGAGACATATATATATATATATATATATATATATATATACACACACACACACTATGCTTTATTTTTGTACGTTTGTAGTAACACTAGTAAGGTAGCTTTTGCATCTTTTTCTTATGCAATTTCACTGTCTTACATGTTAAAAAAGCAAAGAAAAGCAAAGAAAAGCATCATCTCTGGGTCAACAGAAAGTTTCTAGTGCCCTCTATTGGGCAGTCCTAAAAGTTGATACACTCAAGTCATAATTGTAGGTAGCTGTGTGTGTTGTAGTTCCAAGGCAGGTGGGGGGCGGGGGAGGGATCCAAAAGCAACAATAGAATAATATATTTTTTTCAGGATCAACTGAAATTGCAGATAGCAGTGAGCAAGCTTCTGAGTTCTCCAGAATTCTTCTTCATCTGGAGAACCTGAAAGCCTGCTTACTACTTTCTGACATTTAGTTGGTCTTAATAAACATATTACCTTATTGTGGCTATGGAATTTTTTCACGTCATAAATTTATAATCATCAGAATAGTCCCAATAATACACACATCCATCTTGTACAAAGGTTATGTTAGGTTGTTTTGTGTGTGTATGTATCTATGTGGTTATCTGCCTGAGCACACACCAAGGAGATAGGTGGATGGTTTCACCAGCAGCCTACTATTTTTATTTATTATATTTTTAAGAACATAAGAACAGCCCTGCTGGATCAGACCAAAACCCTATCTAGTCCAGCATCCTGACTGCTTTTGTCAATATTTGTTTGGAAAGTTAGTACTGTTGTGAATAAAACAAGTAGCTAATATATGTATTTTAACTATTATCCTGTTTAGTTCACAATCACATCAACTGTAATGTAAACCCTACTATATTAATATGGATTAATGTGAAGAAATTAGAAGTGAAGGGTTGTTTACATGGTCCAACAATTATGTGGTTGTTAATGAGGCTGTTAACAGGATTGCTGTTCTGATATACTCACTTGACATGTATACTATATAGCGTATATAAAGGATATACTATATAGTGAATATAGTATGTACTCTACTACATACTAGTAGAGTGTGTAGTATTCTACTAGTACTACAGTAGAGTACTGAAGTACAGTATTCACTACTGTATACTGAAGTGCATTTACTCTCAGAAAGGTGATTCAGACATGTGTTCATGAAGCAAAAAATCACCCACTGAAGCCATTGTAAGAGAATGATGCCAACGTGACACCTTCTATTACACTTATTAAAGTTTTAGCATGTGATCCATGATGTTGCCTTGCTGTGCTGCACACTGATGTGATGTCCTGTCTCCCCTCGACTCCCCACCCCCGCCATCCATGCTCCTGGAATCAGGGCAGGCAGATGAGCCCTCCAGGAAACCACATGCATTCTTGGGAGCTGGGACCCTTCTGCCCGTGCTATTCGTCACAGTAACTCCTGGCCAGGTAATGGAGGCCCATGGCTAGGACTGGTATCAGCATGCAATATACCCAGGCAGACGTTGGAGCCTCAGCGCCCTGGTAGGGTTGGCCATTGACTGCTGCCCTGGGCATCCCTTGAAAAAACAACTAGGTGGTAGCTGCCATTTAGATTTCCCACAATGTCCCTACCATAGTGTCACTTTGTAAATTAAAATGGCAGTCTCCAGTGGTACAGTGAAATTGCATAAGAAAAGGGTGAAAAATATGCCTTACAAAAATAAAATATTGTCTTGTATATTTATGTCTTCTTTCAAATTATTCTTGATCACTGTGAATGGTGATTTGATGAGCAGCCAGGGACTTTGACAATTGCTGACCACTGCTGACCAGGTATGTTTCTCTGATAACTGAGAATTCCTCTCCAGCCTTTGGAATGTAATACCCATCAGAGTTTGGGAAGATGACAACCTTAGTTCAGGGATATGTGGAGCGGCAGAGAAACAGTTTGGAGTCAGTTGTACAGTTTGAATTGAGGCTGAGGGATAATACAGTGACAAAGGGAGAATATGGAGTTGTGAGCTGGCTGAAAGCGTGCAAAGGAATCCAATGCAAGGTTAGCAGATTTTCTGCCTCTTGTAGGAGTGTTGATTTGCTTCTAATAGGCTCTGCTTGCAGATTTGTCATATTTGCTTTATTTACAAAGACACTGTAAATTTCCAGTTCTCTCTTATCCAAGGAAACTAAACTATGTAGCATTGCTCTTAGATTTCTCACAGTTCAGGGAAGTCCGGTACTCTTAACAAAGCTTGTTTCGTATCTATTGGACATTGCAACGTCTCTTTAATAAGGGATTGTCTAATTCAGCTAATTGCTGGGGGTGCAATACAACTAATGCTTATTTTAGACATATTTTTTAACCATGTCCAATAGTTTCTTCTTTTTGGGAAGAGGTTATTACACAGATAAATTTTGTACTAGAACAGTCTTCAGTATTCACTGATGTACATGCTCTTTTAGACTATTTACCTGCTTCATGGAAATTAACAAATGGTCAGCATAAATGGATTCTCTGCACCCTTTTGAGAACTAAAAGGCAGATATTGCAACACTGAAAGGATAAACACTCACCTCCTATAACACAATGGACTGAGGACCATACTACACTTTCTATATATGAACAGGTGGCATATAGACACTAACGTCAAATGGATACTTATTTGGATATTTGGTCTGCTTTTGTTGAAGTTTATACAGTAATACTTTGGATTGCAAATAACTTGGTCTGAGAGTGTTTTGCAAGACAAGCAAATTTTTTAAATAAATTTTGACTTGATAAACAAGCGACGTCTTGCAAGACAAGTGTAGGGATGTAACCACTCGCCTCGAGCGGGCGTAGCGGGCTGAAATCGGCCCTGTTCATGCCCGCCAGAGACTCGCTTTGATATAAGAGTGTTTTGGATTGCAAGCACGGTTCTGGAATGAATTATGCTTGCAATCCAAGGTATTACTGTATATAACTTCTAGAAGCTTATATATAATTGCTAGAAAGTTGCATGCATTTCATACAAATCCATGTATGTATATTTTAAAAAATGGGATTTAAAAAAAAAAATTCAGGTGCCTGTGGGTTCCACGTTGGGGACCCTTTTGCGGGTGCCATTGTAAATGCCCACGTAAGCCATGTTGGGAACCCCTAGACTAGGCAAAGAGAGAATGTGAGCAACACGTGCAGTTCACGACTTCATAAACTTTAGACATTTCTTGTGGCTCTTTCAAGTCTCTACTACTGAAATTCACTATGATTGGTTTTTACAGAAAAGTTATTATTTCTGAAATCAATGAAGCTTTGGCTACTGTCCTGCAATAGCAGACTGGAAGCACTGATCATTGGATCATTGATTATTTGAATGATGGCAACAGATTATATAAAACTCAGATCTATCATCTTAGTTCAGGGGTTCTTAACCTGTGGGGTACGCCTCCCCAGGGGAGGTTTGGACTGACTCCAGGGGAGGTGTGAGCAGCCCCTCAACTATAAATTGTTTATTTTACAAGTACATAGCAGCGCAGCTTGGCGGTTGGCCCAACCTTATTTCTTTCTATTAATCTTGGGAGCTACGCCGTTCATTTAATTGAATATGCATTTTTTTTTAGTCCAGAGACAGAGCATAAACTAAAAAATGCAAACTCGTCCTGCCTAAGCCTAAATTTTGGGCCGTTAACACATGGGAGGCGTGAGTCATAAGATTTTTCACAAGGGAGGTGTGACACCAAAAAGGTTAAGAACCACTAGTAGGTCTAGCAGAGCAGAACTTTCAGTTAGGCTAACTTACCACAAGATGTCACCATCACCAAATAAAAGGGAACTCAAGATAACATAATTTTAAAAAGCAAAGATATTCCAGTACAGGTTGTACTACTGTGGTATAGGAAATGAGGCATGCTAGAGGCAATAACATCTTTATCACAGAAAGCCAGGACCGGTGCAGGGCAGTTTGGCGCCCCAGGTGAATAACTATTTAGCGCCCCCGCCTCTCCAAAGCAAAAAAAAAAAACCCTGCACCTACCTTCCCCCCCCCCCCGCCCTGGCTGCGGCGGCGGCTGCTGCTGCTGCTGCTCCTGAAGTGACGCGACGCGACCCCCGCGCTGTTTTTTGCCCGCGACGAAGGTAGGTGACGGGGGGTTGGGGGTGACAGGGGGGTTGGTCGGGGTGCAATGGGACGGTGGGAGGCGGCAGCGGCAGCGAGCGGCGGAGGGCCGGAGGGGCGGGGTGAGGCGCAGCGGCGGGCGAGGCGAGCGAGGATATCGGCTGGGTGGGCGACCCTTCGCACTCGTCGCCCCCACCGGCCCGCCCGCGTGAGGAGACGCGCACCGCCCTTTGGGCTGGGGAAGCCGCCGGCGCTCCAGCCGCCGACCACGGCCCGGCCGAGGCAACTCCTGCCGGCGGCGGCAGGCGGTCCGGAAGGGAGGCAGGTGCCCCGCGTGGCGCTCGGCAGCCGCGCCGGCCCGGCAGAAGAGCCGCGAACGAGGGGCGGGAGGCCCCACCCCCACCGCCGAGCGATCCGGGAGCGGAGCCGGGAACGCACCCGCGGCTGGAGGAGATGCCCGTCGAGGGCGTCTGGCGAGGGCTGGCTGGCTCTCCTCGCCGCTGCCGGCCTCCACGGATTAGGATCGAGCTCTGCTTGCTCGCTCGCTCGCTGCCTCAGTGCTGTGCGGCGCTGAGCCTCCTTCCGCGGCGCCTCCAGCCCGGACGCGGCGCCTGCCCATTGGAGCGCCCGCCAGCCACGCCGGCCCCACGCGCACCCCATTGGGCCGCGCGCACCCCGCTGCCGGCCTCCACGGATCCTCTTCGGCCGCGCGCCCTCTTCGGCCGCGCGCCCTAGGCAACCGCCTAGTTGGCCTAGCGGTAGCGCCGGCCCTGCAGAAAGCTAAACCTCAAATGAAACCAACATGATTAAGGTCAGCGCAGGTACGCCCATCTGCAAGTGAGTTCTCACCATGTATGTTAGTGGATCTGTTATGGTAAATGTTTACATTGTCTGAATTGTAAATTGATCATTTGGGGCAGTATCCAATACTGCCTGCATGCTAGCAGGACCTACCACTAGCGCAATGGGAAACTAGCAGTTCCCAAACCAATTGGAAACAAATGGAAATGCTCAATTCCGGAACAGCGCAGGTCAGCAGAGTTGCACTCATGGTGAGTCCTGCGAGTGCAACAGAACCAGCGAAGGCACAGCGGCAGTATCGGATACTGTCCTTTATTCTCAGGATTTTTATTTTATTTTTTTTAATGCTTCTCACAACATATACAAATTTCAGATGTAGATCCGGGTAAATCATCAAAAGCATCTTGATATGTCCCTCAAACCAGCTCGGTTGCTGTTGTCACATTTCTGATGCTTCTACACACTGTAAGGTTTAGACCAGTGTTCTCCAACCTTGGGTCCCCAGATGTTTTTGGCCTACAACTCCCAGCATGCCCCAGCTGGCTGGGGCACGCTGGGAGTTGTAGGCCAAAAACATCTGGGGACCCAAGGTTGGAGAACACTGCTTTAGACTAAAACATTAAAAGTGTCTTCAGAGGTAGTCCTGTCCTCTGAGGTGGGGCAGGAGGGACCAGTGCTGGCCATTCCAGAGAAGTGTACCCTATACCGAGTCTATTGTCTTGCTGGCACCAGACAAAGAGCTCCTCTGATATTTTTCTGCTTTTTGTATTCTTGCTGATATGCTCTCACTTTTTATTTTATTTTTTAACTCTATTGTATTAATATGTGACATTTTTATTGTTCTGTATTTTTATTCCAGAGCTACAAGCCGCCTTGAGAGTTCCAAACCATGTTGCCTACCCTTGCGCTATGGCATTATGCATTGGTTTATTGTTGTTGGATCCTCTTCATGGAAAAACAAGCGCCTATCAATGCTTCCTATTTGCGTAAATTACTAGACAATTTTTAAAAAACCAGGCGCACCCACAGATGCCAGGACTCAAAAAGCCATGAGATTCCACACAAAGCAATTCTGCATAGGCAAAGCAAGGCAGTCAACTGCAGCCCTCCATATTATATCAAATGTTGCTTGGGAGGGTCCTCCCAGCTGTGCAGTAGCAACTATTCAGGGCGTGCAAAGGGGTGCAATTGGAAAGGGAGCCCCAGTATAAGTGGAGAATATTACACACAGCCTTTTGGGTCTCAGCCAGAGTAAGTTGTACAGAACATTGTATGTAACACAGCTCATGAAAATGGAGGGACAGTAGGCATAAGTGTGCCACAGTAGAAAATATGTTCTCATATAAAAGTAATGGCATACACACACACACACACACACACACAGAGAGAGAGAGAGAGAGAGAGAGAGAGCCCTCTAAAACCACAAACATGTCCTGATTACTGTGCTCATTTTAAAATCCTTTTTTTAAAAAAAGCACAAGTCATAAGATTCTAGATGGATGCTTACATTGTTGTTGTTGTTTTTCCTGCTATATACATTTTGGGCCACCATGAACTTTTTCACAAGTACCGGTAATTAGCTAGTGGCTATTCAGGCCCAGGTGTGCATTAGTCAGGTGCTTAATAGCTCTGCATGATTTCATTAAGTGTCAAACACTCTGGGAATGAATTTACATAGCTAGACAAAAATGTATATTTAATACTGTAATGATCAGGTAATATTGCACATCCTTTCCATACTCATCATAGTACTTTTGTGAATGAAGATTAGTCGTAGCATCCATCTGGCTCATTTTACTCTAGTCTATGCTAATGTCAATTGCTATATGAAAAGGTAATAGAAAGCCAGATGAGCAGGTAAAAGTTAAAGGTCCCTCCCTATTTCCTTTTAATGCTTGTTGGAGTTCCACTGACATGAAACCAGTACAGAAATAAACTAGTTATTTCTCTCCTCTCTAGAGATGTTGGCTACAAGCCAACACAGAATTAGGCACACTTAAGCTCACTGAAATCACTGGGTTTAAATGTGCTTAACTCTCCACTAGATTGGAGCTGTTAGCTGTTGCACTGAAATGTCATTTCCAGAAGTGCTGTCTCAGGCCAGCTGTGAAAAACTTCAAGGGAAAAATTACAGATATATCCAATTATCTACTCGTGCCCACCTGCCCGTGTGCAATGTGCTTTTCCATGCATATTTTAGAAGCTATATTTCCCCCAAGTATTAGCTATGGGGCAGTCTCCAAATTACTTACCTCAGAAATGAGTACAATGTAACTACTGCTCTATGTTAATAGTAGACAGAGAAACACCAGCCTCTGGGCAATTATAAATGAACCTTGTTAATGTGTTTTAGTGACAGCAAGAAAGGCATCCAACTGTGAAAACTGTTTGTTTTGACATAGGTTGTAAAAGTCACACATTTTAGGAAGCAGTAAAAAAAAATCCAGTTAATAAGCACTGGTGTTCAGCATCTTTAAACATAAATCTGCAAAGTTTCTAATTAACAAATGTGCCATCTTTTTACAATCCTCTAGCATTTTCAAATGGTCCCCACTCCCCGAAAACCAATCTTTGTTTTGCACACATACCCCACCAAGATTATGCTGAGCCATGCTTTTGTCACTTCTAGGCTTGACTACTCTATCTTGGGCTGCCCTTGCATACAAGTTGAAAGCTTCCACTACGGCAAAATGCTGCTGCATGTCTTCCAACAGTTGTTGGAAGCCATTAATGTATATAGGCTATATTATATAAATTGTATTGGCTCTGAGTATGCTTCTTTCAGTTTGGCTCAATTCAAAGTGCTGATGATTACCTTTAAAGTCATTCATAGCCTGGACCCCTCATATCTCAGAGACCACCTCTCCTAGTATCATCCCGTATGACAGTTTTGGACATCCATTCAGGGCTTTCTTTGTATTCCTTCTGTGCATGAAGTGAGAACTGCTAGCAGCAGGACCTTTACTTCAGTTGCCCCAAGACTGTGGAATGATCTCTCCCCAGGAGTGCATAGTTCCTTCTCCTTATTGGCCTTCAGGAATTTCTATTCGGCTTTTAGTCTGACTGATTTGTCTGCTGGATCCTACTTTGGCTCCTGTCTCATTCTTTGTTATATCATACCTTATTGTATTGCATTTTAATTATGTGAGCTGCTCTGAACTGTGAAAATGTGGCTAAGAAATGTTTTTAAATTGTCTTTGTAGTATCAACCTCAATTTAACCCATGGTCACCTGTTTCAGCTTCCAAAGTTATTAGAAATAGCCCACCTCAAAGACCTGTAGGAGAGAGGAAGGCAAACCAAGTTACATCCTTATACTTACCATTTATTGTTTGTTTGTTAAATTTGTTTCTTGCCTTTCCATGAAATGGAACTTAAGGCTGCTAACAACCATAAAATACAAATGAAAATTGTCCTATCTCTGGCTATGTCTGAAAATACATGTAAGACAAAAAGAGCATGTTAGGTTTTAAAAACTGAAGTGAACCCCAGTTCAGTCTATTTATCAGAAAAATATTGAAAGACAATCTGACAGACAGCAAAGATCTTTTTAATGTGCAAGTTTGGAACAATGAGAAAAACTGAATAGCAATTAGGGCAGCGCAGAACCAAATTAGAAATAATCATACTTTATAAAATGCAGGGATAGTGAATAACCATCCATATGGCTACAATAGGTGCAGCTACACCAGTTGTTCTTTCCTGGGCATCCTTCAACAGCTGGTACAATTTTCACTTTATACTGGCCGTAGTGATGGGTGAACTTACCCCAACAGAAATCATATTTTGCTCGTCAACTTACACATTCTTCGGCCCAATCCCGGATGACAGTTCTCCATTATTTTGAGATCTCATTGCGTGTATATGAATTATTGCACATGTGCATCAACAAAGCACATCTTGGGAACTGTAGTATAGCATCATGCAATGCATCATTATGTCATGTGTCACTATGTTATGTTTCTGCCTCTGACCAGCTGGTTTCACATGCCTTACTGTTTACCCTACAGTCAGTATGGAGCTGGTGCGATTGGCTGTGGCGCAAGCAGTGCGAGTAGGAGCCATGGAAGAGGCACCTCCCATCTGCCAAAGCCCAGACTTCTTCCTTCCCACCAGCCAGGGGCTTCATTGCTCCCTTTCCGACTTCCTCCTCCTCCTCCTTGGATTCCCTTTCCAGTAGCCCCTCATAGTGCCACCCACCGGTACCCAGGTATAAAATAATTTTTTACGTACCATATAAGAAAAAAATATATCTGTCCAAAACTAGAGAGAAATGGCCTCAGTTGACTAGCTTGATACAGAATGAAAACCAAGCTATAAGTGAAAAGTACATGTTGAACAAGGGCTCTTTCTTCAAACATGATTGGTTTGTTGAAGGATTTCAAATCATACATTAATACTGATTTGTTTGGAAAACAGTAACTAAGGAATTAAGTGACATCATTCCATGAGCATGAGCATTGCAAATGGGGCATTTACATTTACATTACATTTACAATGGCAGAGAGCCAGTGTGGCATAGTGGTGAGAGTGTTGGACTGAGACTCGGGAGATCCGGGTTCTAGTCCCCGCTCAGCCATGAAACTCACTGGGTGACTTTGGGCCAGTCACTGTCTCTCAGCCTAACCTACCTCACAGGGTTGTTGTGAGGATAAAATGGAGAGGGGGAGGAGGACTATGTAAGCCGCCTTGGGTTCCTTGCAGGAAAAAAGGTGGGGTATAAATATAATAAATAAATAAATAAATTTCCTTCAGTGAATTAAAACAACCAACATCAGGAGATGCACAGAAATGGTGGGGTTTAGATGCTTTAGTCATGCAGACTGCACAGGCACCTGGAATCAATCTCCATTTAAATAACCAGCCCTTGCGGAGAACCAGCCCTTGAGGAGTTGGCTCATTATGTACTTGAATGTCAATTATATAGAGATATAGGAGAAAGATATTTAGACCCTCTCTTAAAAAGTGTAATACAGGGGTGTAAAGGAGAAATTGAGCTACTCACTACAATCATCCAACCCATATGTCGTTGTCGTCGTCATCAATCATCATCATCATCATCATCATCATCATCATGCGATCACTCCTGACCGAGTAAGATTGTCTTCCAGGATAAAAATTTACAAAAAGGAAATTTTAAAAGGAGGAAATTCTAAAGAAAAATTGTGTAGACTCTAGCGATGGGTCCGTAAGTGACTGTGGAGGCCAATTCTAGATCCACACAGTTTCCCACAGTGAGGACACAAGTTACCAGATGGAAGATGGTCCTGTAAAGATTCGTTTGACGTGCTTTTCGCTTAGCATGTTTCTCCCTTTCACCTTGCACTCGGGCTTCTTCAAAGTCCATAGAACCTTTGTGAAAGGCCAACCTCCATTTAGATCGTTCATGGGCCAGAGCTTCCCAGTTTTCGATGTTTATATTGCATTTTTTTAGATTAGCCTTAAGAACATCTTTAAACCTCTTATATTGACCACCGATATTCCGCTTTCCACCCTTGAGTTGGGAATAAAGTAACTGCTTTGGGAGACGGCAGTCAGGCATTTGAACAACATGACCGGTCCACTGAAGTTGGCGTTGACCCATATGTAATACAGAGGGTAGTAGTATTTGCCATTAATGCCATTAGATGTAGAGCAAAGGTTTTGGGTACCATCGGTGTGAACTGCTATAAAGATTTAGAGATATGAATGTAAAGTTATTGACTTTATACTAAAGGTTCCTGTATGCCATATTATTGTTGCCCATCCACCTTATTTTAATTTGAGTAAAGACTTGATAGGTATTTTATAGTTTTCTTGTTTTAACTGTATGTGTATTTTTAATACTATATTGCAATGATCTTCAGGTTGAGCAATAAACATATTACTTTCTTACTTATTTTCTTATCTATTTCTTTTAAGAAACAACCTTGTTCCTTATTCAAATTGATATTCCCAACTGCACAAAAACTTAGTTTCCACTGCATATTTTTTCCAGCTGCAAAAAATGTGTTCAGCTGCACATTAGAGTAATTCCTGGATCATTTGACACTTCTGTTTCAAATATATACACTAATATAAGTGGACCATATATCTAAATAAGCATCCAGACGAAATTGATGACTAGGATATATGTTCAAATGCAGCAAGAGCAAGTAAGTTCTTCAGCCCATTGAATGATAGGTGGTGGGTGTTTAGTCTTCCAGGTCTGAAGTATGAGACTCATTATACTGCTTAGGGCTCCTTATCTGAACTGCCTCCAGCCAGCAGTTATGGGAGCTGGGATTGCTCTGTTTGTAATTCATATGGTATTTTTATTATGTATTCTTAAGTTTCTCTGTATGCCATTTTAAGGGCCTGCCAGCCAAAAAGCAGTACTGTATAAGAATAAATATTACCATAACATAGCATACCAATTGCTTGACTCAGGATAAGGCAGCTGGGTATGTTCATTGTGATCCTGATCTTGATCATAGTCCTCAGAAATGATAGAATCTTTAGCATCTGGCTGCTGCTGGCTGGGTGGTCTCTCTTTTCTTATGTGAAACACAAGTGGTATTATTAGGAGGCACAGCAGACGCACTGTGACTGGCTACTCTGCTTGCCCTAAGACCAGATCTATGCCTGGACCCATGTTTTAAAGATCTCCCTCCCACTTTAAAAATGGATCCCTCCATGGTGACTTTGTTCTCATTAGTAGTTTGCCAAAGAAATAATAATATTTAACATTTAGATATCTCTGAGTGTGCAAAGTGGTTCACAGGCCCACCCTGCAAGTTCCTATTTTCTCCATTCAGAAAAAAAACATGTGGGCTCTATTGTACTTTATTTAAAAAAAACAAAAAACAAAAACCAGGAACAACACTGTGATTGAACAATAATGACAAAATGGAATGATGATGTTTGTTGCTGCTATTTGAGGTAGTTGGGATTTTTTCTTTCTTTCTTTTGAGGAGGGTGTGTTTTCTGCTAACTCCCTTTTTAAAAAATGCTAATGCATTTTTAAAAACAACAACAATCCCAAATCCCTGCAGCATAATCCTAATCATTTGTAGAGAGCTTTCTCCATTGCACTTCAGCATGTGTTATAAAAAGACTTTCACATGGGGTACACAGGTAGAGCCAAGTAAAAGTTACCACTGTGCTGAAAACAGAGTAACAGTGCAATCCTGCACATGTATACTCAGAAGTAAGTCCTATTACGTTCAATGGAACTTACTCACAGGAAAGTGTGTATATTTTAAAGCAATCTACAACACTGACCATCACATCTTGTGGCAGCAAATTGATTATGCATTGTGTGAAGAAGTATTGTGTAACTGAGAGATCATTGTGAAATGCTGCTCCATGCTAGAGGAAGAAGCAGCAGCAGCAGCAGCAGCAGTGCCAGTGCTAGGATGACTTTTCCAGAATTATATTATATAATATCTTATATATTATAATTATTACATTACTATATTATATATTATTTTATAATATTTTATCAGTGGTTTTTGTAATTTTTTAAACCTTACTTAAACCCTTAATTGTTGATATCTGGCATTTTTCGGGGGAGGGGGGGTCAGTGCTTGCAGGGCAATCTCTTTCTTTTTGTTTTAAAATTGTCAGGATTGGCACAAATTCAACAGGTGAAGCTTACCCACCCACCCCCACATCCCCAAACATGGAGCTTCAGAGAGAAGGGGAAGTTTCTTGCATTTCCTTCTGACACGTTATGTCACCTGTTAGAGGCACAGAGTCAGCTCTGTTAGGAAACAAAATCTTTGGCCATATAAAGATAGGAATCATGTGATAAATTCCCTCATTCACCTCTCCCTCGGTCCAGGCCAGTGGGTGCAGCTTTTCAGCAGGTAGAGCGTGTGCGTGCGTGCACATGCACACACATCCTCACAGTGTCTGCCTCTCATGGAGACCCTGCGGCTGTTCGAGCTTAAAAAGAGCTACACTTAAAGAGCTGCAATTTAAAGTAGCTTGCAGTTGCAGGGAGCAGGGGAATTTGGGACTTTGGATGACAAAGTGAAAAGCCGGGATGGCTTAAGGCTTTTCTTGATGGTCCTGGAATTTTGGGGGCAGTTGGAGGCTATGCCTTGACCCATGTAAAGTGGAGGTTCCAATGAAGATTTCAAGGCTGGGTTAAACCTCTGAATGTGTGGATTTGTTTAGGTCTTTTTCTAGAACCATTGTCTGATTGCCTGGGAAGGTTAACCTCAGGAATCATTCAGCCCCTTGCCCTATATTCTGAGCCACAGATATTACAATAGGGAAAACAAGTTGTCTGGATCTCTGACATGGTTATAGTTACTAGCTTTGGACTGTCATGGAATTACTTGTGGAGCCTATAGCTAATTGTCACCAGCTAATTGTCACCAGCTATATGAAGACTGTAACCATTAAGCTTTACCATGGGATTTGCTGCAATAAAAGAGTCTCACTGACTTGGCATGCCCTGTGTTAGAATGCCAGAGTGTGTCATACCAGATATCATAGCAGACTTAAACAGATGGCAGGTGCAATTATAGGAAAAGGTCCAAGTAATTAAAATGAATTCATTACCTAAGCTAATTTTTATAATTCATGGGATTCTGATTTATGTACCCCCATAACATTTTTTTTTTAAGTGGATCAGATATTTAGATTTTTTTTGTGGGCACCTTTTCGAAGATGATGCATAACATATACCAATTACAAGTGTCAGTCAAGGAAGGTGGAATGGGGTTGTTTATTTTACGAAATTATCACAGATCATTTGTTCTAATGCAAGTGGGGACTGCATGTACTGGGTCCAGTCTGGCATAATTAAGATAGAGGCTCCAGAGAGTTCAGACACATGACCCGGAGCTCTGCTGTCTAGGTCCAGCCATACCCAGACACTGAACCTGAGGTCTCCTTGGAGCAAGAATGTGGAGCAGGACTCCTCTGGAGAGGCCAGGCTGGCCATCACCACCACCAGCCCGAAGAAGCATACTGTTCCCACAGAGCCTTAAGACACTAATCCTGCAGGTGGCGTCGAGAGCACATAATGCAGGCCACATGCTGAAACTAAGCAGGTATGAGCCCGGTCAGTGCTTAGAGGGGTAACTCCCTGGGCTGCCCACATCTGTTCTCCTGCACTAAGTATGGAGTTGGACTCGATGGCCTTATAGGCCCCTTCCAACTCTTCTCTTCTATCCTATTCTAATGTTCCGGCTCCATACTGGAGGAGTCCACACCAGCAGCCTGGGCTCTCGGCCAAATTCCAGACCCCACCCTCAGGGCACAGGAGCAGAGAGGCTGGTCCTTCAGGGCTGCTGGCAGAGTGTCTGGCTAGCTACATGAGGCCACTTTTTACATGAGACTACTGGGGAGGAGGGGGAAGCCTGTGGAAGCACCTCCTTGGATCAGGTCTGGCTGGAAGCCAAGAAAAGGTGAAACCTCTAGCCAGGGATGGGGACTCGGACTCGAGGACTCGACTCGTGAGTCGGACTGAATCCCCCCTCTGACTCGACTCGGACTCGAGTCCCAATATTTTTAATGAGACTCGAGACTCGACTCGGGACTCGAGACCAAGGACTCTTCAACATCCCTGGGCTGTGCCAGAAGGAGTGGAGAGGAGCGTGATTGCCGGCGAAGAGCGCATGGAAGCGAGGTGCGCCGCTACTCGGCCACTATGGACGGCTACCAGGAGTGCAGCCCCAACAGTGTGTCAAGATTTATTTTGATTGATGTGTTGCATACTTGGGAGAGGCAGAAGAAGGACCTGAGATTACTCTGTGTGGCTGCTCTGAGTGTGTTTCTGGTTCCAGCAAGTTCATCACCAGTGGAGCGGGTGTTCAGTGAGGGTGGAATTGTGATGAGATCTCACCGTTCCAGAATGGGGGCCAAACATTTAGAAAAAATCATGTTCCTCAAATGCAGCATGGATAAGTTTTAGGAAGTACAGCAAGTTTATTTTTTAAAATCATTTTTCTAAAATGCAACCTTTCAGCCATTTTGGGTTTGGCTGCCTCTGCCTGCCTGTCTGGGATTCCCAGCCTCCTCTGCCTGCCTGGTCTCTTCTTAACCAGTTCAACAGTTGAATTGTCCAAGACAAAGGCCTCTGCCTGCCTGCTTTGGGGTTCCCTGCCTCCTCTGCCTGCCTGGTTATTTTGGGTTTGTCTGCCTGGTCTGTTCTTGCCAAAATCAGTTGCAGAGTTTTGAAATAAAAAGGCACACTTGTGCCTATTTTAAACCAAACATCTGAGTAGCCTTATTTTGTTGGGAAAACCCCCCATTGATTTTAATAGGGACTCGTGGAGTCAGCTTTGGGAGTGACTTGTGACTCGTGACGCGTGAGTCACCATTTTGGACCAAGGACTCGGACTCGGACTCGAGACTCGGGTCCAAAGACTCGTGACTCGACTCGTGACTCGAGACCAAGGACTCTTCAACATCCCTGCCTCTAGCTCCGATATAAGTTCTAAGTCAGAGTCAGGTGACTACTGATGCAAGGGGCCCCAAGCTCCCCCTTCTGGTCAGTTGGCTACCAGATTCATACCCTCTACCCCAGGACTGGGCAACATGTGGCTGGTGAGCCACATGCGCCCCCCCACTGCCTCCTGCCACTCCTGGAGAATTTTTTTTTAAAAAAAAAATTACTGAAAAAAATGGTGTCTAGAGTACTACAGAGTGCCAAAAGGATAAATTTAGCTTCTTTGATTATAGGGCTCCATAGCAGCTACAGAACCCCATAAGGATCAAATTTAGCTTGCAAACAATAAATTTGACCTTTTGGGTGCTTCATAGTGCTCCAGATGCATTTTTATTTTTTCGTAAGAAACATCTTTTTAAAAATAATAATAATAATAATAATAATAATAATAATAATAATAATAATTTTCAGGTTGCCCGGCAGACTGTAGCCTGAAAAAATGACCCCCCAGACCTCCCACAGTTGGCCACCCATGCTCCCCCCCCCTTCTGGACTGAGGAATGGACATGTGCTCAGTGCCACCACTGGGCTGTCCCACCCCCACCCCCAGTAGTGGGGCTCCATGCCCAGGCACCTCAACTCGGCCCCATCTTAATTATGCCGGCACCTAAAGCCTGCCAGAGTAAATGGTTATTCTGCTTCTCAAGATGAATAATGCAAGGAAGCCCTCACCATGTTCTGATCTGAGGGAAATTTGATTAGAAGCACTGGAGAGAAAACACTCATACAGTTGTATCGTATAGTGAGCACATTTTACTATCATAAACACCACATCACAAAAGGTTCATAGGAGGTGCAAGCCTTTAAACAAACTTCATCTTACCTGCTGACTCCCAAATAACTGAACTGACCTAGGATGGCCATGTGTCCTCTTTTACGGATGACAGTCCTCTATTTTGAAGGCATCCCCTGTTTGAAGGGCTGGCCATGATTGGCTGAAAGATAAAGAACCATCAGAAGGAAGAGTTGGGCCTTGAGGCTGCCCATCAGCAGCACCTGGAAAGCAGACTGAGAGGTCACCTGGTCATAGTCTCCCAAACTAAGGTGAGATGTATTGTATTTCTCTTTAAAGTATGAGAATTGTTTCTAAATTTATATCTATACATATAAATTAGGATATCCAAATTTTATACAAATCAGTGTGTTCTTTTGTGCTCTTTTCTGATGATGTGTATCCTCTTTTTTGATGAGTCACAAGTGGCCACCCTAGCAACAGTCCAATGCTATGTCATGCCGAAGTTCAGAAATGCAAAACCTCCCTCAGTGAGAGAACTGAAGTGAGTAAAGTGCGAAGTTTCACTGAACTTTTACTGAGCTGTTTTCTGTACTGCATGTGGCAGCAATGTGAAAATACATGCTGTTGACAGGATATTGCTGTGCTCATCCAATTTTGCCTTATTTGCCAGAGGAAAAGGAATGGTAGGCCCTGTCAATCATACTTTCAAAGGTCAATTTGACATGGCCCCAGGGTTCTAAAGTCCACTTATCCTTTGAAATTAGCCCCAATCACAGCAGGATCACAGAGAGTGCCTCCTTCGTTTGTTCTCCTGTGGTGCTCTAATGAAAGGCCACCTACCCAAAGACTCTGTGGCAGCAGGGAACAGTGACTACGAGGCTGCGCATTACCAGTTAAATGGGCTTCCCAGCAGCTTTCAGAACTAGCATTAGCAAAACATCTTATGCTGTTTGTTTGTTTCTAACCCGAGAGCAGGGGAGAGAAGGAGAAAGCGAAGGTAATTAGGATTCTGCCTTGGCGGTTCCCATTTTGTACAGAAAGAAAGAGAAAAACAGAGGTGGAACACAGCCAGCCAGTGAAATCCCAATGATGTCTCATCTCTTTTCAAGGCAAGGGGGCTTACTCCAGACCTCCCTTAAAAATGTGCCAAATCCGTGTTGAATGTCCGTGATCTGGCTGATTTTTTTAGTTATGTACAGTGCAGGCCTATACATGTCTACTCAGATCTATGCCACATTGAGTTTGATGTGACTTACTCCCAGGTAACTGTGTCTAGATGTCAGCTTTATTCATTTAAAGCAAGGGTGGGCAACTTGCGACCTTCCAGATGATGTTAGACAGCAACTCCCATCACCCCTAGCCAATGGTGAAGGATGATGGGAATTGCAGTCCAACAGCATTTGGAAGGCCACAAGTTGCCCACCCCTGATTTAAAGCACTTTTATCCTGCATTTCCTTTTAAAAACCTCAAGGCAGCTAACAACAAGAAGTTGTTGTATATAATTTTACAACAAGTACTAAATACAATAAAACAACAAGTACTAAATATGATGAAACAAAAATTACTCAAAGTGGCAGAAGCGCAGAACCCAAAAACCACAGAGCTGCTATTAAAACAAGGGGGCAATAAAAACAATTCAATACAGCACGTTAAAAACAGATCAGTACAGTAAGCACTCATTGCTCAAAAGCTCTCCTAAACATGGATGTTTTTAGCTATCTGGCAGAAGGCCATTAAGGAGGGAGGACATGAGACTCCCTTGTGAGGGAGCTCCAGAGCCTGGGTGGAGCCCCTGAAAAAAGTCCAGATTATTCATGGCTTCTCACATAAAGCTACTAGGCAGACTGGAAAGATGTTCCAGAGTGACTTTCCCGGCAAAGTAACCATACTACTTTTAGAAAATATTCACCATGCCATTCTTCGCAATCTCCGGGGAAAAAAGGGTAAAGGGACAAAAAGGGTAAATGGACACGGTGATCCAAAAACAGCTTGCAATTGCAGTGGGGAGGAGGAGACAAGTCGGTCTTGCTGAGGAATCCCCTGAGGTACCCGCGGGAGGACCAAGGGGGAAGGAGGGGGAGGGAGGGGACAAAGAACCCATGGTGAGCCCGACTGTCTGTCAGGCACACCGCGGGTTGTTTGCAGAACACCTTGTCATGTCATGATGTGAACTTGCCCAAAGTGTTTCGGTTTTTAGTTTTTGTTTTTACATGATTTGCTTGAACAAAGTGCAGGATACAGATACGGCAATTTTTTAACAAAAAATTCATGAAAATATTTTGCATTTTCCCAGCCCTCAAGCCACAAAATGTTGTAGTCAGGGAAATAAGCCAATTGCTGCCCACCCTATGTCCTTTCCATTTTTATGTACCTTGGAAGATATTTAATTTACAATGGCAGAGACATCTCTTGCTGTGCTGTTCAAGAGTGTGTAACCTCTCTTTAAAAAAAATTAAAAAAAATGGTGGAAATGTTCAGAACTATCTCCTTCCTCTTCAACCATCCTGCTGCAATCTCACAGATCTTTTTCTTTCCAATGTCTTTTTTTTTTTTTTAAGTTTAGTGCCCCCCCTCCAAAGGTGTTGCTCTTTTAAATATTGTCAGTTTCACTTCCTTGCTTTGGATAGTAAGGAAATTACCTTGACAATCATCCCTTGATCTATATCTTGACCCATTGGGATTAGATCAGTGTTCTCCAACCTTGGGTCCCCAAATGTTTTTGGCCTACAACTCCCAGCATGCCCCATGCTGGCTGGGGCATGCTGGGAGTTGTAGGCCAAAAACATCTGGGGACCCAAGGTTGGAGAACACTGGATTAGATTTAGCAATACAAAGAAAATTGTGTGGGACATTGCAAGCCTGGGGGACAGAAGCTCTCTGAGACCAAGGCATTTTGCTGCCTGAGGCGGACAAGATGGTGCCCCCTCCCAATTTCACATACAGAACCCAACTTCACTGGCAGCTACTTCGACACTGGTGATGGGAAGGCCTTAATACAATAAAACAGCCATAAAATTTTCCCACAATACATAATTTAAAAACAGTCTAAGAAATTTAAAAACAATGTAGTAGCAAAAAAGCAATATTTACAGAATCGAGCTGTTAAAAACACCTGACACGGGGGCCATTAAATAACCCTAGATGTCCTTAAATGCCTCAGCACAGAGGGCTGTCTTAACCTGGTGCAGAAAGGATGACAAAGTTGGCGCCAGGCAGGCCTCAGTGGGGAGATGATTCCACAGTCGGGGGGCGAGGGCTGCCACTGAGAAGGCCCTCCCCCTTGTTGCCACCCTCCGAACCTCCCTTGGAGGTGGCACTCAGAGGAAGGCCTCAGATGTTGATTGTAGTTTCCGGGTAGATTGCAGTGGAGAGAGGCGTTCCATCAAGTATTGCGGTCCCAACAAGCTGTGTAAGGCTTAGGGGGCTGAAGGGAAGGGGAACAGAAGAGCTGCTTCTCCCCTACCCCCAACTATCTTCTGCCTAAGGTAGCCACGAGCCACCTCACTCTCCCTAATGGCAGGGTCAGCTCTGCAAGGCTTGGCCCAAGGTCTATTAGAACTGGGTCTCAATACATGCTGCCCTTCTATCCATATATGATATTCAATATGTTTTAGATTAACTAACACCCCCTGTTCTACATTAAGTTAGAACATTCTAGAAAAACAATGAATTGAATGACTAAATAAACCCTCTTCTCTTCTCCCCCCTCCCCCAGCAGTGTTTAGACCAGTGTTCTCCAACCTTGGGTCCCCAGATGTTTTTGGCCTACAACTCCCAGCATGCCCCAGCATGCTACGCTGGCTGGGGCATGCTGGGAGTTGTAGGCCAAAAACATCTGGGGACCCAAGGTTGGAGAACACTGGTTTAGACAGTGCCCCTTCTCCAGCTTGCATTGATATTTCCTATTATTGCTAATGCAAAATTCATGCAAAAAGGGCCCTTGCTATAGATTCTCATTAAAAGTGTAACAAGGAAACACGTCTAGTTCCAAAGATTTATGTCTGCATACAATAGGAATTGCGGAGCAGAGCAATGGAAAGCTTTCATTAGACAGCTTAATCACAACGCTGAACAACAAAATGATACCATCTGCAATTAATATTCATTCTGCAACTAATGGTTGTATTAAAAATTCTGGCACATACATTTCTAGACTTTTACACTAATGCTGAATGTTCTTTCCTATCTATTAGGGGGAAAGTACAGAAATTTATTAAGTGAAATTAACATTTCTATTCTCTTAATGGCATTGCTTTAATTCACAGTATGCACATAATAAAATCGAGGCAAGATGTTCATATATTAAAACAATGCTCTGCAGTTCAATTGAGTAAAAATATAAATCTTGAAACAAAAAGCTCACTCATCTCTGACTGTCTGAAGTGTTTCTGCTAAGTGCCCACAATTTGATGTTGCCATATATGTTGTTTTGTTTTGTTTTTCTTCAGTTCACCAAGGAGATGGATGAAGTACATCATATGCATGTTCGGAATTTTTTTACCTCCCTTAACCCTAGAGTTTTATTTCCCCAATCTGGGAAATTTACATTAGCTAAAAATCCCATATTTCTAATGTTAAAACATATCCTCTCGACTATCTTTAATCCAAGTCTTCAAGTCCTCCTATTCAGTTTATATTTTAGTAACATATTGGGGGAATGCATTAACTTGATTGGCACTTGTATAGCTGGTGCAGAATGACCACTTCCTTCCAAACAAAACAATGGAGTTCTGATCCTTGGCAAATTCCTGCAGGCACCATTAGAAAGAAGATCAACAATAAATAATGTTAACACACACACACACACACACCAGTCTGGTGGAACAGAGTTCACACAGATAAGGAAAGACTTAGGTACGAAGAGAGCAGTTTTCATCTGAAAGAAAAAGGCATGGTTATATTGCAGGACGATTTTATGGACAGGTGATCCCGTTGAATAGGATGACATGTAGGCCAAACGCTGCTCCTGTTGACTCTACGCCAAGCCAGGCCAAGGCAATCTATAGCCAGCAGTGAACAGGGAGAGCAGATGTTCATAGCAGTTCCTTCCTTGGGCCGGAGTCGAATGGCGGTGGCGTGGTGCCCAGTCTGAATACCTGCCTGATGTCCCTAGGGCTGCTGATTCAAGACCTACTATGGGTTCATGCCCAGACAATATGAGAAATTCTTTAGACTAAGTATTTTATTATTTTATTATATTTATTATACTTATATCCCGCTTTTTTTCCTGCAAGGAATCTAGTTAAATTTAGATTCTTTACACCTGAAAAGAACAAATTTTGCTCAGTGATGCCTCTTATTTGGGGGGGACACATTTCACTGTGGGATATTGGGGCATCACTTTTCACAGCCCTGTTGCTCTGGTTTCTCCGGAAAATATGCAGCACGGGGTCCCAGCGTGCCGGCGCAAGTGACACGACGGGACCAGCGCGGCCGGCTCAGCGGGCTCGAGCAGCACGGAGAACTGTTCCGCGCCACTGCGAATATCGAGGCAGGGGGCCGCCGCCACGGAGAGGCAAGGCGGGGGGCCCCTAAGGTTCGTGGACACCACTAATGGGACATCACTTCACTTTTCAGCTATCTTTGAGACTGGTGTAAATTACTGATTGATTGAAAATCATGCTCATCTGCAGATGGATGTGCTATTTTAAAAAAAAACAGGAAAAAATTATTTTTACATGACATGACATGACATGACATGATGGGTAGCATCCAACTGCTGTGCTCACCCAAGGATAGCGCCCCACCTTCTCCACCCTACTGCAGTCTCAAGCACACACACCCAAAAGCCTCTCCTGAAGGTCCCCTGAGGTGTGTGTATGTATCCTTGCACAAGCACAGCAATTGGATGCCACCCTATGTCTTTGCTCCTTGTAGGGAAAAGACCTACAAGTAATCTGTGAACCAGCAATATGGGTTAGATGCCATTTTGAGATAGACCTTTCTTTTTTAAAAGCAAACTGTGTTTGAATGGGTTAACTCACGGACTATGGAGACAGACCAATCCTCTCCTCCTCCTCCTCCCCATACATGCTGTTCCACATGGGGGAGCCCCCTCCTCTTTATCAGTAGTCCTTTCACCACTAAAAACTGTGCCCTCAAGAGGCGTGTGCTCCCCCCCCCCGCACCATGGTGCATGTAAGGGAGGGGCTGTATTGAGCCCTATGTTTGCCTTTATAAACCATCTTATAGAAGATAAATAATTGAGAATGAGATTAAAAGCTATATAGTCACCCTGATGCATTAGGAGGACAAGAAAGGTGGTGTATTAATAATGTAAACAGACGCCGCTCTATAAAATCCACTGAAGAAACTCTGCTGGTTGACACTTATGTGGCAAGAGAGTATGAAAAGCGTTGTGTTTTAGCAAAGAACAAAAGCCCCTGCAGTGCGATGCGATGCAACAACTGTCTGACACTTCTGAGTGGTAGCTGAAAGGCCGTAAACATTGCACTGACTAGCTATATCTCCATCATGCTGAATCCATTCATAGATCTGTAGCAGCACTCAGGTTAGTTCGGGGGGGGGGGTTGTTACTTAGTTTTAGTTGTTGTATATAGGAATGGGGGTGTTATGTTTTTTTTAAAAAAAGATTTCTATCTAACCTATTATGCTGACAATTATTGTTCCAATAAATCAGTGCTTCTCAAATAGTGGGGCGGGGCCCCCTGGGGGGGCGCGAGGCTCCGTAAAGGGGGGCTCGCCTGATTGGCCAAACCCGCCCATGTGACTTTTAGACCCTTTAAATCTTTTCTGCTACAGTTAATAAAGCTCTTATAACAATTTTATAGACAAATGATACTATTTACAGTCGCGCGGGGCGCGCGAAATGTTTTCTTCTTCCTAGGGGGGGCATGACAGAAAATAATTGAGAAGCACTGCAATAAATGATAAAATCATTCCACTGGAACTAGTGATTTGATGGATGGATTTGCCCATTTTGGTTTGGCTCAGTTTCTCATCTTTACAACCTTAAGTTCATTTTGTCCTGTTTCTGCATCAGTTAGCAATTTTTTTAAAAAGTCTGCATGAGAATTTGTACGTATTTTGGTGCACATTACTCCTAATATACTCATATTTGTATGCATTTTTTGCAAGAATTTCCTCCTAATAAAACATGTTTTTGAACATTATTTTCACCAATATATGTGTTTTCTTTTTGTTTGCCTTTTGCATACTTTCCCCTAATATATGCATTTTTGTACTCATTTTTTAAAAATTGGAGCATGGCTTCACAACATTTGGAAAAGTGTGAATATCAGAATACCACTGTGTTTTGGTTTGCATATTGGTTTGGGAAGTACAAATTAGGTACATTTGCATTAAAATGCTAATCAAACTAATTTCTCCCCCACTCCTAGAGAACACAAGACCCACATAAGACAATTGGTCTGCTCATCCTATTTGTTCCTCAGTCACAGGCTTTGATGCTCCTCTTCATAAAAAGAGGTCACTGCTGGTGTACAACATCATATTTGGAACATTATGTCCTGCTCTTTCACTATGGTGGCTAGTTTAGGCAACCCAGCACCTAATCTTAACTTATTGTGAAGATGCTCCACTCAATATTTCTAGACTGGACCTAACCTACTGTGCCCTGCACAGAACTGTTACTGGGGCTGTAGCTCTAGTCAGCCTGGCCTAAGTATACCCATGTCTTCATCTATTTATTTGCTATTGCTGAATACATGTACCACTTGGGAAGAGCCAGTGTGGCGTAATGGTGAGAATGTTGGTCTGGGACTCAGGAGATCTGGGTTCTAGTCCCCGCTCTGCCATGAAACTCACTGGGTGACTTTGGGCCAGTCACTGACTCTCAGCCCAACCTACCTCACAGGGTTGTTGTGAGGATAAAATGGAGAGGAGGAGGACTATGTAAGCCGCCTTGGGTTCCTTGCAGGAAAAAAGGTGGGGTATAAATAAAATAAATAAAATAAATAAACTCAGAGATCACAAAAATAGATCTCCAGAAAAAAATGGAAAGGGGGGGAAAGCCAAGCCTAAAAGGGCTTGCGATTGTGGCAGGGAGAGGAGACAAGGTGGCTTTAGCCGCCAAGTCCCCTGGGATACCAGCTAAAGGACTGGGGAGAAGGAGGGGAAGAACCAGCCACGCTTAGCCCAATTGTCTGTTGGATACACCATGGATTGTTTCACAAACAACTCACCCTGCATACTTTATTCACAGGGTGGGTTGTTGTGACGTGCGAATCCGCCCATTGAGATGGAAGCTTGATGGGATTTACATGGATGGGAGACACACATGGAACTCCCAAAGGCCCCTCAAGCTACCCCTTCTTGTAAATATGATGAGCGGGACAACAAGTGTGTAATGAGCCCGCTGGGGATCTTTTGAATATGGGCGGTAAGATTGCCCTGGGGCTAAGCTGGGGTCTATATTTGCTAGGTAAATCTCAACTCAAAGGTGTGAAATTGGTTGGATGGCCAGATCGCATGCTACTCCAGAAGCGTGTGCATCTGCTGTATGCTTTTGCAGTTGTAGTCAAGGAACAAGGGAACTAAAAAGCCCATGTGACTGCATAGAATAGATACGGACTCCACCATTCCATTTCATGTTGGGAGAGGTCATAGCTCAGTGTGATAGAAGGTCCATGCAGAAGGTCCCAGGTTCGATCCCCGGCCTCTCCAGGTAGGGCTAGGAAAGAATCCTGCCTGAAACCCTGGAGAGCCACTGCCAGTCAGAGTCGACAATACTGGGCTAGATGGACCAAGGGTGTGACTCAGTATAAGGCAGCTTCCTATGTTCCTAAGTTTGTAATATTGCAGTGCTCTTCTATGTGTTCCATTTTAATATGATTAAAGAGGCCTTTCTGCTCCAGAACTGTCATGCTAACACCTTTCATCAGTACTACTAAATATGCCTTAGAAAAGGAAGGATTGCCTCAGAACAGATTTGCTCATTGGATGAGTGACAGCTGTTGAATGGTGGGTTGATAGCATGTGCAGGTCCTTACTGAAGTGGCATATTGAGGTTTATGGCAGAGCAGCAGCTAGGCTGTATTGCTCCACACTTTACTTCCCGGTGGAAGAGATCATTACTAGAGTGGAAATATATATATATGGAAAATTGACTTTGAAATTGTGAATGGGTGGATTCGTAAACCTGCACTGGAAAATATCGACAGGTTTTATAACACAAGGCCAAATATTGGTCTCCAAAGCCACACAGAAAGTATGGCTGTGTGATGCAGAGTGATCAATAGCAAAAGCACTATTTCATCTTTTCTGTCCATTCTGTTAGTCAGTTTTCTATGATCTTGAAAATGCTGAAGTTATCCATGCACTAGTTACATCCAAACTGGACTACTGTGATGTCCTCTATGTTGAGCTGCCTTGAACATTGCTTGAACTGCTTCAGCTGATACAGAATGCAGCTTGTGGGAACCAGGTGATCAGAGCATAAAATGATACTGTACCAGCTCTTCGAGGCCCAATTCAGAGTGCTGGTTATTACCTTTAGAGCCCTAAACAGGTTATCTGAAGACAACCTGCACTCATATGAGCCTGCCCAGCCATTAAGATTGGCCCCTGAGGCCCTGCTCTCCGACCTGCCTGTAAGGTCCATCAGGCTGGCAGACACAAGAAACAGGGCCTTTTCAGTGGTAGCCCCATCACTGTGGAACTCCCTGCCACAGACATTTCATCTGGCCCCCATATGTTTTTAAACAGGTGTTAGACCTGGTTGTTTACATCCACTTTTACCTATTAATCTGAAATTGGTTCAGGCTTTTAAAATGGAACATTTTGAACGGTTGCTACTTTTAGTGTCTTATTGTTGGTTTTAGATGATATACACAAAGTCATACCATCTAAATATTGATATTATTTCTATCAAATTTGTATTGTTCTTATGATTTTATGTTTATGTGATTTTATTGTGTATTGTGTTGCTGTTTAAACCACTTTGAGAGGACTGTATAGCCCTTAAATGAGTTATATAAATATAATAAAATATATAGGACAATTTTGTAATAATTTCAAACCACTATGTGTATTAAATAGAATGTTAGAAATTCATGAAATGCTTTTGCCACATCCACTAAAGATAAGCTGCTAACCTTCAGAATAACATAACGTTTTTTAATGGTCCTTTTGGTATTTATTGATCTTACATTAACCATAATGAACTCACTGTATATGCAAACAAATGTCAGATGTATTACTGTAGGATTAATTGGAGTTTGTTCTGCTAGCAACCCAGCTCTTATGTAAAATGTAGCAGTGCAATAATTCAGTGGTATTTTTCACAAGAGGTATCTACAGCCTGTTATTGAAAAGCTGGCTCAGCTTGTCTGAGTGTGGAAAGCTAAGCAGGGTCAAGCCTGGTTGTTACTTGGATGGGAGACCCCTCCTCCAGTTTCCTGCACTGAGCAGAGAGTTGGACTCAATAGCCTTGTAGGCTCCTTCCAACTCTATGATCTATGAAATCTATGAAAGAATTGCAGCAGATATTAATTGCATGCTTTATTTTTAAAGATTTTAAACTGCAGTCCACAATTGGGTTAAGCACAAGCACTTGAATGTATATGTATTTATATTACTTTATTTTATTTTAACTGTGTATAAGGCTGCCTGTCAGACCTCCCTCTGCCTCCACACCTTTTCCAGCCCACCACCTCTGTAAGCGCTTCAAAAATCAAAATTCTTAATCTCCTCCGCTGCCACCAACCCCTTCAGGGTAACTAACTCAGACCACTCCTTTTAAGTATTAAAAGGAAACAAGTTTATTTACTTACAATTCATCATCAGGCGATCACTCGTGACCGAGTAAGATTGTCTTCCGGGATAAAAGGAGGAAATTCTAAAGAAGATTGTGTAGACTCTAGCGATGGGTCCATAAGTGACTGTGGAGGCCAATTCTAGATCCACACAGCTTCCCACAGTGAGGACACAGGTGACCAGATAGAAGATGGTCCTGTAAAGGATTCATTTGACGTGCTTTTCGCTTAGCACGTTTCTCCCTTTCACCTTGCATTCGGGCTTCTTCAAAGTCCATGGAACCTTTGTGAAAGGCCAACCTCCATTTAGATCGTTCATGGGGCAGAGCTTCCCAGTTTTCGATGTTTATATTGCATTTTTTTAGATTAGCCTTATGAACATCTTTAAACCTCTTATATTGACCACCGATATTCCGCTTTCCATCCTTGAGTTGGGAGTAAAGTAACTGCTTTGGGAGACGGCAGTCAGGCATTCGAACAACATGACCGGTCCACTGAAGTTGGCGTTGAAGGATCATTTTTTCAATGCTAGTAGTCTTTGCTTCTTCCAGTACACTGACATTTGTTCGCCTATCTTCCCAAATAATTTGCAGGATTTTCCGGAGGCAACGTTGATGAAACCTTTCAAGGAGGTGGAAGTGACGTTTATAGATAGTCCATGTTTCGCAGGCATACAATAAAGTTGGTAATACAATGGCTTCATAAACCAGTGTTTTGGTCTTCTTACAAATATCCCGATCCTCGAACACTCTTAAGTTTCATTCGAGAAAATGCGGCACTTGCGGAGCTCAGACGATGCTGGATTTCACTGTCGATGTTAGCTGTAACAGAAAGATAGCTGCCAGATCATGTTAGATTCTAAACATTGACAACCCTCTCTCTCTCTCTCTCTCTCTCTCTCTCTCTCTCCTCCCTTCACAGACTCCCCTCAGACTCCTCAACCCTCTCACAAAAACCCACTCTCTCCTTCTCTCTCCTCTCTCCTTTATATAACACAGGCTTCACACACACCCCTTCTCACTCTCTCAGCCAATCAGCAGACATCTCAACATTCCACACTCCTCTCACACTCCCCCCTCCCCTCACATACTGCTATAACGCTTTGCGCATGGGCAGGGGCATGACACTGCCCTTGTGGGGAAAGCCCTCTCAAGGCACCGAATGATATAAAAAAATGCAATATTAACTTATATTTAAAACTTTAAGATTTCAAAAATGACATATTTATTTTAAATAATTGTAGAAAATGAAATCTATTTCTACTTGAATAAATCTGACAAAAACAGGCTTAAATCCAAGAAGAGAGGTTTCACAATGCGCTGTAAATCTTCATTTTCATTCATGACTGTGTTGCTGATGTACCTTACAAACAACAATAGAGTAGTTCTACTAGATCAAATAAAATTTCTCTAGAAATATTTATTTACGCATTTGATTATTTTCAACAAGTATATGCTGCCCACTCAACATAATCCTCTGCGTGATTTACAAAATTTAAAACCACAAAACACTACATTTTAGTGGTAGGGACTAAAACCTAAACATCAGATACATTAAAACCCCTACCTCAGTACAAGTTGAATAGATAAAATAGAACCAGCATCAGTATAACAACACCAACAGAAAAAAATTACCCACTGTTTAAAAGATCATCACTCTTCTTAAGATCATCAGCCTTAAAACTACCTTAAGAAGCTCTTCAAAAGCCTAGAAAAATAAGAAGGTCTTTACCAGGCACTGGAAAGATCACAACTTAGGCACCAGGCAAGCCCCTCTGGGAAGGGCATTCCACAATCAGAGTGCCACTGCTAAGCAGGCCCTTTCTCTGATAGTCACCCGCCAAACCTAATTTAGTGGAGGCATCCTAAGAAGGCCTGTGACGATGACCTTAGGGTCCTGATAGATAAATATGGAAGGAGGTGATCCTTACGGTAACTTGGTACCAAGCTGTTTATACTATGAAGATCATAACTTAAGAAACTGTGAGCAAATTCCTTGTTCATGGATACCAGGCTATCCAGTGTCAGGAGCAACGATGACCCTAACTGTAGTATTTTACCTTTCCCCATAAAATTCATAGCAGCCATTCACTGAAGGAGAGATAGGAAAGGGTGCACTCATTGACTCCACTGGGATGAGGCTAAACCTGCCCTCTTCCCCTGGCAATCCCAGCGTTTGTGGTCTGACGCAGATTTTGTTCCCTTTCAACTGTCTCCAGTTTACTTTGTTCCACAGAAGAACTATGCTGGATCAGATCAAGGCCCATCTAGTTCAGCATTCTGCTCACATAGTGGCCAGCCAGATGCCCACGGGAAGCCCACAAGCAGGACATGAGAACAGCAGCACCCTCATTTGTGTTCCCCAGCAACTGGTGTACATTGGCATACTGCCTCTGATACTGTAGGTAGGTAATATACAACCATCATGACTAGTACTCACTGATATTCCCCATGAATTTGTCTAGCTCAGAGCTCAGTAGGAACCTATGAAGGCCATCATGCTGGCCTCGATCTGCATAGTTCCAGCCCTTCACCTGCACTGTCCTACCCTTGGTCCTATTTCCCATACTGGCATGTGATGCTAGAGTGTAACAGACCTGAGGAACACACACACACACACACACACACACACAGCTATAAAAAGGAAAACTTTGGATTTTTTTATAGATTGCCATGGAACTGAAGAGTCATCAGAAAGAAAGGTTATATTTTCATGCTCATGGACAGTATTGTGTTCTGGGTTAAGGTGTGTCCTGGCTTACCTCAGAACCAAGGCTGAGGGAAAACAAGGAACCAAAACAGTGGTGACACAGTAGAGCTGATCACCCCATCACCACGACAATGGAGTGCAGCCCCACCCATCACAGAGGATGACATCAGGGAACACCAGCCCCATTGCCAGGTGATGGGAAAGCATTCCCTAGCCTTGCAGTATATCCATAAGAAATCTGCGGAGGAAAAATGAAATGGACTTTGGTTGAAGGAGGAAGTCAGCTGGGAAGTGGCACTTAAGGGCTAGAAATGGCTGGGCCAAGGATACCTCTAGAGCTTGGCAAAATGCCTGGAAGCTGAGCCAAGGGAGGAGGAGGTGGTGGTACACCATGTGCTTTTTAACCCCATTCTCTTGGGCGGAGACCTGAGCAGGAGTCCCTAGTCCAGTGTGGAGTTCTTACACAATCCCCCACAAGTTATAATAAGGCCACTACTGTAGTATCATTGAAATGGAAAACTTCTTAAGGAAACAGCAATTCTTCTCTCATGTCAATAATCCTGCACTATCAAATACTGAAGGCACAATGCCCTGTAAAATGTTCTGCCAGAAACAACAGCAGCATGGTTTCTGCCAAAAGTTGGCACAAGTCCCCAAGCAGAAATGTGAGAGGTGGAATGCGAGACAGACTGGATGTTGAAGTACTCCATTTATGAGTCACTTGCAATAGACACACTAAAACAAAACCCTGTATTGCACTACGAGAGAGAGAGAGAGAGAGAGAGAGAGAGAGAGAGCGCAAAGAAAAAGGAATTGGACTTGATTAAACGTATTAATAATAACATAGGATTTTAAAAAATATCAGTTAATATAACTCCATACTAGCTTGAGACAACACTATGAAGTGCCAACACAAAAGAGAAAGAACTTTGTCACAAATACAGCAACTGTGTGTCACAAACAGATTTGCTTCGTTCTCATGGGCAATGCTAGGTACCAAAAAGATCCAGGGCTCAGGCCCACAGGATGGGGGGGGGGGAAGCACAAATTTGCATATGCTAATTTACGTGTGTGTGTGTGTGTGTGTGTGTGTGTGTGTCTTTAAAGGACCCTGTCTCCTAAGGACACCCCAATTTGTAAAAAGGGATGTATGGACAGGGGAAAGGAGGGCATTTGTTTTCAGAAAAAAACCTCAGGCAGAAAGATTCAAGTGGGGGACAGCAGGAGGTAAAGCACATGTGGGCAAAAAGCCAGCTAGTCCAAGGGGATCAGATGCAACAGAGATCATCAGGGCCCCTGCACCTTTATTTCAGCATGTGCCCATGGACAGCAGCAGGGTGGTGGGGCAGATGGCTCCAAATAAAAGATTCAGGGCTCCAAATAAAAGATTCGGGGCTCCAGCCCTTGTGGGACACCCCATAACACTGCCTCTGTTCTTTCTGCACTTTCTGCATAGATTCCTGAGTACAAAATTCACATGGCCTTGTGTCACTTGTGAATGGCATGTGCATATTGAAATCACCACTTCTCCAGCAAAATGTACTGAAGCAGTGATAAAGAAAAGATCAGGGGCCCTGCTTCAGTGTGTTTTCCTGGAGAAAGCTCTGGGCAACTATATTTTTCAAGCCTAACTCAGGTAGCTACACCTGCCAGGGCTAGATATGTAAGGGGTCATAAGCACCCAAAATCAGTTATGCATAAAGTTCATGATTGCTTCCCTGAGTTCCTTGGAGGAAGGGTGGGATATAAACATAATAAACAAACAAATTATACAGCGGATCTGATTGACACAGTGAGAGGTTACATACCAGATAGCTTGCCAGGTGGAAGGACTTTCAAGCAGTTCCCATTTGATGGCCAAACTAAGCCCCTCTAAACCTGGTGTATTGCTAATACTTTTGCAAGCTGGTATAAATCTGCATGTTTGACCCTTTAGAAATGTATTTCATAAAACCTCCATTCAACCCTAACAAATTAATCCCCACATCAGTCTTAGCAGATAAATGTTAAACATGCTGGAAACAAATGCGCCCAAAGGCCACCTAAAGATCCTTTTTCTCCCACACCCCATGAAAAAAAAAAGTTTTTAAATTATTCTTTTGGTCCTTCTATCCTTCTGGCTTTTCTGATACTCATAGCACATTTCACATATGTCAGACATTATAAGTGTATCATCATCTACTTTAAACAGAAAACAAGTTTGTACATCAACAAATCAATTTAAGCCACAGTTATTCAATTTGCAGTAAAGTAAATGAGAAAATTTCCCTGTTGATGACTGACTGTCCTCGAGCATTAAATGCTTTCGAGAATGTAGGGGGTCAAAACCATTTCTGTTTTGCTTTGTATACATTCTGTATGCTTCATCAAACACATGTCTTTCCATTATTTTTCATCTCTGGGGATTATCTAATCAGCCTGGAGTCATGAGTGAGTAATCTTGTTATACTAAAGCTTGTTTGCAAGGAATCCCATCTGTATGGCAAGCTCTTTTAACAGTCTTCTCTAAGAGGATTTGGAGATTCATCTGTTCCTGACTGGATCCTAATTAAGTGTTAAATACATAGTCCCACTTCCTCAGGATGTATTTCTCTGACATTTCATTAAAATTGTATGCAATACATTGCATACCATTTCATTAAATAAACATTATATACTTTTTTGGGATAGCAAATTGACTCCTCCATTTATGATTTGCCTACAGCAGATCAAGAGGGGATTTAGTATAAAATGTTTGCATAGAGATGTAGTCCAAACAGAAGGCAATCTTCTGCTAATCCATTCTCTCATATTGCAAGAGGAAACTATAATCATGGCTATTTCTTGAAGAGATCTACAGAAGAGTGGACAATTTGGAGCAAGCCGCTTCCTTCCCAATAAGCAAACTTATTCAGAAGATTTCACAAATTATGCTTCCAGACATATTCAGGCCAATCTGCCAACAGCAAGTCCTGACTTTGAGTCCTGGGTGAAGCCAAACATTTAAACACAATCCAGCGCTATAATCTTATTTGAAAGCCAGTTGTTTTCTAGGAAGAAGCCTCAAGGAAATAAATAAGCTGTGCATACACTGGCTATGCTTGGACAATCATATTTCAGTTTAACAAGCTAACATGTGAACAAGCCTTTTGCCCATGCACATAGCCCCTTCACTACTGCCTTCATGTAAAATGCAATTAAACTAGGAGATATCTAATTAACTATAGTTCCCCATTTGTCCAAACCAGGAAACAATGGTTACCAGCTTTGGAACAAGCCAGGATCCTAAACTATGGTTTGAAGTTGGTTTGTTTCAAAGCTGGCAATGATTCTTGCTTCCTGGTTTGGATGAAATGGGGAATAATGGTTCATTGCAAAGGGAGAAGCAAATGGGTCACATGTTTGGGCAAAAGGCTCATTCATATTGTCATCCAAACTGAGTTATTGGGTTGCTTTACAATGAACACATCTGTCATATTGCAAAACAGAAGCAGGCAAGGAAGAAGCCAATGGAAGCTAACTGCAGTACATGGCTGCAGTGTTGGTTATAAGCTTAGTTACTTGGAACAGAAAAGTTGGCTGGCAAGAAAACTGGGAAGCAGGAATCATGGGAAATTACAGTGCTTTATTTCTTAAGTATCCAAGTCCAACCCTCCCAAGATGCCATGCCATTTGCCCTGGAAGCCCTGATCCTCAATTTTTTTTTATGGAGCCAGGCTGCTGTTATTTCCACATGTTTAGAGGCACTTATCTGCATTATTTCTTATATTTCATCTCTCAAATTCAGCCCTGCTGTTTAAAACAGTTTCCTAGGCTTAGCCTTAGTACAAATTAAAATCCAGAAGTGTCAGATGCCAAATCAAAAGCCTGAGACAGGTAGCTACCATTAATTAGAGAAGGTGAGTTGGGTGACAATTATAGGCAGTCCATTGCCACTGTGATCTGGAAATATAATATTCCAGCCGTAGTGGTTTGAGGCTCTCCAGGCCAATAAACACTATTCAAAGTTTATGGCACAATTTAAAAGAGTTGAGAACTCTCAAGCCAATTTATTTCAGCTGACAGGCTTAAATCTTATACATACACACTTACTTGAGAGTAAGTCCCATTGAACTCCATGGGACTTACTTCTCAATAGATGTGCACAGATTATTTGATTATTTTTGAGTAGACATGTGGAGGACTGCACTTTTAACCACATTTAACTTTCTGTTGAATTGTAATGTGTTTTAAAAGGTTTTTTTCTTTTTTTTCTTTTTAAAATTTCTAACCAGCCAAGAACTCCTGGTGAGGGGAGAGTGGAAGAACAGATGCAGCAAATAATTAGTAGTCACTTCACCTCACCTTTCATATTCCAGTGGGTAAGCATAGGCTAGCACATCTTGCAACACCATCGGCCCCTTGGGGGGTGTAGACTCCTCTGGCTATCCTTCTCCCTTAGTTTGAGATATGAATTCACTAATCTGTATAGGTGCTAACCAGATTATTAATGAAGAGGAAGCCAGTTGTAGGAGTGGTTACTGTACTATAGATCAATTTAACTTATCATGTTTAAACGAGAAGTGTCTTGGATCTTCCTGACATCTTTATGTAGCCTTTGTTTATCTCTCGGCAGCTTTTGATGCTATTGATAGATACTGGCTGTGGATAAAGTTGCTCCAGCTGGGAGCTAAAATTCAGACTGTACACTGATGCAGACATTGTACCAAAATACTTCAATAAGGATAAGGTAACATAGGCCTTCTTTCTGAGGAAATCCCTGCACTCAGGGGTGTTAAGCAGAGCTGTTTATTGGTGCTGGTCTTGTTTAACCTTTATATAAATGATTTGGTGCAATTCTTAGAACAGGTGGAAACATGCCCACCAACCATCAGGAATAGGAAGGTGAACGTGTTGCTATACGCCAATGATATGCCCCTGCACTCACTGACCCAGCGTGGCTGTAAAAAATCCACTGGATTACCTTTCACTTTAGCGCAAAAAGGAGCATTTGCAGATTAATTATGACAAACCAATTCACCAATCAAGGGGAGGGGCAAACCTGTCTTTCTCTCATGTCCCCCCCACCTCCAGCCTGGGCCCAAGTTAGCCCTTGCTTGGAAATAGTGCCCATTTATCAACTTGATAGAACTTGCAGTGTGAAATCTACCTTTTAAAGCCATTTGTCTTTGGACATTGAAGAAGAAAATTGCTATTAAACAAAGTTTTGCATTTGCGAACGTAGGAGGGAAATGAAGAGCCGAGACACTTATTTGGTGTTTAACTGGGCCACGTTTATTTACATACAATGAACTGCAAAGGGATGGAGTGAGGGTTATTCTAATCCGGCCTCCTAGGCCGCTCAATTGTGCAATTGGGTGGAGCATCCAAAACAGGGAAGTGGCGTTGGATCCGCCGCCGCCCCATTTTCCACTTCACAGTGTTGGGAGCCTTTGTTGCGTCACCCGGCCCCCTCTCGGAGTCCCACGACAACAAGCTTGGTGAGAACAAAGGCATCACAGGCGTTCCTGATCCTCAGCTGACTGAGCCTACTGACCCATCAATCTGAGGCCTCCTGAAACCGCCTGTCACCTGAATGGTGCCAGGGATGCTCACCTCACCCTCTTTGTTTCCTGTAGCTCCCTCCCTCCCGCCCTGTATACAGTATGGGCTCCTCTGGTCGCCGTTAAGGGGATCTTCGTCCAGGTGAGAGGAGCTGCAGGAAACAAAGAGGGTGTGAGTTGGGGCTGCCAGGCCTAATATTGGCTCCTGTAGCCCCGCCCCCATGCAGACTAATTACCTGCGTCAACAGGTAAGCCTCGACTCTCTTCCCCCACGTCCACAAATTCCTCCCCGCCCACAGCTGCGCGTGTTCCGGGGGAAGGTCCTTGTGGCAAATGAGAGTTTTTAAAAAATATTGTCTATGCTAACAGTGAATTCAGCTGAAAAGTGCTGAGAGAATTATAGCCAAAACAGGGCACTGAGAAACTAGAGCAGTGGTTCTTAACCTTTTTGGTGTCACACCTCCCTTGTGAAAAATCTTTTGACCCATGCCTCCCATGTATTATTTTAACGGCCAAAATTTAGGCTTAGGCAGAACGAGTTTGCATTTTTTAGTTTATGCTCTGTCTCTGGACTAAAAAAAAATGCATATTCAATTAAATGAATGGCATAGCTCCCAAGATTAGTAGAAAGAAATAAGGTTGGGCCAACCGCCAAGCTGCGCTGCTATGTACTTGTAAAATAAACAATTTATAGTTGAGGGGCTACTCACACCTCCCCTGGAGTCAGTCCAAACCTCCCCTGGGCAGGCGTACCCCACAGGTTAAGAACCCCTGAACTAGAGGAAGGCATCAGCATCTTTGGAAATTCCATGGTTTGCAGAAGTAGAAAAAAATCTTTAGGAAAAAACCCTAAAGAGACAAACTACCACCACCACCCCACACACACAAAAACCCAGCCCAATGAGGATTGAGCATGCTCAGTGGCCACAGAATGTTTAGTGTCTGATGGTGGCGGGGGAGGGGTAATGGAAAACTGTGGGGGAGATTGAGATCCTAGAAGTGAGCATGGCTGTGGGCTGGCTAGCCAGAGCTCTGAACAGGAGCACCCCACACTGCAACACTTGTAAATGTATAAAGCCTTACAAAATACAAAAAGTTATAAATATAGTTCTTACATCAAAGAAAATATCCGATATGCATTTATATCCAAAATGTATTTTGAAAACATGAAGTCAATAAAAGTTATAAATGCTGTTGTACAACATATGTTTACAACTGAAGAAAAAGATGACATGAGATGTGATCACAGATCTTTCCTGTCGTGTCTAGTTTGGCCATCTAGAAAAGCAGTATAGAAGTTTTATGAGAAATAATGGGTTGGATCTAGACTTAGTCATACTTAGAGTAGACCAGCCTTTCCCAAGTAGGAGACTTCCAGGTTAGGTAATCCCTGTCAATGTAAAGATGTAAATTATGTATATTGCACAAGGCCTTTGAGAAGGAAGTATTATATGGTTCAGAAACACTACTACCAAGCTGTATATGGACATTCTCTGCATATGAATCACAATCTTCACAGGCTCTTTCTGTCTCCATTGACATTGTCAAAAGTCCCATTCAGCAGGTATTGTATGGAACTAATTGTATGACTACCAGACAACTCATTCCCAAATTGCATTGGCTTTTGGCCTCTGTGAGGCATTTCAAAAACTTGTCCTTGCAGACATTCCCCAGAAAAAAAATCTGTATAATGAATTAAAAGGTGTTCTTGTATCAGGAGATTTGGGGTGCGCTGTCATCAATATGCGGATGACACACAGCTCTACCTCTCCTTCAAGTCCTCACCAAGGTTGGCTGTTGAAACCCTGTCCAAGTGCCTGGAGGCAGTGGGTGGCTGGATGGGAAGGAACATGCTGAAACTGAACCCCGACAAGACCAAGGTACTTCTGATGGGAGACAAGGGAAGGTTAGGGGATGTTGACCTGGTTCTGAATGGGGTACATCTACCCCTGAAGGACCAGGTCCGCCGCTTAGGAGTCATTCTAGACTCCCAGCTGTCCATGGAGGCTCAGGTGTCAGCTGTGAGCCGGGCGGCGCTGTATCAGCTCCATCTGATACGGCAGTTGCGCCCCTACCTTCCTAATCATCTGCTCCTATCAGTCGTTCATCAGTGGCCTTGGTCTCCTCTCGCCTGGACTACTGTAATACGCTCTATGTGGGGTTACCCTGGAAGACGGTTCGGAAGTTGCAGCTGGTACAGAATGCAGCAGCTCGCCTGGTTAAAGGCTGCCGCCGGCATGATCACATCACTCCGATGCTCAAAGAATTGCACTGGCTACCAGTTGTTTGCCGAGCCGAATTCAAGGTGTTGGCGTTGACCTTTAAAACCCTGTACGGCTCCGGTCCAGTATATCTCAAGGAGCGCCTCCAGCAACATCAAGTAGGCCACTCAACAAGATCCTGCCACAGATGGCCATCTCCCTGTCCCATCAGCCAGCGAAACCAGGCTGGTGGGGACTAGGAGGAGGGCCTTTTCTGTGGCAGCCTCCAATTTATGGAACTCTCTCCCCAGTGACCTCCGCCATGCCCCTTCCTTGATTAGCTTCCGCCGGGCATTAAAAACGTGGCTTTTCAGGCGGGAATATGGGGTGGGTTAGGATTTTTAATTGTGTTTTATACTGTGTGTGTGTGTTTCCCCCCCCCCCCTGTATTTTATTGCATTGTACATCACTCAGAGTGGCCAGATGTCTGGCCAGATGGGCGATTCATAAATATAATAAATAAATAAATAAATAGCTGAAACTGTGGCCCTGCTCCAAATCAACATGCCATCAGTGCACTTCTGTACTTCCATACACACACACACACACACACACACCCCGAGTGAGCAATATCCACTGCAAAACAAACACTAACGTAAACTATGTTGCGCTAGCATAAGGGACTTCTAGCACAAAGCCAACAGCTGACGCGACACGTTTTCCAGAGAATCTTGTTGTCCCAGCTAACGCTATTGACGCCACCTTACTATGTGCAACGTAATTTATGTTAGCACTTGTGTTGCATTGGATACTGCCCCTTATTCTTATTTTGTCATTTCTTTTGCTATTTTACTTAGCACTTGCTTAACTGGTCTTTAAACTCTACACAGCAAGCTATACCATGCATTTTCATCCAATATTGCTGCAGCTAATCCCTAGTGCCCAAAGCTGTGCTGGTTACCTCTTAAACAAGCTAGATCCACTCAAGTGTTTTCTCAAGAATGCATTTTATTCTGAAATGTGTTGCTTATGACTGCTGTTAGTGTGCAATTGAAAGCAGGTGAACAATTCTTAAACCAAATGCACATTTGAGCCACTGTAGATTTTATATTCCTGTGATCAATGCAGGAAATGCTAAAACTGATATAAGCATCACTATGCAAAAGTGGCCTCAGATGTTGTCAAGGCAAAGGGGAAACTTTAAGATTCATCTTGCTATAAGGCTGAGCTATAACCTATTAACACCCCAAAGAAAGGCAGGTCTGAACTATTTGCAAAACATTGTAGATTTCATTGCCATACTTAGTACCTGCTTGTAGCAGGTGGCATATCAAATATCAGATTGAATCAGCTTTCCCAACCTGGTGCCCTCTAGATGATTTAGATCAACTCCATCAGCTCAAGCCAGCATGGCCAATGGTCAGGAATGCTAGGAGTTGTAGTACAAATATCTGGAGGACACCAGGTTGGGGAATACAAGGTTAGATCTTAACAAGGAAACAGTGCTGCTACCTTTCCGTGTGGAAATTCCATAACTAGGCCCGGCTTTCAGTGTGGTTTATAAATAATTCTGAAGAAACATGAGTGTGAAGCAACAGTGCAGGTGCGGGCATGTAACTGGATGGACCAGGAACATACCTAGCTAAGCAGCTAGCAGGAAAACCACAGCAAATGAGGCCAACAGAAAAGATATCACAAACAGGAGTGACAAGCAGGTAGTGAGTGCATAGGAGAAACTGAAAGCATAACAAAACAACTAATGCAAGAACAAGAATCTCTGATGGTTAGGGTACACTCCTATGCATGCTTAGACAAAAATCCTACAATTCCCAGCATTCCCCAGCTTGCCACTTGTTTACACAAATATGTGTGGAGATAGCTATATCAGTTATCGCCATTGTCTGACATCATGGCTGCTAAGCTGGCCTGACCCTTGTCTTTCCGCCTACTGACTTTGTGTCATCCCAAGCTTTTGGCACAAAATAGTCTAGCTCCGTATAAATATTGGGTTTGCTTCAGGTCAATTGTATTCATAATAGTAGATGGGCAAATACAAAAGTGCTGAGAACCTTTCAAGTGATAGAAGTTTCAGATGCAGGAAGTTTCAGTGTAAATAACTCCCTAATTTGTTCTGTCCTTAAAAGCCATATTTGACTTTAGCAACAGGCCTGTTGGTGCCCAGGTACTTATACAAGAGCCCATGAAAACAACAAATTGCTGCCTCTTCATCACCACTACTGTCCAGTTAATAAGTGAGATCACACTTCCACACCAGTCCCAGACTCATTAGTCTTCCAGGACCACTTGCCCTAGTTGTGTCTTGACCTGCTCTGCCTAGTTCCAAGTGTTCCTCAGCTCTGATTGTTATAGCCCCAGTTCTTTGGTTTCCTGGCTTTCAGTCTAGCTGTGATTCTGACCATATCCTTTGCCTAACACTTATTCTGAAGCTTCATGTTCAGCAAATTCCTAGTGTGAAATGGATCATCACTCTTTCCAAAGCATGCTCCCTGAGTTCTTAATACTTATCTGGCTCCAGGAATGTAATATTCTGGGACTTTCACAATCCACTATTGCTCAAGATTTTTCCTATTTTAACTTCTGAACATGTGTGTGCATGGGGAAGTATTTTCTGAAATTTTATCATCACCAAACACAGAAACATTCACCAAATCATCATCACCTGACTCTGAAACAGAGGTTGTTGCCTTATACCAAGTCAGACTATTAGTTCATCAAGCTCCGTATTGCCTACACTGACTGGCGATGACTGTCCAGGTTTTCAGATTTGTGTCTTTTCCGACTCCATCAGATGCCAGGGACTGAACCTGGGGCCTTCTGCATGCAGATCATCTCCTCTACTAATGAGCTATAATCTGTGCTTTTCCATTTACTACATTAAGGAAGTGAGGGTAAGTTCATAGGTTACATTATTCTTTTATCACAGCAGTTACCAGTAGATGATCTGATAACTGTTCTCTTTTATCATCTCACCCAATGGAAGTCAAGCTGAGAGATGATAGGTTAGTGACCTCTTATCACTCAAGCTGCCCCTATTGTGCTCTTGAGTTCCCCTGTAACTTCTTTCTGCATGGAGGCTGATAAAATGCTTCCAGATGGCAGCTTAATGTGTGAGTCTGTCCCATCGCATGTCTCCACATCAGTGCCAGTCACTACCAGTTTTCAATCAGTGCTCATCAGTGGAATGTACTCCTAATCCAAGTACTTCAGATTGTAGCCTATGTAAGAAAACATGTTGTTCCATCCTCCCAAGTGTGTAGTAAATTTATTACAAAGGAGTCGTCATCTTTTTTTAGATGGTGAAACCATTTATTCTGTTGGGCCTGTTTTTAATATGTAGGTATAAAGCTAACACTGGGCTGGATCCAGTCATAGTCATACTTAGAGTAGACCCACTGAATTCAATGAGACTTACATTAGCCATCATTTCAGTCTATCTACTCCAAGTATGACTAAGTCTGGATCCAATCCATAAAGGGTTATAAATGACCCTTTATGGCTTATGCTGGCTCAGCTTGTCTGAGCGTGGAAAGCTAAGCAGGGTCAGGCCTGGTTATTACTTGGATGGGAGACCCTTCCTCTAGTTTCCTGCATTGAGCAGGGGGTTGGACTCGATAGCCTTGTAGGCTCCTTCCAACTCTGTGATCTATGAAATAGTCTATGACATTTCATCCATTTTATATATTCATTAAAAGTATTTTTATTCCACTCCTCAGCTAAAAAAAGGCTCCCAGAGTGGCTTACAGTTACATGCTTACAACCTAAAAAGACATGATACACAAGGGGGAAAGGTCATAGGGAGGGGAGGGAAAAAAATTAAGCAGACTGTCAGCAGGGCTGGTGGAATGGCCCCGCCTCTCCTCTCCTGGGTGGGGGAAGTGGAATCCCACTGGAGCAGGCCCTGATGTTTCCTTTGCATACTCCTGTCTCTCCTTTTTTCCCACAAGGCAACTGATGTCAGTTAGCCCTGTGGAGGATTTAGTCCAACTGGTGCAGGCCCCAATGTTCTGTTTGCCCAGCACCAGTGCAAACTCTCCCACCACCTGTGGCGGGAAAACACACACGCTGCCTCCGACAGTCATCATTGTTGCTGCCCCCTTCTCCCCCACATCTGTCTCCCTTCCCCTCCACCCACACGGTTTGTCTCCTGACTCCCTGCCCTCTCTACCTACTGCATTGCCATTGCTGCTTGCTCTGCAAGGCAGCTCAGCTCTCTGAAGAGCTACCTTGGTTGGAAATGTTGGCCTGTACTGAGGGCAATCTCCAGGGACACCCCTCCTCCCACAATGCCTGGCTTTAAGGAAACCCCCCTCAGAGCCAGGCATTTGGGCCTGGCCACTTCTTTGGAGAGCCGCACTGGCCACATTTCTGGCCAACGCAGCTCTTCAGAGAACTTGGCCACCTGCCAGCTCATTCTGAAAGGATTCACAGAGCGGGCAGCGGCAACATGGTGGGTAAGTAGGGTGTGTGTGGGAGATGCAGCAGCTGCAGTTCCTCCTGGGGGAGTGTGTAATTTGTCACTCCTCCTGCTCCACTGCCTGATGCAGGGGATCCACCCCGCCTCATAAGAGAGCCAGCCCTGCATTTGCCTGCTCCCATCTCCCTTGCTCCTCCTTCTTTCCCACAGGGCAGTTGATGTCAGTTAGCTCTGTGGAGGGGTAGAGATCAAACTGGACAGGCCCTGGTGTTCCCTTTGCCTGCTCCTGTCTCCCTCACTTCTTTCCCACAGGGCAGTTGATGTATATTTCATTTTGAATGAAATAGATAATGAAATTGGCCCTACAATGTAGGGATACTTGAGGATGTCATTTGGTCCACGTTACAAAGCGAACCAACCTGATCTGCACTTCTCAGACTAATGTGCAGATTGGAAAGCAGTAGCACTTACCTTTCAGATTTCAGAAGTTCTCTGAATTTTGCAATGCAGTTCTTGGCTCAAAAAATTATCACAATGTGTATAAAATGCATATTTTAGCATAAAATCGAAATGCATACTTTGAGAGAAAATTTGTTTAAAAAAGCATATTTAAATATAAATGTTCATGCAGGCTTCTTTAAAAATCAAAAATTAATGCAGAAGAAGAATGGAATGGATTTATGAATGAACATATACAGAATTGACATAAGTGATAAATAAGTGATCTCTCCATCCATACTACAAAGCATCGTTGGCAAGAAACCGCAACCTTACACTACAGAAGGTACTACTGTACAGATAGATTACAACAATATCCAATTAAATCTGTTGACTGCATCAAATTATTCATTACCTCTACTGCTCAATAGCAATTATGACAATTACATAATGACAATTATGTCATTACCTCTATTGTGCAAAGCTGTTAAACATTACCCAGCACTATAAAAAACATTACCCAGCACTATATTCTTACTTCAAACATGCAAAGGCATCCTTGTTTTATATTCATCTGCTTTCATCAGTATGTTCAGGTCAAATCAACCTCAGTGTACTCAGGGAAACGTGGGAAGGCTTCGTATATGGCAGTTGATGTGATCCTACATAGGCATAAGTGCATAAATAGCAACACCCATGAATTAGATCCCCAACCCCCATTTTAATTTATTCACTAATGTCAATAGCCTGTCTCTTTGTGGCAGGTATAGTCTGAAGGAATGTACATAATGAAAATGCACTCTGATCCAGTCAAACTGTTCTGAACAATTCCTTTTGTGCAATTGTCTCTAACTTGGCAAACTTATAGACAAGACTCTAATGAGTCTGCAGTTCAGCAATTAACAGAAACTTTCACTGAATTTGCACAGGGCCAGCCCTACCATCAGGCAGAGTGAGGCGACCACCTCAGGTGGCAGATGCTGGGGGCAGCAGTGACAGCATGCAGGCTGTTCCTCATGAACTCTCCAGCTGTTCCCCTCTGTGGAAAGACAGAGCTGTGTATGCCCAGGACCGGTGCAAGGCAGTTTGGCACCCTAGGCAAAATCAGATTTAGCGCCCCCCCCCCACTTGAGCCCTCCCTCCCTCCAGGGGGGGCTCCGGAGCAAAGCATAAAGGAACTGGCAGAAGAACTCTCAGAACCACTGTCTACTATCTTTGAGAAATCATGGAGGACAGGTGAAGTGCCAGACGACTGGAGGAGGGCAAATGTTGTTCCCATCTTCAAAAAGGGCAAGAAGGAGGAACCTGGGAACTATAGGCCAGTCAGTCTGACATCAATCCCCGGGAAGATTTTGGAGCAGATTATAAAGAAGTCAGTCTGCAAGCACCTTGAAAACAATGCAGTGATTACTAGAAGCCAGCATGGATTTGTCAAGAACAAATCCTGTCAGACTAATCTGATCTCATTTCTTGATCGGGTAACCTCCCTTGTGGACTGTGGGAATGCTGTGGACATTATATATCTGGACTTCAGCAAAGCTTTCGACAAAGTGCCTCATGATATCCTGATTAGTAAGCTAGCTAAGAGTGGGCTAGATGGAACAACTATCAGGTGGATCCACAATTGGCTACAGAATCGGACTCAAAGAGTGCTTATCAATGGTTCCTTCTCAAACTGGGGAGAGGTAACAAGCGGGGTACCACAGGGCTCGGTCCTGGGCCCGGTGCTCTTCAACATTTTTATTAATGACTTGGATCAGGAGGTACAGGGAATGCTTATCAAATTTGCAGATGACACAAAGTTGGGTGGAACAGCTAATACTCTGGAAGACAGAAACAAAATTCAAAGTGACCTCGATAGGCTGGAACGCTGGGCCGAAAACAACAGAATGAAATTTAATAGGGATAAATGCCAAGTGCTGCACCTAGGGAGAGGAAACCAAATGCAGAGTTACAGAATGGGGGACACTTGGCTCAACAATACTACAAGTGAGAAGGATCTTGGAATTGTGGTAGATCACAAACTGAATATGAGCCAGCAATGCGATGTGGCTGCAAAGAAGGCAAATGCTATTTTGGGCTGTATTAATAGAAGTATAGCTTCCAAATCGCGGGAAGTGATAATTCCTCTTTACTCGGCACTGGTTAGGCCTCATCTTGAATACTGCGTCCAGTTCTGGGCACCTCACTTTAAGAAGGACATAGACAAACTGGAGAGGGTTCAGAGGAGGGCAACAAGGATGATAAAGGGACTAGAAACAAGGTCCTATGAGGAGAGACTGAAAGAACTGGGCATGTTTAGCCTTCAGAAGAGGAGACTGAGGGGAGATATGATCGCACTCTTCCAGTATTTGAAGGGATGTCACACAGAGGAAGGCCAGGATCTCTTCTCAATCATCCCAGTTTGCAGGACACGGAATAATGGGCTCAAGTTACAGGAACCTCGATTCCACCTAAACATTAGGAAAAATTTCCTGACTGTCAGAGCAATAAGACAATGGAATCAACTACCTAGGGAGGTGGTGGGCTCTCCCACTCTGGAGGCATTCAAGGTGCAGCTGGACAGACATCTGTCAGAGATGCTTTGACCTGGATTCCTGCATTGAGCAGGGGGTTGGACTCGATGGCCTTGTAGGCCCCTTCCAACTCTACTTTTCTATGATTCTATGATTCTATGACTCCTGCCCAACTCCAGAAGGAAAGTTAAGTTTGGGAAAGTTTTTAGGAGGGGGCGGCGGAGCTGCGGAGAGCACGCTGGGCTCTCGTGGGTGGGGGGGAGGCGGGCATGGCCGGGGGCGTCTAGCTTAGCCCGGGTGCCCACTCGCTCCTGGGGGATGCGCTGCTGGTGGGGAGGAGCTAGGGGCCTGCTGCCCGCCACGCTCCTCTTCTGGCGGCGGCTGCTGCTCCTGGCGCGGCTGCCTCTGGGAGAGTTGTTGCAAGGCATCACCGTGTTTACACACCGCTTCCTCTCTTCCTTCAGGGTTCACTTTGGCAGCAGAAGCTAGCAAAACTTTTTGCAAGGCGGAAAAGGGTCAAGAAGAGACTTCCAAGCTGGATTGGAACCCCACAAACGTCTTTCCCGCCAATAGTCATTCCCGTCCCAGAAGTCGCCGCTCACGCCTCACCCTTCCCCGAGGAAGTCCAGCCACTCACCTCATTCCTGGGCAAAGGCGGCTGCGGCTCCAGCTCGCCGGCGCGAGTCTCACACGGGGTGGGGGGGAGTGTCCCCACCTGTGAAGCTCCTGCCGCGCACTTCTCGCTCCCTCCCTCCCTCCCTCTTTCTCTCCGAGACTCGAGCTGGCCAGGAGGCTCAGCGCCAGGACGCGGGCTTCCAACTTTCCACGCGAAGCCGAAGTGCGCACCCCTCGCCAGTCACGGTGCGCACCAGCCGCCCGGCTCCAACTTGACCTGTTCCTGCACCCCGCGCGCTACCTCAGCATGCCTGCTTGCCCGAGAAGGAAGGAAGGTGCAGGAGTGGAGCGTTTCTGCGCCCGCTTTAGCCGTGCGCCCTAGGCAGCTGCCTAGTTTGCCTAGCAGTAGCGCCGGCCCTGTGTATGCCACACAACCTTCCTTGGCCCCCTACACTAGCCTGTTGCCCCAGGTGTGGTGGAGGATGCTATCCCTTTACCAGTATTTTGCTGCCAGTCCAGTCAGCTTCTGTATGTGGACTGCGGTGGGGGCACCATCTTGCCCTTTGCCTTAGGCAGCAAAATGCCTTGGCCATTTCTGAATTTGCACCTGATGAAGAATATAAATATTTCCAGAGCAAACAGAGCAAAAGCCATTGCACAGAGAAAACCAACCACAACCACTTGCTGGAATTATACCCAAATCCACTTGATAAATGGCCTCTATTGTATACACTGGTCACCCACTTTTGTGAGCAAGATCACTTGTGGCTTTGCTTTCCCTTGACAGTTTGCCTTTTGACAGCTGTCAAGTGAAAGCAAGGTAAAAAATAAACCACTTTGCAGCCTCTCTGGCTCAATATCCACGGTGGGTGCCTGCTATACTTTGGCAACAGACATCTGCCAGGAAATTGCTCAGGAGAGGCTGCCCATTTCAGACCCGTGAAAGTGTGCAATTCTGACTATAATTTTTTTTAAAAAAATTATTAAAATATTTGCACACATCTGAGGTGCAAAAAAAAAAAAAAAGTGCTGAACCAGTGACAGTCCCTCCAAAATGCCATTTGGGCACATTGGAGGGGCTGTCACTGGCTGTCAACATGGACGTAGCGAAAAGCGATTTCGGGGGGGGGAGAGAAGCTGCAGTGAGAAAAATAGGGTTTGCAATTGCAGCGGGGGACTCCGAGCCAGTGGAGGTCACTTCACCATGCCACTTGGGCATTGGTGGGGCGGCCGGCACTGGCGGTGGTCCAGGCGAGCTCGGCAAGAGCAATGGGTTTTTGCCGCTGTTGCCAAACGACTCACTAGCTGCTTCCCTGGACCCACAATGGGGTCAGTTGCCCAGGTTCAGACAACACGACAACCCATTGTGTGTCGAACAACCCCTAGAACAAGTCATGGGTTGTCAGGATGGCTTGTTGCCCATGACATGCCACCCTGTGGGAAGTGGTCTTGGTTTGCACGACATGACAACCCACCGTGGCTTGTCACCCACAGTGGGTTGTTTTGTTGTGTGAACACAATCAATTATACACTTGGAACCAGGTTACCTGAGAGAGCGCCTCCTCCCATACCAACCTGCCCAGTCGCTGAGGTCATCAGATGGTATGCTCCTGGTGGTTCCTCATGGACCTTTGGCCCGATTGGAGTCTACCAGGAGAAGGGCCCTCAGTGTGGCGGCTCCATTTCTGTGGAACTCCCTGCTTCTGGAGGTCAGGCAGGCTCTGACATTGTGCTGCTTTCGGCACCTGCTGAAGACCTTGTTCTCTGGAAAAGGGAAGCCTTCTCTGCTCTCCAACCACCAATGTAATTTTAGTTTGTTTTCAATGTATTATTTTTGTTCCTTTAATTGTTTTTGTCTTTTTATTGTTCACCGCTCTGGAATCTGCTTGATGTGGAGCGGTATACAAATACTGAAAATAAAATAAAATAATTGGTAATTGGTTCCACAGCAATAAGATAATTGGTAATTGGTTCCACAGCAATAAGACAATGGAACTAATTACCTAGGGAGGTGATGAGCTCTCCCACTCTGGAGGCATTCAAGGTGAAACTGGACAGCCATCTGTCAGGGATGCTTTGACCTGGATTCCTGCATTGAGCAGGGGGTTGGACTCGATGGCCTTGTAGGCCCCTTCTAACTCTACTTTTCTATGATTCTATGATTCTAAAATAATAATGATGATGATGATGATGATGATGATGATGATGATGATGATGGTTTACTGTGTGTGTCACTAGCAGTCCAATCAGTATGGCAATAAGAGTTGCTACAACTTTGCCAACATATATCTAGAAATGTCCTATGTAATCCATGCTATAATTCATCTCAATGCCAAGTGAAGATGAAGAACATGTCTAGTATATACCCATGGCATTTTTATTACATTGTTTCATCATAAAGATCAGGTATATTAGGTAGTTTCGCAATTACCCTGCAATTTGCAAAGTCCCTGACATTCTTAGGGTTTGGCTTTGTGATAAGGATAATTTGTTGTTCTTTTCCAGTTTGAATGGACTCTAACCAAGAGAGAGGTAATATAAACCAACCAAATGTTATGTATGATGATACCAGCAACATCTATATTTTGCAAATGGTTTTAATTCATCAATATATTTCAACAAGCTCTATATGCAAATCAGAAAGATTTTACTCAGCATGGCTCTGAAACATTTCTTCATACTAATGGCCTGAAAAACAAAGTTTTGGATTATATCTGATCAAATGTAAATTTCATCCCCCACTCTATCCACCACAGTTCCCTTGTGTGCCCACCCCACTCCACAGGACTCCTCCTTTACCTAAGCTGCATGGGATATTTTCCTTCAGCATCACTGTCTTACTGGCCAGAAGCATGTCCCTCTGTTGTTCAAGCCTTAAGTCCCTGATTCTTAAGAAACCAGGGATTCATTTTGCATGCATGCTTTGTGTGGAGAAAGCCAACCTAAAACCCCTTTCTGACACACACACACTCACCAAGGAGGGGGGAAGGAGACCTGGGGGGGGGGGAGACAGCCAGTCTCCACAGAGACCAAAGGGGACAAACAACATCTGCATAGAATCACCCCAGGGGGGAAGGCAGGAAGCATCCCCAGGTTTGTCAATGCTCTCGTATATCAGCCCCATCTACATAAGACTTGAATGCCTTGCCAGAGCAGACACTTCGGCACCCATAAGTCTTACTGGCCAGAAAGACTTATGGTCCATAAGAAAGGACCATTCAACACTACAAGATGGGACCATTAAGCAAGTGGCTTCAAAGGGACCCCACCCCACAGGGGGAAGGTGGCAACCCACCTGATTGGCCACCCACCTGAGGAGGGTGGCAACCCACTTGATTGGCCGCCCACCTGAGGAGGGTGGCAACCTACCTGATTGGCCACCCACCTGAGGAGGGTGGCCACCCACCTGGGGAGGGTGGCAACCCACCTGATTGGCCGCCCACCTGAGAAGGGTGGCAACCCACCTGATTGGCCACCCACCTGATTGCAGAGGGAGGGGCTACCTGAAACCTAAGGTATAAAACACCCTGCGCAAGGGAACTGAGTTGTTGGACCTGATCAGCAATCTTGCCCCATGCTTGGGGTAAGGGAACGAAGGGATCAGCAACCCCGGGTAGCAGCACCCGGCGTGCTCCAGCTAGCTGAAATCACTGGCCGCTTGGGTTGACCGGACCCCCGGGAAACCAAGCTGAAATCACTGGCCGCTTGGGTTGACCGGACCCCCGGGAAACCAAGCTGAAATCACTCACAAGCCGCTTGGGTAGACCGGACCTCCGCCGGGAACCCAGCTAGCCGCTTGGGTAGACCGGACCTCCGCCGGGAACCCAGCTAGCAGCATGCGGTTGACCGGGCCTCTGCTGGAGCCCGAGCTGAACTAACTAGCTGAGAGCCCTGAAATCACGGTGTCCTTGAGACCTCTTGCTTGCTACTTTGTACCGTACTGATAAGCTGTATTGCTGGCGTGTGTCTGGGTTGGTGAAGGTAATTTTGTAAATAAACTTGTTTTATAAAAGATACTTTTGTGGCTATAAGTTATCCCTTTGTTCTGGGCTAAGGGTGATAGTCGCTGGGGGACCTCAGAGAAGGCCCGCCCCCAGGACTCGCTACCCCCTTAGCATTGAACCCGCGCCGAAGACCAGGTTGTCGGTCTTCCACTTGGTGGCAGAGGTGGGATAACTTATTAGCCCAGAATATCTCCCAGGCCCAAAGTAGCAAGAGCCTGAGGATCACCATGGGCGACCCAGAGCCTGACGGAGCGACTGGGGGAGCCGAGCCGCGGCGGCCCCTGCCCGCAACCCCCATCACCCCGGGGTTGGCGGCGCTGATCCGGCAGACGGAGCTGCAGAGGGAGCTGCTGGCAAGTCTGGCCCCGGGTGCCCGACCCAGGGGCCGCCCTATCCCAGTTCCGACCGATGGGAGAGAGGATGTGGTGACCGAGGACCCCGCTCCTCTGGAGCCCCTGGAGCCCCTCGAGCTTCCCTCGGAATGGATAGCACACGAGCGGGAGAGGATGGCCCACGAGCGCGAAATGATCCGGATGCAGATAGAGCTGGCCAAGATGCAGCTTGAGGCAGGGAAAACTCCCCCGACTGTCCCCTCCGCTCCTCCCCCTCCGTCGTGGGACCGCAAGGCGTTCCCCTACTACAAGCCAGGGCAGGATGTCCTGATGTTTTTCTCCATTTTTGAAATGGCGTGCCAGGAGCAGCGGGTCCCCGACAACTTGCGGTTGTCCGCCCTACGAACCCAGGTCAGTGGGGACCTGGCTGACCTTCTCGGGGCTCATCTGCAGAAGACCCCGGCAAGCTACGAGGCGTTCAAGGCAACGGTCAGGCAACACTTCGCCCTCTCCGCCGAACATTGCCGGCGAAGATTTCGAGAGGGTAGACCTTCCCCTGGGACCACCCACGTGGCATGGGCAGCCCAGGTGATGCACGTCTGCGAGTCCTGGGTGGAGGCTTCCCGGGCCTCCACCCTGAAGGAAGTTGTCGAGCTGTTCGCCATAGAGCAGTTCTTCACCACCATCCCGAAGGAGCTGGCCGCTGTCGTGAGAGATCAGAAGCCCCGTACCTGTGAGGCGGCGGGGATCATGGCCGACGAGATGGGGCTATACCAGACGGCCCCATCCACCAAGGGAAGTTCCGCGGCCGTGGCCGAGAAGAACCCAGAGCCGGAAAAGGGCCTGCCCCGACGGCGCGGGGAGGCCCCTCGGACCAAGGGGAACCAAAACCCTCGGTCTGGGGCGTGCTTCCACTGTAACGAGATGGGACACCTGCGGCGAGATTGCCCCAAGCTCCAACCCAAGAACCGGGATGCCCGTCCCTCGCCGAGGAAAGTAGGACGCGTCGCGGGTGCTGCAGCCGCTCAGGACGACGACAGCGACGACGAGCGACGGTCGGTCCTCTCCCTCCATGCAAGCATCCCCGAGGATCGCGGTGCCGAGGAGGAACTCCATGAGTGGGATTCCTACCGTCCTGAACCCCGTGCATCGCTGTATCGCATCGCCTCCCCAGACCAGCTGAGATAGAGCCGCAAGCAATTCTGTGAGTCCATCTATATCAATAATGTTCCCAGGGTGGGGTATAGGGACACTGGGGCAGATGTAACAGCTCTGCCCCGGGACCGCGTAGAGAGGTCCCAACTTTTGTCGAGACGTACGTGTACGATCAAACCCTATAACTCCCCCGACATCACTGTCCCCATCGCCCGGGTCCGGATCAAGTACCAGGGGTGGGAAGGAGAGATGGACGTAATCATCCATCGCCAAAAGGAGTGGGGCATCATCATCGAGAACGACCTCGCGTTCCGGGTGGCCAAAGCTAAGATGGGGGTCATCACCCGGGGACAGGCCAGGCGAGGGGGGCCGCCCGTAACTGCACCGGTCCCAAAGCCTAAGCCCGTGCCCCCTCCACCACCCGGGGTGACCCCATCCCCTGCGGGGCACCCCAGAGAAAACCAGGCCATAGCGGAGCCCCCGAAGAACGAAGGGTTTGCTCAGATGGCTAAAGACTTTGGAACACAAGCCCAATTCAAAGAAGCCCAGCGACTGGACCCGTCCTTGCGAGAGTGTCGCACTCTGGCCAACCAAGACCCCGGGGTATCCCTTGCCACAGAAAGATTTGTCTGGGACAATGGAACTTTGTACCGGGAGTTCGAGCCAAAGGGGGAAGTGGCACCGAGGCGCAAGCAAAGGGAACTGGTGGTTCCCCAACGGTACCGCCGCGCCGTGTTGCACCTCGCCCACGACGTGGCATGGGGAGGACACCTGGGGCAAAAGCGGACCCAAGCTCGAATTACAGAGGGGTTCTACTGGCCCATGATCGCCTCCGACATTAAGGCTTACTGTCGGTCCTGCGATGTGTGCCAGCGAGTGAGACACAATCGCGATCACCCAAGAGCTCCCCTTCAGCATTTTCCGGTGGTGGGGATCCCTTTTGAACAGATTGCTATGGACATAGTGGGTCCCCTGAACCCGCCCACCAAGACAAAGAAAAAGTTTGTACTTACGGTAGTGGACTTTGCCACCCACTACGCGGAGGCTTTTGCGCTCGCCTCCATCTCTGCAGCCAGCCTGGCTAAGACTCTGCTCTCTCTCTTTGCCCGCTTAAGAATGCCCCGCACGGTCGTGTCAGACTGCGGCACCGAGTTCATGTCTAAACTGTTCCAGAAGATGTGGGACCTGGGGGGGGTTGACCATGTAACTTCGGTGCCTTACCACCACGAGACCAACGGACTGGTTGAGCGCTTCAACCAGACTTTGGGGGAAATGATCCGGGCGTACGCTAGCCGTCACCCGGGAACTTGAGACCAAGCCCTACCCTACCTCCTCTTTGCCTACCGAGATGCTCCGCAGGAAAGCCTCGGGTTTTCCCCGAATGAACTGATGTTTGGCAGAGAACTACGGGGGCCCTTGGCTTTGTTGCGGGAGGAATGGGAGGGGGCTGCCGGCAGTTCGCCCGTGCCGGTTCACACTTTTCTGCGGCGGCTACGGGACACCCTCCACAGCGTTCGAGAAGCCGCCCAACAGCATCTGAAGGCAGCCCAGCAGCGGCAAAAAGAGCTGTATGATAAAACCGCAGTAGCCCAGACTTTTGAGGTGAGTGATAAAGTGTTAGTTTTGCGTACCCTCAAAACAGACAAGCTGTGTCTTAAGTGAGAGAGTCCAGAGACTGTAGTTGAGAAACTTAGACCAGTCAACTACAAAATACTCTTTGCTGAGACTCCTAGAAAATGTAAAGTGTTTCATGTGAATATGTTGAAATTGTATGTAGACCGGAGTGCGAGACTGGGCTGTGTGAAAGAACATAATGATAAAGATTTCTCTGATGGGGATCTGTTGGGAGAATGGGGGGATGGTGGGGGAATGGAAGAAATCTCACTGTCACCCGCCCTGTCCAAGGCTCAGCGGGAGCAAATGAAGCGGGTGCTGGATGAATTTGGGACCAAGTTCTCAGACTGCCCCGGGCGGACCCCACTCATCCAGCACACCATTCAAACGGGTGACAGCCCCCCTCTGCAATCTCTGCCATACCGGGCGGTGGGACCCCATGCTCAGGTCATTGCTGAGGAGGTCAAAGCCATGTTAGACCTAGGGGTGATCGTCCCTAGTTCTAGCCCATGGTCCTCCCCGATTGTCCTGGTGGCCAAAAAGGATGGGGGGGTGCGGTTCTGTGTGGACTATCGGAAAATCAATAAGGTGACCGTCCCTGACCCCTACCCCATCCCCAACATGGATGTCTTGCTGGAGAAACTAGGGAGGGCCAAGTACATTACCACCCTAGACCTCACCAAGGGCTACTGGCAAGTTCCGCTGGACGCAGATGCTGCTCTCAAGTCTGCCTTTGTCACACACCTGGGTTTATTCCAGTTCACCACTCTTCCCTTCGGAGTCCGGAATGGTCCGGCAACCTTTCAGAGGCTGGTGAATGGAATGCTGAACGGGTTGGGAGAATTTGCCTGTGCCTATCTGGACGACATAGCTATCTTTAGCTCCACTTGGGAGCAGCATCTGCAGCATGTCCGACAGGTCTTCCAGCGGATCCGGGACGCTGGGTTGACAGTGAAAGCAAAGAAGTGTCAGGTGGGGCTAGGGGAGGTTGAGTACCTTGGACATCGCGTCGGAGGGGGGAGCATCAAACCCATGGAAGCTAAGATCGAGTCGGTTCAGAAATGGCCCCAACCCGCAACCAAAAAACAGGTGCAGGCTTTTCTGGGACTTGCAGGGTACTATCGGAAGTTTGTGCCACACTTCAGTCAGCTAGCAGCCCCTCTGACTGATCTTTGTAAGAAGCGCCAACCGAACAGGGTCCAGTGGACCGCGGCTTGCCAGACCGCTTTCGATGGGTTAAAAGCCTGCCTCACGGCAGCTCCCATTCTGCAAGCCCCAGACTTCGAATCCCCCTTCGTTCTACAGACGGATGCCTCTGAGGCCGGGATGGGGGCGGTGTTGTTACAGGAGAAGGTGGGAGAAGGGCTGCGCCCCGTTGCATACCTGAGCAAGAAGCTCCTGCCCAGAGAACGTAGTCTTGCCACCATTGAGAAGGAGAGCCTGGCCGTGGTGTGGGCCATCACCAAGTTGCGCCCCTACCTCTGGGGGAGACGGTTCCGCCTGCAGACTGACCATTCCCCCCTGTGCTGGTTAGATAGAGTCAAGGGCAACAACCAAAAACTCCTACGGTGGAGTCTGGCGTTGCAAGACTTTGACTTCGAAATTGAGCACATCAAGGGTAAGGACAATGTCTTGGCTGATGCACTCTCCCGGGCTTTCTCAGGTGATGGGCAAGTCGATGGGAAATTGGGGTGTGGGACCCCAATGCCATCTTTTCCCCGGGGGGGAGATGTGGAGAAAGCCAACCTAAAACCCCTTTCTGACACACACACACTCACCAAGGAGGGGGGAAGGAGACCCGGGGGGGGAGACAGCCAGTCTCCACAGAGACCAAAGGGGACAAACAACATCTGCATAGAATCACCCCAGGGGGGAAGGCAGGAAGCATCCCCAGGTTCGTCAATGCTCTCGTATATCAGCCCCATCTACATAAGACTTGAATGCCTTGCCAGAGCAGACACTTCGGCACCCATAAGAAAGGACCATTCAACACTACAAGATGGGACCATTAAGCAAGTGGCTTCAAAGGGACCCCACCCCACAGGGGGAAGGTGGCAACCCACCTGATTGGCCACCCACCTGATTGCAGAGGGAGGGGCTACCTGAAACCCAAGGTATAAAACACCCTGCGCAAGGGAACTGAGTTGTTGGACCTGATCAGCAATCTTGCCCCATGCTTGTGGTAAGGGAACGAAGGGATCAGCAACCCCGGGTAGCAGCACCCGGCGTGCTCCAGCTAGCTGAAATCACTGGCCGCTTGGGTTGACCGGACCCCCGGGAAACCAAGCTGAAATCACTGGCCGCTTGGGTTGACCGGACCCCCGGGAAACCAAGCTGAAATCACTCACAAGCCGCTTGGGTAGACCGGACCTCCGCCGGGAACCCAGCTAGCCGCTTGGGTAGACCGGACCTCCGCCGGGAACCCAGCTAGCAGCATGCGGTTGACCGGGCCTCTGCTGGAGCCCGAGCTGAATTAACTAGCTGAGAGCCCTGAAATCACGGTGTCCTTGAGACCTCTTGCTTGCTACTTTGTACCGTACTGATAAGCTGTATTGCTGGCGTGTGTCTGGGTTGGTGAAGGTAATTTTGTAAATAAACTTGTTTTATAAAAGATACTTTTGTGGCTATAAGTTATCCCTTTGTTCTGGGCTAAGGGTGATAGTCGCTGGGGGACCTCAGAGAAGGCCCACCCCCAGGACTCGCTACCCCCTTAGCATTGAACCCGCGCCGAAGACCAGGTTGTTGGTCTTCCACTCTTTGCGTACCACAGAGCTACCCAGGGCTTCATTTGTGATAGGGCCCACAAGGGATAATGTCTAGCATCTGCTTTCAGTACCAGAGCTGTATCACAGAACACGTGAGGAAAAGTACTGTACCTCTCTGACCAAAATACAATTTTGTCAGCAACTACTGAATACTTACAGCTTATTTCTCCTTCCCACCCACACACACACACACACACAGAGAGAGAGAGAGAGAGAGAGAGAGAGAGAAGGATCCAGGCTTACAGAGCATATGAATTATACCACTGTCACAGATCATGTGAGCTCCAATCATCTTTTCTTTTCGAAACTGCCCACTTCCTTTGCTATATAATGTACAACCCAATCCTTCTCCAGGAAATTCACTTTTCCCCCCCTCTAGTAGTTCACCAAAATGCTGCTTCTTCCCCTCCTGATTCCCAGGAAGTTCTCTATTTCCCCATCCAGGGCTTCACTGCCTTAGTACAGACCACGTACCTATACTTTTAACACTGTGCAGCTCATAGCAGCTTTTCGAGGGGGAGGGGGGACCAAGATGGGGAAAATGGGTTAATCAAACACTGAGCTTCCAGCAGATGCTTTATTAAAAGAAAAAGAAAAAGTAAGGCCCAATCACAAATCTCCCATATTATGTCTGCTTGGACCTCAGTCAAAATGACGAATGATTAAAAACGGCAGCAAATTGATGGCTATTTGGCAAATGATTCTATAATCACTTGAAGATGTAGTAACCAGTTGCATGTTCCAATTAGAGAGCCAGGGCCAAACTAAGCCTGACATGGGCGATCCATAATCAGGATCTCTCAAGGGTTATAATTCACTGCCCCACACAGCTACTTTGAAGAGCAAGGAAGTGGCACTTCGAAAGGAAGTGTTTAACCATTTCCTTTATCTAAAAAAAAAAAAACAGTATGTAAAGCACCACTAACACTAGCCCAAAGCTACCATTAGGTCCATGGGGAGAAACATACACATAACTGCATTGTTGATGTTTGTTTTTTTGGCACTGAGCTAATAGTAGCTGGGGGAGCAGCCAGATCAGGGAAACAACACAGGAAGAGAAGAGTTCAAAAAACCTTTTCCTCCAGTCCCTCTTCCCTGTTCTTCAAAGCAGCTGTGTGGAGGCTGCTAAATAGTAAAACACAAAGGTGGAAAGATCCTGATCACAAATCTCCATTGTCATGTCAAATTTTACTCTCTGGGCTGGTACTTACTAGAACTCATAGCAAACAGGAGTACAAGGACAAAGTTCAGGCTTTCGTGAACTTTCAGAGATCTGATGCACATGTGGTGCATATGCAATTTCAGCATCCCATTCTCCTGCAGCAGTTTCCCCCCAGCTTGCCACCCTCCAGATGTTTTGGACTTCAACTCCCATCAGTCCCAGCCATTGGTCATCAGTCCTATGGCCAATGGTAAGAGATAGTGAAAGTTGGAGTCTGGATATCTGGAGGGCACCAGGTTGGGAAAGGCTGTCCTACAAGGTTTCTTTCAAACTGCCTTCTTGAGTTTCCTGACTTTGAGAATAATAAAGGAGCAGCATCGGCTGCACTGTTTGCACAAGTCATGCTGCACAGAATGCGTGCACATTGCAATTACTTGGCATTTTGAATCACAGCCACTGTGCTGTAAAAGCCAGTTTATATGATCAGCTCTAATAGTGGATTGGGGGCTGAGAGGTGAACAGCGGTGCAAGATGATAGGCATGGAACAGTTTGTGAGAGCATCAGGGCCTTTTACAAAACCAGTCTGCAGAGCGAAGAGTTAATAGAAGAAAGCTGAATACATGTAACAACATGTGAAGAACAGCACCAGTAGCTAGGTCATGGAGTCAAAGCTAGGCTGCACTCCAAGAAATCCATACTAAGGATGGGTGAGAATTTCATTCAGTTCATTTTTTAATAGCAAACAAAATGCACAAAATCTTAACAAAATGCACAAATTTCTCCATAAACTGGATGGAAAAACCTTGAGATTTTTTTAAAAAATCTCAAGTTTTTCCCATCCAGTTTCTCTTTGAAGAGAAAGCAAAATTGACTGATTCATCCATCACTAATAAGGCAGGAAAGGGAAGAGTATAGACAAATCTAGTAGCTGTTGGCCAGCCAACACCTTTCAGCCTATACCTGGGTCAACCAAACTGGATGAGGACTTTTGTGCCCTGGGGTGCCCTCAGCTCAACATACTAAGCCCTAGTATAACTGCCTCAGCAGTACCAGAGGCAACAATATCTTTTGTTTACAGGTCAAGAAGACTGACATCCCTAACCGGTGGTTATCAAGTGATAAGCTTAATAACCTTGCTGGCTGAATACTAATCTCCTTCCTGTTCAGATATTTTTTCTAACAATTTGGCATGAGTTACTTATTCCAATGTAATGTTTTTCCACGTGTATTCCTTTTGGAATTCATTCTCCAAGGGCTCCTTTAGGGGGAAATGTTATGTTGGAAGTGGACTCTAGCGTGATAAACACAGACATCAAAATGTCTTTTTTTAAAATAAAATAAAATATTGCCTTTTGTTTGCTGACCAAGTAAGTTCATTGGAGACACGATTTAGATACTTGCAAACCCTTCCAGAATAGAAGCTCTTAGCATCATTTTCCATTATTGTGTTTAACTTTTCAGCAACTTTGGGAGTGATCCATCAGCCTGTGATATCTTTAATTCTTTTTCATTTTATTGGGACATTTTTATTGCAGATTTGTGTTTGGTTACCCGTACAGAAACTGCCAAGTTAAATCTTCATCCAGGATTGGAGCCAATATCTGTCAATTTGCAATACTAAAACCAATTTTAAAAAATACATGTTTATTCATCCAAAAATTTAAACATCTCTCATTCCTAACCTCTATTCTAGCTTTTTACATGATACTTTTTTGTGTGTGAAAAATTTCATCTCTATGTTACCCCTTTCTTGTTTCTAACCTATGTATTTGATCATTTTCAATATTTTTTATATACATCACTTCCTCCAAGGAGTAAGGGTAGTGTTCATGGGGTTGTCCCATTTGATCAACATAAGAACTTGGTAGACTACTAGGTAATAACCTTCACAGTTAAATCCAGATTTGAACCAAAGCCTTCCAGTGGATAATACGCTGTCCACTACAACACACCAGCTAAGCTTCTTTATTTCCTAGTCCTACTCACTATGAACACAGACATGTACATGTATGCACACTTACAGCATTAGAGTTTTACAAACCTTTGAATGAACTGTATTTTTAATGGGTTTAGCTCTGTGCTATGTTGATCTCACTAGGTTCTAGAAGGAATTTTAAAACAGCTTTAGGGTACTGTGATGTTTTGATTTGGCTTGGAAATGTGTCAATGTGTCATTTATCCATCCTGTGGGCTAGCTTGTGAGCCTGATGCTGGCCAATGGGTGGGTTAGAAATGAAAAGAAATAATAATTTATTAAACATAAAGTTTATCCATCTGTATCCTTGTTCACCACCAGATTATTTTCATCACACTTTCAAAGGTGTATGCTATATTTTTATTTATTTTTCTGTTTTTACCTATGCTGCGTGGCGGGGTGGGGTGGGGAGGATGAAATATAAAATTGGTGAACATGCTTATTTTGTTCATTACTGCAAGTGATACAGATGGACTAAAGCTAACATAATGTAAGCAGACTGTCATTTGTGCAATAGGAGTTTCCCTTCCCCCTGCAGATCCCACCGCACCCCAAATCTGGTCCAGAGGACCCCCCAACTCTCAGAAGCAGATTTGGAGGGTGTGTGGGGGCTACAGGGGGAGGGGCAATTCAATCTCCTAGTGGTGTCTGTTTGGCTGGTGGAAAGACACCATTGGATTCAGCCCTATATTTGGAAATACAGTTTTGTCTAGGCATGTTAATTTACTGAAATGTCAGTTCCAGCAAAGGAGATGCCCAGATGCACATTGCCACACTGGTCTTTACTGAAAATGATGGACTTATCTACTGCAGATGGCGATGCACGCCCACATCTGAGGTCACTAGTTGCATATAGCAAAGCACAACTAGTCCATAAGGTTTAATCATAGATGTTTCAAGGAAGTTTAGAAATAGCTTTAGTTGAAGGTGTTTTGTTGTGCTAGAGCGAGAAAGGGAGAAAGGAAGAGGCAGCTAAATACTGAGAGGGATGAAACTCAAACTCAGTGCACAGGTCAAAGACAGCTATGAATCTAAAAGTGAGAGAAATTGAAAGAATGAGTAGCTGGTTACTTTGATCTTAACCTGTCCTTCTGAGTATCTCTCACTTCCTCTTGCACCACTGGAGTAAATCAACCAAAGGAAGTGGCACTTGTTTCCACCATGGTGGAGTTTGGAAATAACAGGAATGAACAATCTGAGGGGATTGTGAAAGTGGACTTGCCAAGAGGCCATGTGCAGAAGAATGCACTGCTTTTAAAATGCTGGCCTTAAACATTTGTGTAAGTGAAAATGGTATCCTTCTTCTGCTCATTTTTTTTCTTAGGGAGCAATCCTATGGCCCCTAAACAGCATCTGAGTGGCCACAGGATATTTTGCATTCCATATCTGATGTTGGAGACAACGCTCCAACATCGGAGCTAAGAATTGGAACTCTGCCCCCCTCCCCCTGTTAGGTTTTGCATAGTGGGCAGAACGAGGATTGTCACCTGACATCAGGATCATCACCTGACATGGAGGATGTCTCTTGAGGTGAAGTACACAAGGTCTTCTGTCACCAGACATAATGTCAAGGTCTATGACTCAGCAACCATGGGACAGGTTTGGGGTAAACATGTTGTGATGAATAGGTTATATAACTGGTGAGTAATATCCTATTTATAGGTACAGGGTCTAGGGGTATAAAGACAGGCACTTACTGACACAGTGACACCTCTCTCCTCTTCTCTTGTTCTGGACTTCTACTTCAAGTCAGTCACTTCACTTCATCTCAGCCTTACCACTGGGGTCTTGGATTTGAATCTGCAATCATGTAGTGAGTAAGAGATGCATTGCTTGCCTTAATCCCATGTAATTGGGTCTTACAAATAAACTCTTTAATCTTTATTAACTGCTGTTATCTCCTCCTTCCGTCTGCGTGACTGGGACTGAGGGTCACTGGTTAGGTAAGCTTTTGAACCCGGGTCAGTCCAGCTCTCACACCCCCACCCCATCATAGTTGGCATAGAAAGAACTACATCAGTTGCTCTCTGAGGTCAGGAAAGCAACCTTGGTGAGGGGTAAAAGGCGGTGTTTGGGTGGGCAGGAAGGGGACTGGAGAGGCCAGGATATGAAGTATCCTGGAGCTGCTCCAGCCTCCTTCCCTCCCCTTTTGAGATGCCCCTGGTAGATGGGCAAAAAAGCCTGTCTAGCAACAAATGCAAGGCAGGAGGACAGGGAAGCGAAGATCAGCTCGACCATTCCTCCTGCTCTGCATAGGATGTCCATAAGTTTCCAGGTTCGGAGGCTTACGGGCATCACGATAGGATTGAGCCCTTAATGACATTAAGACATGGAGGTTGCAGGCAGAAAAATAGCACTCCTCTGACATCTGCTACTTAAGTAATTTGCGAACGCAGGAGGAAAATAGAATCGAGACAAGTTGCTGGTGTTTAACTGGGCCACATTTATTTACATACAATGAACTGCAAAGGGATGGAGTGCGGGTTATTCTAATCCGGCTTCCCGGGCCGATAATGTTGTGCAATTGGGCGGAGCATCCAAAACTGGGAGGTGGCGATGCTGCTGCCACCGCCCCATTTTCCACTTTCCAGTGTTGGGACCCTTTGTTGCATCGCTTCCTCTCGGAGTCTCAAGACAACAAGCTTGGTGAGAACAAAGGCATCACAGGCGTTCCTGATCCTCAGCTATCCGAGCCTAAGGACCCAGCAGCATGAGGGATGAGGCCTCCTGAAATCGCCTGTCACCTGAATGGTGCCAGGGATGCTCACCGTACCCTATCAATACCCTAACCCGCATTTACCCACCACAGAAAGGGACAAGCGCCTGCTCAGTCACCTCTCCCCCAGCCGACTGTGCCACGAGGTCTTCGTCGGTGGAGTCGGGAGAGGGTCTTTGTCCAGGTGAGCTGCACAAAAATAAGACTCTACTTTTCTATTATTCTAAGACAGGCCTGTGGCTTACGCTGGCTCAGCTTGTCTGAGCGTGGAAAGCTAAGCAGGGTCAGGCCTGGTTATTACTTGGATGGGAGACCCCTCCTCTAGTTTCCTGCATTGAGCAGGGGGTTGGACTCGATAGCCTTGTAGGCTCCTTCCAACTCTATAATCTATGAAATCTATGAAAAATCTATGAAAAAAACAAAGAGGGGTGGGTGGGGCTACCAGGCCTAATATTAGCTCCTGTAGCCCCACCCCCTTAACCTGACGTGATACCTGCGTCGACAGGTATGTCTCAACTCCTTCCCCCACGCTCGCAAAATTCTCCCCGCCCACAGCTGCGCATGTTCCAGGGGAAGGTCCTTCTGCAAATTGCTTCATGGTAATGCTGGCCCCAAGTACATTACACATGCATTATTACACGTAGGGCAAAGCATGAATCCATAGTGTCAATTACGCACAAATGGTGTCTACCCATGGGTTTCATATGGTTTCCTACATAGTAGGAAATATGGTAACATGTGAAGCAGCCATCAGCTGTTTATGTGTAGGAAATACATAACATGTGAAGCAGCCATCAGCTGAGGATAAAGAATGCAGAGTCTGTTGGAAGGAAAAGAGGGATTGCTTTCTTGACCCCTCTTGCTCTGTTCTCTTCTAGATTTACCAGAATTGCCCCATTAGCAGACTAAGGATAAACTTGACCCATCAGGAGGTGGGTGTGTAAAGCTAACAGGTGATTTTTCTCCAACACCTTACTCTGTAATAGAATTTGAGTAGGGGAAGAAGGAGAATCACTTCTTCACTAGAGAACATGCACACATATAAGAGTGTCAATGTTTCACCTCAGCAGCATAGCTAGCTAGATTATCAATTTGAATCTTGATCTCAATAGCCTCACAGTGCTTAGTTTTACTCAAAACTCTAGTATGGAGGAGTTGGGGGACACACCAAATGCAGCACTTTCTCTCATCCCATAAGGTACTTTACCTCAGAAACAATTTCCAGAGGGTAGCTGTGTTAGTCTATTGCAACAAAAACACTTAAAGACTCTTGTGACACCTTAAAGACTTAACACATTTATTCTGACCGTCACCACCTCCCTTCCCTCGGCCTTATTTTCCCTCTACATCCCACTGTCCTAATACGTACCTGGTACGTGAAAAACTGCTGATACATCTGCACTTCCACCCTGTGAGGTAGGACAGACTGCAAGACATCCTTTTGCCTATATTCCTCAGAGGTAGCACCACCACCGTTCCCCTGCCATTTTATATCCCTTATCCTGCCCACAGGAGAAAACAGGCTTTCAAATATATGGAGAAGCATAGGCCCTTTTTAAAGAGCTTCCTTTGCACCCCTTAACAACCCGGTTGGCATGACTGCCAAGCAGTTCAGCACATAGGTATGCCAACTTCCAGGCTAGGTCCCAGAATCAAATCAACTCGTTTGCAATTCAATATATTAAAGAACCTAGCAGAGCGAGAGGCTGAAAAATCGTTGCTTTTAAAAACAAAATAGAACATCGGTTTACTAAACCTTACTTATTCTGAGTAAAGCTTTTACCAGAATAAACGTGTTAGTCTTTAAGGTGCCGCAAGACTCTTTGGGCGTAATCCTATGCAAGTCTAGACAGAAAAAAAAAGCCCTACAACTCCCAGAATGCCCCAGCCAGCATTGCTGGCTGGGGCATGTTGGGAGTTGTAGGCCTTTTTTTCTGTCTTAACTCGCATAGGATTGAGCCTTTGTTGTTTTTGCCTCACGAGAGCGAGTGCCTGGTAGACGCTCTGTGTTGCCACACACACACCTCCGTAGTGGTTTCCTCTTTTCGCCTCAGGCAGCAGGCACGCGGAAGCAGCTCTTTGCTGGGTGGCGCCCAAACGTCTCCCCTCTTCTTCAGTCACCCACTCAGGGCAGGCTGGGGAAAGCGGAGCGCGCCCGCGCCAGGTGTTACCATGCGTGACAGAGCACGGGCACGCGCGCGCACACACACACCTCTCAGCCGATCTATCTCTAGGATCCGCAAAGCCGGGCAGACGCCGCCAGACTAGCACTAGCAGCAGCCAGCAGGGAAAGGGACGGGGACGGGACGAGACCCGCAGAGCTACGAGCGAGCACAGCGTACCCGCCGCGCGCGGCACGCACGCTCCATTGCGAACAGCAGCAAGCCGCCAGAACGCGAGCGAAAGCCTTTCTGCCGTTGACGCAAAAGCCCAGGCGCTGCGCGGCTCCTGCGCGGCTCCAGCTGCTGTCCTCCCTCCCTCTCTCTCGCGTGCGCGCTCCGCCGGCCTCCTGCGCCTCTTTTCAGCGGCTGGCGGTCGCCGCCTCCGCCACCAGGACGAGGCACCATGGTGAAGGAGCCCGGCAGCAAAAAGGAGGGATGCGACTGCAAGCGCTTCCTGAAGAATAACTGGCTGCTTCTCACCACCATCCTCGCCGTGGTTCTGGGTGAGTTGGTGGCGAGACCTCCTTAGGGCAACTGGAGCGTTGTGTGTGGGAATCTCTGGTTTTCTAAGGCTGCAAGCCTAACACACTTTACTGGGTGTAAGTCCCATTGAACGCCATTGGGCTTACTTCTGATTCTGAATAGACATGTTATAGGATTGTACTATAAGTGTGTGTATTTTCCTCTCTGCGGTCGCTGGCACGCGTTCATTCTGCAAAGGCAGCTTTCTCCTTTGAACGGTATCCTTTGTGAGTGGTCTCATTTCCATTTGCTTCCATATATATTTGTCGCTATACTTACATACACAGATGTGTGCACTCACACACACATAGTGTGTGTGTGTGTGTGTGTGTGTGTGTGTGTGTCAAAAACATCTCCTACGGTGGGGTTGGTAACCAGGAAAATGGAGATGTGAGAATAAGTAGTTCTATGCTCTTGCAATGGAAAAATATTCCACATATCTCCTGAAGAAATATAAGACTGCATTCCTATACCCCCTTGCTTAGGAGCAAACCCCATTGAACTCAGTGGGACTTACTTTTGAGCAGACATGTATAGGATTGTACTGTAAGTGCCCCCAGAATACCTTTTGCAGCCTTTCTGAAGAATGCATATCTCCCTGGAAACAGATGCAGACAAATGAGCAGAATTGTTTTAGGCTGGCAAAGGGATGGGCATTATATGTGGGTTGTGATTATACCATCACCACTGATGAGGTTGATGAAAGTTCATCAGCCCTGTTGCAATAATGGAAACAACTAGAAATTAACAAATCATTCATACTTGTGCCAAAACTGCCACTGTGATGAAATAAGGCTAATACTGAAGAGCTGATCTGGTATTCTATGGGAATCTCAGTCTGTAAATGCTGTTAAGATAAAGTAAATATTGTGCCCGATTCAAGCATATTTACTTAGAAGTAGGTCTTACTGAGTTCAACAGGAATTGCTTCATCAAGTATATTTAAGATTACAGCCTTAAATGGAGTTCAGTGTCAGTTTACACAGGTCTAGTCCCATTGTAGATTATTAGTCTATATTCACTAAAGTGCCTCCCTGATCCTAACCATTTAAACTTGGAAAGGAGTCTCATTAATTTTAGTAGAGTTTATTTCTAAGTAATGGTGCTTAGGAGCATAACTGAGGAGAATATGAAGGCTTCACATCCCTTCTGTGTACACTGCATTGGAACTGTGCAGCCTGACCTAAAACATATTTATTTGGAAGTAAGCCCCACTGAGTTAAATGAAATTTGCTTCTTGTTAAGTAGATTTAGGATTGCAGGCAGTGAGAGCCTAAGCATGTGTACTCGGATTCGGAAGACGGTAGCTATACATTCAATGGAACATACAGTACTTCCAAGTAAGTGTGCACAAGATTGCAGCATTAGTTTTCCTTCCTTTCGTGGAGAATGACCCCCCCCCATCTTTTTTTTTTTATTTCCTAAGCATGTGAAGTTCTTTCAGTGTAATTATTTACTAGAGACAGACACTTCTTTTGGCATATAACCAGTCCTCTCCAGCATGAATTGCCTCACTTACAAAAAATATAAAGCACCTTTGGTGGTTGTTTCCAGCTGGGATTTATTAAATAATTCATTTCAGTAATCTCATTTACTTGACTGCACTCAGTTATTGGTATTACTGTGACTGTTAGAAGTGTAAATCATCCTTATCAAACCAATAATATTCTCATGCAATATTAATCTGTACTTAAATGCCAGAAATTCAAAAGTATGTTGTAACGTTTGGAGGAAAATTAACACTACAGACAAATGTTTCATCTCTCCATTTTTGTCAATGTTGGTTTTCCATAAAATCATATCTCAATATTATAAAATTAAATCATTGTATTATAAAAAGACAAACAGCACCATTGCTATTTTTCTTGAAGGAAATAAATAAAAATCTTATGTGTATATAAATTCCATTGAAGGCAATGGGATTTAGAAGAATGCCATTGTTTTAGGATTGGGGCTTTAGTAATCAGAAATAGAAAATAAGGCTGTGATCCTACACCCACTTACCTGGGAGTAAGTCCCATTAAACTCAATGAGGCTTACTTCTGAATATATGTGTATATGCCTGCAATCTAATATGCACTTACCGTACTTGGGAGTAAGGCCCAATGGACTTGGTGGGACTCGCTTTTGAGTAAACATGGTTTCACATATAATTAGGACTAGGGTCAAGCAATTGGACCCTATCCATATTTACTTTGCAATAAGTTCCACTGTGCTTATTGCAGCTTACTCCCAAGTAAATATACATAGGATTGCAGTGTTATAATATGTACTGCACATGAGTACTTGGTAGCATATCCCATTGCATACAGTGAGATTTACTCCCATGTAAGTGTGTATAGGAACAAGGCCACAGATACTGTGCTCTAATATTATGCCACTGAATTATATTTAATAGCTATATAGCCGTTTTATTTTCCACTTTAAATGGAAAAAAAACACATGCACAATCCAACCAATCTCTTAAGTTCTGTTGATTTTAATAGGAGAGGCATAAGCACATGCTTAACTTTCCCAGTAAAATCAACATGATGGAAAAACAGTAATCTGGCTTGGTTGTATGCAAACTTTGAAAATATGGGGAAATAATCCTATTTAACTTGGGGTGAAATTCAACATAAACCCTACTTAGAGTAGACCCATTGAAATGAATGGGTCTTAAATTAGTCATGACTAATGGAAGTCCCATCCATTCAAATGGGTCTACTCTAAGTAGGACTTACATTGGATTTTACCTTTACATTCCTCTAGATGTTTTAAAATTTTCATGGACACTTCCAAATTCTTAGGACAGGTGAAAACACCATCATATGTCTTCTCCCAATTCAGCAGGACTGTCCTCCCCTATACAACAATAAGGTATTTTTTTAAATTGTGTTGAGGCACTTTGAGAACTCCAGTCATAAAATGGACTGCAAATCTAATAAATAATAAATTTAAATCCAAAAATTACAGTGAGCATCTTAAACATGTAGGGCCAAGCTACATCTAACATTGGACATGCTAAAAAAAAAACATACTGAAGAAGCTATCCTTTTCTGTGGTGGCCCCCGTACCGTGGAACTCTCTCCCGAGTTACCTCCGCCATGCCCCCTCTCTGCTGAGCTTCCACCGCTCACTAAAAACTTGGCTGTTCAGGCGGGAATATGGGGTGGGCTAAGTTTTTAAAATTTTATACTGTTTTAAATGTATTTTATCCTGTTTTTATCTTGTGTACATCGCCCAGGGTGGCCGGTTTGCTGGCCAGATGGGCGATAAATAAATGTAAATAATAATAAATAATTTGGTCCCTAGGCAGGGTCTGAGGGGCCATAGGGTTGTTTGGATTCCCAGCTCTGAGATCAGAGACTGTGCTCTGACTTTGGAGCTGGGAATCAGAGCACAGAAAGAACCACACCAGCTGCTCTCTGAGGTTGGGAAAGCAACCTCGGAGAGGGGGTAAAAGGGGCAGGAATGGAAGGAGACTAGGGAGGCCAGGATATGAAGTATCTTGAAGCCACTTCAGACTCCTTCCTTCCCACTCCGAGAGGCTCCACCTGGACCGGTGAAAAAGCCCATCTAGGGAAAATGTGGAGTGGGAGGATAGGGAGGTGAACTCCTCTGCTGCTCCTCCCACTCTGCATTGGATGCCTGTAAGCCTCCAAGTTGTGGGGGCTTATGGGTATCCCGATAAAATTGCACCTTTAAGCTAGCCACTTGTATTTTGAAGGAAAAGCAGCCATGTGGGCCCGGATCCAGATTGTTCTTCCAAACTTGATCAGGCGCCTGTGCTGTTTTCTCACTGAAACTCCTCCCACAGCTACTGTTTGACCCTGAAGGTTCAGCTTGGGGGGCAAATAGCAGCCTGCAGGGATTTTGGGCGGGAAATTAGTATGGGACCCTGATCCAGGTCAGGAGTGTGATCTGAATTAGGGCGCTGGGCTGCTGCTTCTCCTTCAAAATACAAGTGGACAGCTTAACCACACTTTTTAAAAAGTGCATTTAATATGTAATATGTAGTTTAGCTAGATCTTTTGTGTGCATGAGGATCTGCCCCTTCTCCCCATCACTTTTGCAGAGCAGATTGCCAGCACTCACAACTCTGACAGTGCTGAACACCCATTAGTGTGAAGAATGTCCCTGGGTTTATTCCCTTATCTGATAAGGTTTATCAGGGGACCACCTGACAGAGCCAGTCATCCACTCGACAGTGTATATGTGGTGTTGAGTAAAAGGGCCTGGGTCAAAACTCACACAAGAGGCTCACACAAGCCCTTCGGATTTTTTTACACTTTTTCCTTTGAACCACTGACCACTGTGGCATATTACAGACTGCTTCTGAATCTTGCCAGGTGACATAGGAGGTTGCTGTTTGAGGGGGAAAAGAAGTCTAAGGGCTCATTCCTATGGGATGCCCGCCGTAAACCCCTGAACTTGGAGGCTTACGGGCATCCAATGCAGAGCAGGAGGAGCAGCGGAGGCAATATTTGCCTCCCCGCTCCTCCTGCTCTGCATTTGTCACTAGATGGCCATTTTCTGCAGGCTAGCGGTGCTTCGGAGGGGGAGAGAAGTAGGCTGGAGCAGCTTCAAGATACCTTGTATCCTAGCCTCTCCAGTCTCCTCCCCCCCCTTAACCCCTCTCCGAGGTTCCTTTCCTAACCTTGGAGAGCAGCTGCGAGGGGGTGGGGGAGTGGGATCAAAGCTCTGATTCCCAGCTCCAAGGTTGGAACACTGTCTCCAACCTTGGAGCTGGGAATCCGAACTATTCTATGGCCCCCAAGACAATGTCTCGGTTGCCATAGGATCGTTCCCTCCAGTCCCCTTATGGAACTTGCCTTGTGGATCTTGGCTAACGCTCTGTGCCTCCGGAACCACCTTTTGTAAGCTCAGGATCTGATTCAGAATACAAATTCACATGTGCGAAACCCTGTTTTTGGGAACCAATCACCCTGAGATCGATTTGAGTTTTGTTTTCTAAACTAGCCATTTGGTGTTTGGGTTAATTTTTCCTTCCTGCAAGGAGAAATTTAGAGATTTAAACCAGAACTTTTTAAAAATCATCCTTATTTTACTGAACAGGGTAGGGCTAGTTAAGACTCCATTTTAAAATAATAAGCAACATGCTAAGCAATTGTGATACTAATCATTATAAACCCTGATCTGCTGGTGAAATTATTGTACAGGATCACTATTTGCAAGTGACCGTATTTTCAAAACAGCTAAATTTTTTACATAGATGTCAAACTAGTTTTTCATTTTCTTAAAAAAAGATCCATACACTTTAAAATGTGATATTAAGAGCTCCTGGAAAATCTGACAACACGTTTGTATATATATTTGTACTAATCACTTAAAATAAATTTTGTGTATAAGAGGACTTTGATTATTAGGCAGTTTAAAAATGTAATAAATAAATAAGCTAGCTAGAAACTTTTTCCTAGTTTTGGTTCCTTCAAGAAGTATATTGTAATTCAAATGTATGGACATAAACTAATCTCAATTTAGCCAAGAATTTAGACAATTACAGGCCTGATGGATTAAAAAAGAATAGTCTGTACCTACTGTACTAAAATAGCTTTGACAAATAGCAGTATATTAAGTTCAATATATATAGTGCTATACTTCAATACTTTGGAACATTGTTAATAAGGATGCCTGCTATGCTAGGTGTATTTTTAGTATTTGGAATGATCAAGTGTGCCATATTTTAAAGCAACCTGTTGAATTGCCTTTTATGTCATAGTAAAAGGTCATATCCATATCTTCTACACAATTTTAGTTTTTGTAATATATGACAACAACTTTTGAATTGCAAACCTTTTGTAGTTAAAATATACTTTTTTCCAGGATAAAGAATAAAATATAGTTTCTTCTTTCTTTCCTTAGTTTCATCAGTAGCATCTTAAAGAAGATAAAAACCATATCAGGAGTTGTTTTCTATCAGCAAGTTATATATAGGAAGACTGACAGTGCAATCTATGTATGTCTACTCAGAAGTAAGTCTCATTGAGTTCAGTGGGACTTATGGACAGTTTATATAGAATTGCAACCTTAAATGCAATTAAATTTAGTTGGATCTGGGCCAGTATTTTTATTTATATTACGTAACTGTGTTTGGGGAATTGCATTTACTTAAGAATGTTCCGCTGCTTGTTTCAGTGATCTTTGAATTAAAAGAAAGAAAGAAAGAATTACATTATTAATACCAAAAAAACCCCAACTGCTTCTGGGATACATTTGAAACTTTTTGTAATCCAGCTTTGAGTAAGGAGTGGTGTAGCATCTGAACTGTGTATCATAGCCATTATTCAGCTTCTTTGTCCTGGCTGAATGTTTCACTGTTAATGTCAGTGGCATAGTTTTACTTTATCCACACTGCACCAACTCAGCTGTTCTGATCAGTGGAATGGAGGAAAAGAGGCAAAGATCTGCTATGGTAGCTACCCTCCATTAATCTTTATGTTACGTCCAGTGCTAAAGTAAAGATTTCACTGCCTTGGGTGAAACTCACAACAGACTTCTGCACACTTTACCTCAACTCTATATAGGCTCTTCTCCTATACCCAAATTTGGTGTTTTTGCAAGCTGACCAATGCTATAATGGTCTTGACATGGTGCACATATTGTGGGCGCTATATCACTCACCATCAGTAATATCACAAGGCGTATTTATTGGAACACCCTTCACACATTGAGAGAGGGAGTGCTCTCACATCTGCTGCTGGCTATGCCCTCTCCAAGCCAATGCATGCATTAAAAGATGTAAGGCCAGCACAATCTGATTTCCCAGCTTCCTTGTAATCTATCATATAATTCAAACACTTTTAAGCTAATGTTGTGTTAGATTATACTGACACTATGGTATCTTGGCGTTCCATAAATTAAGGACAGCAGTTTTAAAGATCATGAGATATTTTTTTCTGCACAGTATGTGATCTCATTCAATCATTCTATGCATAATTTGCTGCTGAGTGGGGGAAATCCCCAATTAACAGTTTCCTCCTCTTTGAGATACTATTGGTTAAACAAGGGAAGGTAATAGTATAGGGTTATGATTTTTGAAAAATAAAAAAGAGGAAAGAATAGGGTAAAGAAGTGTTTTGATTAGCGAGTAATGGAGAAAGCTAAGAGACTGGCAAACAGACAGTAGAAAAGGCAACTCCTTTGTATGGCACTGCAGTTACTAGAAACCCATTTGTTCTGTCAAAAGAACTCTAGTATAGAACAAAGTGGGAAGGTCAGTCAGTTCCTGTTTCTTTAATCAGGGCTTGATCTGATGTAACACTCTGAAATTCCCTCAATTTACAGCCTTATTTTCAAACTGCCAGCTGAAAAGTTATCTGTGTTTCTCTCTGTGTGAAATGTTTGTTTGTTTGTTTGTTTGGCCTGGGTAGAAAGAGGGAGAATTTCCCTCTCTTTTGTTCTTGTTTATTTTTCTTCACTTCATGAATTAAGAATGAGAAAAATAAATATTTGTTATAGAAAGGTTGTTGGATTTAAGAAAACAGACCCAGAGACAGTTGCCATCCAGAATTTGGAAATTTTAATTTTGCAAGCAATTTGAGCTCTACTTTTATATGTGGGTCTACTAATAATATGCATTATTCATCAAGGCCAGTAATTACCAGAACAGGAAGCCTTTATGCCAGAATTCCCAGATAGGCTCCCTGCATAAACAACAGGCATAGGGTGTTTTTCTGCTGGAAATTAGAGAGGAATGGGGTGTAATTTATAGAGTGGTTGTCTTTATATACATTCACAGATACAGGGACCAAAATTACGGGATTTTATACAGTCCTGAGAATCCTAATTTTATTTGCTGTACAATACCCAGTACATTCTAAATGCCTGATTAATATAAATGGTGGTCGTAGTGATGATGGAGAGAGTGAGGTGGGTAATATCAGGTAATACTGATGATGGAGAAAGTCAGATGGAAAGCTGCAGGTGGGTAATGATGGGAGCAGACTGAAGGCAAGTGGAGGGATGGAAATTAGGCCCCACATCTTCCAACTATATCCAGGAAAGAAGGGAAGAAGAATCTCATCTAAACTCCTGGAGGCAGGGGCAATCCTGCTCTTTGGAAGATGCTTTTTACTTTCCTCTGCCCTGGTCCCTTTCTTACTGTGTTGTTTTGCAGGTGCCAATGTGATCCCTATTGCCAGATGCACCTTCAGTGTACTTTGTAATCTATCTACTGAGATCTGCCTCAAGAGAGCCAGCGTGGTTAGAGTGTTGGACCAGGACTTGGGAGACCCAGGTTTCTAGTCCCCACTCAGCCATGAAGCTCACTGGGTGATTTTGGGTTAGTTAGTGACTCTCAGCTTAACCTACCTCATAGGGCTGTTGTGAGGATAAAATGGAGAGGAAGAGAGCCATGTATACCGCCTTTGGTTCCTTGGAGGAAAGGTGGGATATAAATGTAATAAATAAGCAGAAAAACACCCACCTATTCTCCTCATTTGTATTATTTTATTTATTTATTTATTTATTGCCTGCCTTTTCCTCAATACTGGGACTCAAGGCGGCTTCACAACATTAAAATTTGTACAGTTAAAACATATAAATAGAAAAATACAAAAGTTAAGATTATAATTAAATCAGAAACAGTATTAAAATTATATAAAATATCATAGCTAAAACAACAATAACTATAAGAACAGTGCAAATCCATCACTTTCTCATAGGTCCAATTTTATTCCCCGAAGGCCTGTTGGAACAAGAAAGTTTTTGCCTGCCTTCTAAAACATACCAAGGAGGGTGCCATTCTAGCCTCCCTGGAAAGGGAATTCCAGAGTGTTGGAGCAACCACCGAGAAGGCCCTCTGCCATGTTCCTGCCGTGTTCCTTGTAGAGTCTGCATTCTTATCCATTCTTGCCAGTTCTGTTGATGCCACTCAGACACCTATATTCCCTAAGGGTATTTATTCTACAGATTTAAACTAGCTTAATATTCCCTCTCTAGCTACAGGAGAATGGTGCATGTGTTCTAGATTGCAGTCTCAGGCAGACGCAACAGCCAGGCCAGTGCCCCACAAGAGACCTGTAACATGTCCTTAAATCTTGTGCAATGTGCCAGTGTTTTGCATCAGACATACAGAAATTCCTTGGCAGATGAGTTGGTCACCAGCAGGTAGAATATTTGAAAACTCTCATGTTATGCTTTGTCTGAGATATCTGACTATAACTGAGCTTCTAAGAGCAATAATCTGAAAATAAAAACCTATTCTAGAATCACAAGTGAAACTCCTTGCATGAAATTTCTTTTCACTCAAAATGAGATCAGTAAGTTTTCTCCTTTGATGTGACTTTTATTTTCCTTGACTGACTGAGTTCTTAGAAAACAAGTAAAAGAGTGAATCATTTTGGGTAATGAGTTTGTAGAAAAATTGTTAAGATATGACCAAATATATTTATAATAAACCTTTGGAATTATTGTCTAATAAGTTCACAACAAAATTGATTTTCAGATGTATTTGTTTCCTTTTGATATGTTTACAAATACATATTTATTAATTTGAAATTTATAATGTGCATGCCAGACATCCTAAATAAAAGTATGACAGTCTGGAAAGGTAACAAGAGGTTTCTGTATCTTCCTGCTGTTATACAGAGCAGGATACATTGTATGCTATGCCACCACATCACTGAAATGCTCTGCTTTCATTCAATATAATGTACGTCATTAAAAAAAAAAGAAAGAAAGAAAGCATGTCAAGGAAGAAAAGAGCTTTGGATTGCATCTTTCTTAATCCAAGGCAGATGAAAGACAGATTGTTTCATTAGAAATCTTCACACTTTGGGCTGAAGCACAAGCATCCTGAGAGGGGAGGTGTATCTATAGAACAAAAGCAAAGATAATTGAAGCTCAAACTATTTCTTTTCTTTTATGTGTATGTAAGCAGGCTGTTTAATTTTTTAAAAAATCAAAATTTTGTTCATTTCTGCAAAAGATAAAAATGTGTGTTGATTAGTTTTCTGTTTTGAACACTCTGGAATCTTAGATCAACACATACAGAGTTCATGCTATTGAATACTGAGGATGCAACATAGAATATTAAAGAATGGAGGGATAAGCAATGGCATTTCAGTCTAAAATGAATAGCCTAATTACTAAGGTCCTTTCCTTATGTTCAGTTTTTGCAGAATAAAAGCAGTTACTTTACTTAAGTGTTTCCCTCCCCTTCCTCTACTGTCTTCTTTGTATTGAATTTTAGATAGTAAGCTCTACAGGGCAGGGAACTGTCCTCTTATACCTTGTAAAGCACCATGGACACTGATTTTGCTATATTAACAACGGCAGCAGCGTTTGTAACTTGGCTGCACCTCTTCCTGCAGAGCAATGTTAGCTTAAGGGATATCGCCTCGTCAGTCAAAGTGTAACCCATATGTATATATTTCTTTAAGAATTATGGACTAGAGGACATTTCTGTGCGTGCTCAGTAAAGATCTGAAGATTGGCACACCCACCATTATGGGTAGGGAGTGAGGAGGAAAAATGAAAATAGACTCCGCCTTCAGCGTAGTTAGGAGTTGGTGGCTTAAGTGTGCCTAGTTTAGTCCTTTCTGTAAAGCCCTGAACCCTGCGGAGCAGATTGGTAATTATTAGACCCTTCTCAACTTTAAAAGTTAATGTGTTGAAGAGTTCATTCTGGCTATGTCCTTTTTGTGTTGTGAAGAGCTTGACACACTTTCCTTTCTCTGTGAAAATCACTGACAGCCATTTCCCCAAGAGCATTGTTCTGGAAAGGCAGGGGGCAGGTTTGCACATCACGCTAAGCTAAGCCACCCTGAGAATAAGCCACCGTGGGTTGGTTGTTCACTCGCTAACCTGACAAGCGATCATGTGCTCTGCAGCTAGCCATGGCTTGTCCCCCCCCCCCGCCCCCCAGTTCCCCTGCCAGATCCAGGCATGTATCCTAAGCGCCTTTGTGGCAGAACTCCTAGTTTCCTCAGTCCTTATGTCAGCACCCTTTCTGCAGTTGGTCTGCTGGGGTTGTTGGTTCCTCCCCCACACATCTGATAGCCAAATGGAATAGCATAAGACTGCTTGTCCGCTATGTAGCGAGCATACTGATATCCTCCTCTTGTCAATATCCTTGCCAATTTCATCCTCCACTTCCCTGCTTCCCTTGCTAGCTAACACCTTTTTTTTTTAAGGCTGCTTCACATTCTACTGAAGTAAGAACACCTGCCCGTAAAGCTCCTTCTCTTCTGTAGCCGCCAGCTGCTTTTGTCTCCCTCCACCCCAACCCCATTTGTGCTTGTTGCTTCCCTCCACTGGTCTCTGTTGCTAGCTGTCACATTTACATATGGGCTACAGAGCAGTGAGTGGGATTGCTCAACTTACACAACTGTCATGGCAGAGCAGTAAAACTGAGGAGAAATCATGTAAATTTCCTAGTAGCGGACATTCACTCCTGTGCACTTGCGCAAGACCCCAAAAAAAATTGCAAGGACGTTCGGGACACTCTTCAGTGTCCTTTTCAATTTTTAAGAGCACGGAGCCCACTGAGAAGGGATGAGGGAGGATGGTGGCAGCACTAGTGAGATCACAAGGAGTGGCAGGGGTTTTCACTGCTATTGCTGGGTAGCTCTTTAACTGTTCCGATTATCCATGATGAAGATGCCCTTCTGGGTTCGGATGTCACAAGAAGCCACCATGGGTATGAACAACCCAGCAACAAGTAGGGATGTGTGAGGACTTTGTTCGGGGGGGTGGAAGTCCGGTGAACTTGCCGGGCTCGACCCCCCCCGAACTCCATCCCTCCTATCTGTTTCCCTGGCTCGACTCGTGTTCTCTCGAGCTGAGCCAGGGAAGCGACTTCTGGGTTCCCAGCGGTACAATTTTTACGTAGAAAATGGTTTAAGCTACGCAAAAATGGCCACAATTTGTGGAAGTTCCACAAATTACGGTCACTTTTACCATATCTTACGCCATACGTAAAAATTGTACTGGCAGGAACCCGGAAGTCCGCCGAGCGGCTTGGGTGGTGCTTGCTTTTGGCTTGGCTCGGCAGGTGCAGCGGCAGCACTCGCTGAGCGCCCAGCAAGTCAGGTGGTGTGTGGATTGCCCACCACTAGCTACAAGCCATGGGTTCTCAGAGTGGCTTGTCGTGGGAAAAAAGCCACCCTGCAGAAACCACACTGGGTTTGCACAACGCAACAACCCAGCATGTTTGAGCAGCCATGGGAAGTTGGGTTGTGTGAACCAGATCAGTGAACAGTTCAAATCCAACCTGTCTTCAGAAAGCTGCAGAGAAATTGAGAACTGCAAAGGAAAGACTGACTTAAGTGGGCAGTATTTCAAATTCGGTTTAGGACTCAATCAGACTTATTTTATTTATTTTATTATTTATTTAAAATATATCTAGGCTGACTTTCAGGGCAGGAGACCTCCCAAGGCAGCTTACAACAATAACATCCCATATAATAAAACCGATACAGTGATAAAACAGAAACAAAAAACACCAGCAATAAAACATCTTGCCTAGACAGTACTAAAAATCTACAACACGATTGCAGCCAGCTACAAACCAGACCAGTCCAATAAAACAATCAGATGAAGGCTAGAGTAAACATGTAAGTCTTCAGTACTTATCAAGTACTGTATCTGATAGTGCTCAAATTGCAAGCAATATATATATATATATATATATATATGATTCAACAAAACATATGGGCCATTTTCTCAGAAGAGAGTAGTATAAGTTGCTTTGCATAGATCCCTTTGCTGTGAGCCCCTTTAGAGACCCTGTATGAAATCTTTGGTTGAACATACATAAAAAGCGGGCGGTGTAAAAACCCCTTAATTTTTTACAAAAGGGAACGGAACAGCCCCTTTATTTAAATAAACCATGCCAAAAACAATAGCATGTGGTAGAGATACTTGAGAACAATGTTGTAGGACTGAAACCCTTGCAATATTATATTATTAACAGCATAATGCCCATAGCCCATCTGAAACAGAATAGAATGGCCCAGAATGCCAACTTCCAAGTGAGCCAAACCAACCAAATACACCAGTGACATAGGAGGGGTGCAATCAGCCAGAAAACTTCCACAGAAACCACATTCCAGTACCTGTTCTGGACAATAAATAATATCTTGGGAAAATGGCAGAGGAACACCAACTTCTGAGTGAGCGAAATCCACCCAACTCACCATCCACACATGACTAGATATGTGTGATGCAATCAGCCACAAAACATCCACAGAAACCACGTTCTGGTGCCCATTCCAGGCAATAAGCGATATGTAGGAGAAATGGTCCGGAATGCAAACTTCCAAGTGAGCCAAAACAAGAAATTCACCAGTCACACATAACTGTATGGGAGGGATTCCAGAAGCCATGATACTGCCACATAAATCCACATAAATTTGGTTGACTTGGCTCACTCGGAGATTGGCCCCATGCAGATGACCAATTTACCAAGTGGCAAGATTTGCTTGGTCATTTGTATTTATGAAAGCTTGGTGTAACATTTTTCTTGCCACACACTCTGAGGTGTTAAATTATCTTGATGGCCTTATCAAGTGGTATTAAAACAGACAACCAACTTGAGAAGTTGATCTTCTATATTAGTCATCTGTGGAGGTGACATCAAGTGGGGAGAATATTCCCTCAAGCTAAAGTCTTTCAGCTAGACTAGAGCTGTCTTTTAAGGAACTTGTCTTCCCTGCTTTTTCATGGTTTCCAGACTTTAAGATTTTTTATTCCAAGTGGTGTTTATATATTTTGAATGATTTAAATATCTGCAGATTTTGTAAGGTTTTTTTTAAACCATTCACTTAGGTTTGCTATGCTTTCTTAGGAGCACCTTTTAATATATAAACTCATACTCATATAGCAGTTTAAGAAACTGGCTGTTTATTGCTGGAATGCACGGGGCAGACTGAAAGAAACGGAGGTAGTAGGGGAGAAAAGGGTAGAGTCCCACTCCCTATAATATACCTCCAACTCCCTATATGGGCCTATATGATAATGATAGCAATGATAACTATATTAATAATTACAATCACAAGAATAATGATACTTTGTAAACCCCTTACTGGTCAGATTATTACAGTGTGTTAGAGGGTGGTTGTTTTAGTTAAGTGAGAAACTAATAACGTCTCTGAAATATACAGTTCTATGTGTGTTGTATGATTAGGGTTTGGGTGGGATGTGTACATATGGTCTTGATTATAAATTGTGAAATTACACATAATAGAAGCTTCACAGGCTTGAAAACACAATCATTTTTGAAAAAACAGATTTTTCCCCTAAAAGAGAGTAACGCTAATAAGGGGGAAATGTTTTATTGACCTCTTTGAAACAACACCATTATCAGTTTAAATAAATGTTTAAGACTGTGAGAACAGATTAATAATCTACTTCCCTAAGCAAGAATTAGAAAGAAGTGACAAAACACTGCAGCAGTGCATGGAGGGATAGGTCTTCGCTCCATAGCAACAGAAGATGTCAGTAGCTTTTCAGTGGAGCGATAGCAATGACAGCATACTGCAAAGTCAGCCATGGTAATCTAAATTGCTGCACTTCACTACATTTTAGCACACATTTAAGAAGTTGGCAAACTTCTTTACTTTAATGGCATGATTAATCCATATAAACTACATCTATATTCACCCATGGTCTTTGTAAATGCAGTGTGCATTATGTTTAGGTGTGTCAGAAGCATATGTTGAATTCAGTTTGTGATGCAATTTGTAAAGGGAGTGCAACAAAGCTTCTCAAATTGCTTATTTGTTGCAACAGCATCTTTTAGTTTTGGAAGCAGGGGTTGCAACACCAGTGCTTTTACAATCTGATTGGAGGTTGGGCAATCCTCCGTACCCCAATTTGAGTGTGGGAGTGCATATGTTCATTCCTAGTTTTAAGTTTTAATTGTTTAGAGTTTGCTTCCTTGTGTAGAAAGGCAAAACTCTTGTAGGATTTAAGAAAACAAAACATATAAGGAGAGTTACTCCCCACTGCCACATTGGCAATTCATTTATGATATTTCTATCTACTAGAAAGGATACCATGCTATTGATCCTGAAATGCATTTCTTGTGCAAGAGCTAAAATGTAGTAGGTCACGAGTGGGGGAATTTGTTCCGATGGCTGAATTGCCATCCACAAAACCTCCGGGGGCTGCATGCTAGAAGTGGGTGTGGCCTTTGCCCTTTGCAGTCAATTGGATTTCCTGCCACATTGTCTAGCTGCCCTGCTTCTGAAACCAGACCTGCATAACATTTAGCTCACCAGTCATGTCCAGTGCACCCAGGGGCTCAATAAATCTCCTGAGACTGAGGAAATAGGGGAGTTGTTAAGCACCTGGTAAGTCACAAAACACGGATGGTGGGTGGCATTTGGTCTGATGGGTCACTGTGCAGGCTTCCACTAAACTCATGGGATTGCTGAATGAACAATGGGCGTATTTGCACGTCACACCTGCCCACCCTGGCAATAAGCCAAGGTGGGTTGGTTCACTAGGAAGGAGGCAGTTGGATTAATTGATTGATTGGTTCTTCCTCCAACCAGGTGGTTTCTGGCTGCCTTACCAGCTTGCCCTCGGGTCTGGTGGTGCTGCTGCTGAATGCCAGGTCAGTCCAAAACAAAATCTCCCTCATCCATGATTTAATTGTGGATTAGAGGGCTGACCTGGTGTGCATTACTGAGACCTGGGTGAGGGAACTGGGAACAGGGAACTCTCTCCCTGCTGTGCCCTCCTGGGTACTCGGTGCAGCACCAACATTGACTTCAGGGTTGTGTAGGAGGGGGTTGCTGTAGTCTGTAGGAATTCTACCTCCCTCTCTAGGCTTCCTGTCCATTTGAGTGCTGATCTTGAGTGTTTGTTCCTTGTGTTGGGTACTCGGGACAGATTAGTGTACCATCCACCCTACTACCCTTCAGTCTCCCTGCCAGTGCTGATGGAGGTGGTTTCGGATTTGGTGTTAAAGACCCCTAGAATGATGGTACTGGGGGAACTCAACTTCCATGCTGAGATGGCCGGATCCGGGGCAGCTCAGGACTTCATGGCCGCCATGACAACCATGGGGCTGTCTCAACATGTCATTGGCCCAACACATGTAAGAGAACACACTTGATTTGGTTTTCTCGACTGGGCAAGAGGATGGTGATTTGAAAGTGGGGGAATTAACATCTATCCCATTGTCATGGTTGGATCACTTCCTATTGAGGTTTAGACTTTCAACGGCCTTTCCCCTCTGCAAAGGTGAGGAATCTATTAAAATGGCCCACCCACAGAGGCTAATGGATTCCAGAGGGCGCTGGAGGATTTTCCTGCTGGTATGTCTCAAAGCCCAGGTCACTCTGTGGAATGCAGAGATGACTTGGGCATTTGACATGATCACACCCAAGCACCCTCTCCAGTTGAGCAGAGCCTGGCCAACTCCTTGGTATGCACCTGAGCTGAGGGCAATGAAACAAGAGGGGGAAGGTGGCTAGAAGGTGGAGGAAAACTCGTGCTGAGTCTGATCGAACACAGGTTGGAGCTCATTATCAAGCCTGCAGTTGTGAGGGTGGCAAGGAGGGAGTTCTTTTCCACCACCATTGCATCTTCTCAGTGTCGTCCAGTGGAGCTTTTCCAAGTGGTTCATGGTCTGCTACAATCTGGGCCAGGGAGAGAAACAGTGGAACCCTTGGTAGCACACTGTGACAAGTTTTTGTGGCATTTTGAAGGTAAAGTCGCTCAAGTCCATCATGAATTGGACCCCACAATTAATGCAGTTCCATTAGTAGAGTTGCCCAGAGCACAATCTGTCCAGTTTTATTGGATGAGGTTCAATTGTTGAAGCCCGAGGGTGCTTGGTCAAGTTCGGTGGACCCCCTGTTTTCTTGCCCTTCACAGCTTATTACATCTAATAGGGAGGGGATATCAGGACCCAGATGATGATAACAACTATAGGCCAGTAGCCAACATCCCCTTCCTGGGTGGTTGCTGGTTAACTCCAGGCACTCTTGAATGAAACAGATTATCTAGATCCATTTCAGTCGGGCTTCAGGTATGGTTTTGTAATGGAAACTGCCTTTGTCGCCCTGTTGGATGACCTTTGCTGGGAGAGGGACAGAGGGAGTGCAACTCTGTTGATTCTCTTGGACCTCTCAGTGGTTTTCAGTACCATCAACCATAGTATCCTACTGGATAGGCTGTCTGGGTTGGGAGTTGGAGGCACTGCTCTACAGTGTTTCTGCTCCTACTTGGATGGGTAATTCCAGAATGTGGTGCTGGCAGATTATTGCTCTGTGCCTTGACAACTAGGTTTGCTATGGGATTCCACAGGGCTCTGTTCTATTCCCCATGCTGTTCTACATCTACATGAAACCGCTGACGAGGTTATCCAGAGGTGTGGGCAGAGGTGTCATCAATATATGGATGACACCCAGCTATATATCTCCTTTTTATTAAATCCAGGTGAGGCAGTGGCTGTTCTGGATCAGTGCCTGGGCATGGTAATGGATTGGATGAGGACCAATAAACTGAGACTCAATCCAGACAAGATGGAGGTACTGTTAGTGGGTAGTTCACCTGGCCAGATGAGTGATATTCAACCTGGTCTGAAGGGGGTTGCACTCCCCTTAAAGGACCAGGTTCATTGTTTGGGGGTGCTCTTGGATCCAGCATTGTCACTAGAGACATAGGTGGACTCAGTGGCACGGAGCACCTTTTCTCAGCCTTTGAAAATGGTCTGGAAACTTCAGCTGGTGCAAAATAGGGCAGCAAGATTATTAATAGGGACTGGCCAATGTGATCAAATTATGCCAGTACTTTTCCATCTGCACTGGCTGCCCGTTCCTGTCTGGACCTAATTCAAAGTGCTGGTATTAACATTCAAAGCCATAAATAGTTTGGGGCCAGGTTACCTGAAGGATCGTCTCCTCCCATATATACCTGCCTGGACCCTAAGATAGTCCTCAGCAGTCATTCTCCAGGAGCCCCTGCCAAAGAAGTGGGGTGGGTGGCTTCTAAGAAGAGGGCCTTTTTTGTTGTGGCACCCCAATTGTGAAATGAGGTTCCCAGAGAGGCTCGCCTGGTGCCTACATTGTGCTCTTTCCTTCCTAGTCTTTCAGTTTCTGTTTTAAATTTGTTATTGTGTTTTAATCTTTGCGCAGCTGCTAGGTTTTTATTTCTATTTTATACTGTAGTTTTAAACTTTTAGACTTTTATAGTGTATCTTATGGTTTTAATTGTTGTGAACTGCCCAGAGGGCTATTGGGTGGTATAGAAATGTAATAAATAAAAAGAAAGAAAGAAGCCATGCATGTTCCTCTGTGGTCAACAGGCTGACTTACTGGAGGCAGGCATGTTGGTCCCACAGACTCCCACTCTTGGGGAGACTGAGTATATGTACCTCAAACTGTTATATTGGTTTTATACTAATTTTAATTATCATGGCTCCCATTAAAGAATTTTGGGAATTGTAATTTGATGAGGATGCACTTGTTGCCTCCATCCAAACTACAGTTTTCTGGAGAGAGGGATTTACTATTGCGCTTATTCAAGTCTATAGTATATATGCAATCTAATGTCCAGTACATTGCTGCACTAACATACCCTAGCATGCAGCAATATGTCTGTCACTCATATTTTACATTTACAAAGTAATCCTACTGGAGACTAGGGTTAATTGCTCAAGACCTCTCTTCTGACTAAAGTTGCCCTACACTAATTGATTATTTATGCATGCTATCATTTTATTCAGAATCTGAATTAAAAGTCAGGAACTTGGAGTCTGACTTTATCTGAATGTGCTCCTTCACGACATACAGACTGAATTTGATTTTTTAAAAACTAATTAATGAAGCATAAGTATTTTTAAAAGATTTAAACCCACCACAATATAATGGAAAATCATTTGATTTAATCCGGTTCATTTTCAGACAGTTTAGATCAAAGCTCAGGAGACACATTCTTCATCTACAGCTTTCAAATAATTAAAATAGTCAAAGGAAATATATTGCTCAGGACAAACTGATGATGTAATACTAATTAAGTTGCTGAGATGAAGGTCATGGCGTGTTTTTGTCCTTGAAAGTTTTTCTAAGAGCTGTGTGTGCATGTACATAAAGTTTTCTAATATTTGTTACAACTACTGCAAAATTTCAATTTCATGTGAATAAAATTGGGGTTCATGTAAATATAGTTGGTACTGAAGTGGAAATAAACCCTACAGGATTACTGATTTGAGGCCAAATCATGCATCTGTGACTTTCCCACTAATCTGTTAGCTCCATTCATTGTATTGACTAAAAATAATAAATTGGACATGCTGAACAAGAAAACTGGATCTAGGCAGCTGTAAAATGATTCATATCATAATAACTCCTGCTTTCTCTAAAAACCTCCTAGGTCTGTACTTTTTACAGTTTTGTATCAAAATATGACACAAAAACATAGTTAAAATATCTTTGATTACCAAAGCTGTGATTTTCAGAGCTTTTCAGACACAAGGCTACTGCACTGGATCATCTATGGCCAATCCACAAACTGGTTGCTGGTGGATGTGGGTCCTCTCCTCCCACTTGTAGTTGGCTTTCCGTACTTGTGCTGCGGAAGATTTCCATGTTAAAATGTTTTTTCTACACAGATTACTCATACTACATAGGGTTATAAGAATATATGCAAAACAGCTATCAAATGTATTTTGTTGCGTATTCTGTAAAGTAAAGACCTTCTTTCTAGTCAATGGTATAGGCAATTTTAAAAAAAATTGAGTTAAAAATTTATATATTTTATATTCCAAAAATGGAACTATTGTAAGGATTTTACTGTGTACTTCTGTGTATTATATTGTTTTTGAAAATGGTCTGCAGACTGATTCAATAAAAATGTTGTTGTTGTTGTTCTAGTCTTTATGATCTTGCTTCTGACTAGTGTTTCATTGTTGATGTAGTTTATTTTTCAGGATCTCTGGATTTGGTATAGCACCTAATGTCCGTAGCATGTATGTGCTTCCTGTAACAGACTTTTTCTTCTTCGTGCTCTGGGCAGCCCCTTGTGTGGGATTATGCAGATGTCTGTGGGAAGCTTGTAGAAAGCACAAATCTATCAGGAGCACTCTGCCTGAGCTCCCTAGGGAAGTACTGTGAGTGTGACCATGCTCCAAAGGAAGGCATGAGTCAATGAGAGCAGCAATAGGACAAATACCTCTAAATTTTAATGGCCTCACATATCCATACTCTAAAGCAGCCTTCCCCAACCTGGTGCCCTCCAGATGTGTTGAACAACAACTCCCAACATAGTCGTTGGCCATACTGCCTGGGGGATGCTGGGAGTTGTAGTCCAACACATCTAGAGATCACCGGGTTGGAGAAGTCTTTTCTGTATAAGCATTTTAAGTTTTGAGATTATTTGCTTTAATGCTAATTAAAATTATATTCAAAATGTTTCGAGTTGGATCCAGGTGTCTGGAAGGGGTTGGGTGGAAGCTGACTTTCCTACCCCTCTTCTCCCCACAAGCTTCCATGGTCCCAAATTCTCCTTTGAGGGTTGGGGGTTCTGCTGAATTGAGTGGGCTGTGGTGGTGGTGGTGGGAGGTGGAGATTGTAGAAAATTGGATGGAGGCACCATCTGTTCCAGTCACAGACGGTGCCTCCACTGATTTTCCATGATCTCTCTCTTCTCCTTCAGTACCATGTGCCACAACCTACTCCAGGAAGTAGGGCAGGGTCCCTTGAAACTCAAGGAAGCAATATTGGGATACATTAGGTGCTGATGGGGAAAGGAGGGGGCAGGAAAGTAGGTCTTGGCCCCCTTCTGCAGGTGCATATCTGGATCCAACATTTGGTTTCCCTCTTTTCTAATATTAAATTCACTTTTGCATTTCGCTCTTTTCAGGCATTGGACTAGGAGTTGCTGTTCGGGAATATGGGAAACTCTCAAATCTGGACAAATTTTACTTTGCATTTCCAGGAGAAGTTCTGATGAGAATGCTTAAACTCATCATATTACCATTAATTATATCAAGCATGATAACAGGTAAGACAAAACAATTATGCTGATGTTTAATCTTGACTTTTCTTATTTCTGTAAATGAAAACTAGGTATGTGGTTAAACTTAAAAATAGTATCACTCAGGAGCCTGTAAGAACAGGTCAGCAATAACTGTCCCATAATAACGTCTCGCTTAATGCAAAATATAAAGTTGATTAAATAATGAAATTGCAAGTTATATGAATGTGGAGTTTTCTCTGCTAGTTTACTATACTGTGTGAGACTGTTGGGTTTGTTTGTTTGTTTGTTTATACAGGGGGAGGGGAACAGTTGGAAGTACAAATACACTCCTCCACCTGCAGCCTTTTTATCACCAGAAGTGATAAAGTCCAGAATGCTACCACCTCAATCTGCCTAATATGTAGATCAAAGATTATTACAGCCATAAACACTTTGCAAACTGTTTTCCCTAAGGGAGTAGTCTCTTCATGTTGCTCCTCCTCTCCTTTTAAAGGGCCAGCAGCTGACAATGAGGGAAGGAGCATTCCCAGTGGGGCGGGGAGGGGAAAAGGGATATCCTTCCAAGCTGAGGCCAGCCTGCCACTTGCCCCTGCTCTTCATGCACTCCCTCTAACCTATTTACTTCCTCACAGCACCCCACACACATTTACCTCCCCAACCCCCATACAACTAGGCCATGGCTTTCCATTGCTTTCCTTCTCAATCCTTTGAGGGAGAAGTGTAAGCCAGCCTGGAAGTCCTGCAGAGGCTATCCTCACTGCTGTTGCATCTCTTCCTTTCCTGGCTTACGCTGGCTCAGCTTGTCTGAGCGTGGAAAGCTAAGCAGGGTCAAGCCTGGTTATTACTTGGATGGGAGGCCCCTCCTCTAGTTTCCTGCATTGAGCAGGGGGTTGGACTCGATAGCCTCGTAGGCTCCTTCCAACTCTATGATCTATGAGATCTATGAAATTTTAGGCAGGCAAGCATGTTATGGGTGTGTGTGTGGATGAAGGACATCATATGGGAGAGACATGACTTGCACAGTGCCTAAAGCAGCTGTTTTTGAATGTGCGTGGATGACTGTGAAGTGGGCAAGAGGAACAGGATGGTTTTTCTTGTAACAGTTGGGGAAGCATAGTGGGAGAGAAGGTGCCTTTGCACGTGCTGCTCCTTCACTGCCTTTGCTCAACTATTTTTTTATTTTTATTTTATTTAATATATTTATTTATCGCCCATCAGCCCAAAGGCTCCCTGGGCGGTTTACAAGAAAAATGGAATAAAAACAATCTTAAAACCAAAAACATCATTAAAATATAAATATAAATACAGTATAATACAATAAATACAGTATCATAGAATCATAGAAAAGTAGAGTTGGAAGGGGCCTACAAGGCCATCGAGTCCAACCCCCTGCTCAATGCAGGAATCTAGGTCAAAGCATCTCTGACAGATGTCTGTCCAGCTGCACCTTGAATGCCTCCAGAGTGGGAGAGCCCACGACCTCCCTAGGTAGTTGATTCCATTGTCTTATTGCTCTGACAGTCAGGAAATTTTTCCTGATGTTTAGGTGGAATCTAGATTCCTGTAACTTGAGCCCATTATTCCGTGTCCTGCAAACTGGGATGAACGAGAAGAGATCTTTGCCCTCCCCTGTGTGACATCCCTTCAAATACTGGAAGAGTGCGATCATATCTCCCCTCAGTCTCCTCTTCTGAAGGCTAAACATGCCCAGTTCTTTCAGTCTCTCCTCATAGGGCCTTGTTTCCAGTCCCTTTATCATCCTTGTTGCCCTCCTCTGAACCCTCTCCAGTTTGTCTATGTCCTTCTTAAAGTGAGGTGCCCAGAACTGGACGCAGTACTCAAGATGAGGCCTAACCAGTGCCGAGTAAAGGGGAATTATCACTTCCCGCGATTTGGAAGCTATACTTCTATTAATGCAGCCCAAAATTGCATTTGCCTTCTTTGCAGCCACATCGCATTGCTGGCTCATATTCAGTTTGTGATCTACCACAATTCCAAGATCCTTCTCACTTGTAGTATTGTTGAGCCAAGTGTCCCCCATTCTGTAACTCTGCATTTGGTTTCCTCTCCCTAGGTGCAGCACTTGGCATTTATCCCTATTAAATTTCATTCTGTTGTTTTCGGCCCAGCGCTCCAGCCTATCGAGGTCACTTTGAATTTTGTTTCTGTCTTCCAGAGTATTAGCTGTTCCACCCAACTTTGTGTCATCTGCAAATTTGATAAGCATTCCCATAATACAACTGAGTGTCAAGATGGAGAATGGTGGAGCACATGTATGCGCAATCTGTTTTTCTCTGGTGGGGCAGGAGCTTTGGGGCCTCTTTTTATTTCATATACATCTGCAGACATCAAGGTTCCCCCCAGCCAGCTGATAGCTCCTTGCTGTGGGTGGTACTGTTTTGGCTACATACAAATTGGCACTCACCCCATGAAATTGGGAAGTAGAGGGAATGATATATGACATTTATCATATTCATACTTCTAAATATAAATTTCTGTTTTTTAGTAATTAAAAATTAATCTAAAAAATTGGAATGGATACAAACATTAGTGCCTCTTTAATTATTGGATGTTTAAAATTCAGATACAAAACAAATGGGTGAAACAGCTGCAAAGTCACAATTTTAAAAGTCAGTAAAAATAGATTATTTAACACAGATCCCAGTAATAATCCTTGATAATAACTGAAAATATATTTATAATGAACTATATAAAATAATTATATGTTTGGAACCTAAGATAAGTGAATGGGGTTTCCCATCCCCTCCCTTCCACTACAGGCAACTCAGTCTTGGAAAAGGCTTCCCTGGATGTTGGGTGGAGCGTCCTGAACAATGTGGGATCGGGCGCAGGGAGCTGCTGAGGAAGGGGGGAACTAATGAAAGATTAAGTTTCAAATAGATGATTCTGAAAGTTTCAGAATCTTTCAGGTAGATGATCTTTTAGAAGTCCAAAATGTGTTTGCTGTGTGACAATTCCATCAGCTGAAGCTGGCTGGCTGGCTGATTTGTCAACATATTTCTGAGTCCTAAGTCTTGTATTGGTATTATCTTTAATGTAATCAAAGCACTTCCTTGATCTCTCTTTTTTCCTAGATGATAGCTCATGGCAGTTTAAGCTTTCTAAGACCTCTTACAGGCTCATCCAATATGGGTGCTTGTAACCCTCCGAACTCAGAGGATTACAGGCATCCAGTGCAAGGCAGGAGGAGCGCAGTGGCTAGGATTGCCTCCGCACTCCCCTCACCCTCCAAAACAGTTAAGGGGCCAATTTTGGCTCTCTAAATGTTTTTCCCCTCCTTGCAATGAGCAGAGGCTGAGGCACTGCCTGGATTCCATGGAGGATGGTGGTGCCTCGCTCTTCCCCTCCCTTCCCCCCCGGGAATGCCCCCCCATGCCGGCTCCAAAGATGGTCTTCTGTCTTCAGAGCCCAGCCAGTGGGCAGAGTCCCTGCTGTGACCTTGGAAGGCATTTCTGAGGTCGAAGCTGGAACTCTGACCTATCCTATGCCCCCCCCCCGACAAGGTCGGGAGGCCATAGGATTGCGCCTTTAATAAAAGTTTACATAAGCTTTCAAAAGCACAACTATAAATTTATCTTTGCTCTGCTATCTAGAAGCTGTAACTGGCTATACTTATTTGGGGAATAGTTCTGAACAAATATTCCTTACAAAATTTTATCAGATGCATATTCAGTTTTGTTGTTTTGTTTTTATAACTGGGTATAGGTTTGGATGCCCCTGTTCATCTATTTTGTATATTTTGTTAGTAGCTATATTAATTTTGAATTATCTGCTTTTTTAAAAAGTTTGTAAATATCAGGATAGATTGATCTAAAATTCAAAGCTATTTAATTCACTAATATAAATCAGGAAGAAGGGGGAAACTGATTTTAAATAAGTAATTTTTCAGCTTCATTTACTCCATGTATAAAACATTACTATTGGAGAAGAAAGAAAAAGGAAGAAGTTCTTGATTTAAATCAAGTACCTATAACAATTAAAACGTGTTGATTTGAAATTTATTATTATAGTAAATAAATTATATTAAAGTTTTCTGGGTCTGGTACAAAGAACGGCACTTTCCTCTGAAAAAGCAGGTTTGCAGCTTGGGTTTTCTCCTGGATCCTGCCTTGGTACTAGGTCCAAGTGGCCTCTGTGATGTGGAATGCCTTTTACCTGCCTGGGCTGGTTCAGCAGCAGCAGCCACATCCACACAGAGATAGTCTGAACACAGTTAACCATGTTCTGGTCTCCTCCCAATTGGACTACCATAATGGGTTATAAGTGGATGCCTCCGAAGTTCCAAATCTTCAATTATTACAGAATATAGCAGCCAGAATCTTGACTGGCGCTGCTTATTCTTCTTGTTTTATGCCTGTTTTGAAAGAGCTTCACTGGCTTCCTATTTGCTTCCAAGCCCAATTCTAAATGCTGGTTTTATTTATATAATTTGATTTATTTAAAATATTTATAGGCCACCTTTCAAGGCAGGAGCCCTCCCAAGGTGGTGTACAACAGTAAAATGCATATAATAAAATAATAAAAAAATTGATGCGGCAATAAAAGCAGCAAAAGTTCCACAAAACAACAAACATCAGCAAAAGACGGAGCCTACAACACAACTGCAGCTATAACCCAGTCTGATAAAACATAATCGGGGGAAGGCCAGAGTAAAGAAGTAAGTCTTCAGGACCTTCTTGAAAGCCTGCAATGATGGGGCCTCATGGACCACTGATGGCAACTTATTCCAGAGATGTGTGGCCACTGTGGAAAAGGCCTTCTCTTATGTACTCGCCCACCTAACTGCCCTCATAGGTGGGCAAGTGAGAAGGAAGGGCCTCTCCTGCTGATCTTCAAAGTGCAGGCAGGCTCACAAGGGTGAAGGTGGTGTTGAAAAAATTCAGTAACTAAGCATATTTAGCGTATTTGCAACAGCGGTCCTTCAAGTAATTTGGTCCCTAACCATTTAAGGCTTTAAAGACCAAAACCAACACTTTAAATTGGGCTTGGAAACACACTGGTAACCAGTGCAGCTGGCGCAGTATAGGCATTATATGATCTAATCGCCTCACCCGCAACCAAAACTCAGGCGGCTGCATTCTACACCAGCTGAAGTTTCTGGACCATCTTCAAAGGCAACCCCACGTATAGCGCATTACAGTAGTACAGCCTAGACGTCATTGGTGCATGGATAACTGAGACAAGGCCCATTCTCTCCAGATAGGATTTTAACTTTACAGCCGTAAACAGCTTGGAGCCCAGAAGGAGTACCTAATCCCTTATCAACCTGCTTGTGCTCTAAGATCATCTGATGAGGCCCTCCTCTTTGTGCCTCCCCTGTCAAGAGGTGAGGTGGATATCAGCCTCACCTGGGCATTTTAACTGTGGTTACTAATATATTAATAATAGTAATATAATTCTGGTTGTTGTTTTTTAATCTGCTGTTTTTATTTTGCTAACATATTGTATTGTATTTTAATGTTGTATTTTTATGTTTATTGTTGAGCATACTAGATTTTAGTCAAATGAAGAATTTTTTAAAAATAAACACAGTTGCTGTCCACAGACTTAAAATCTTATAGAAATGATACAAAAGCAAAAAGCCATTGAGAGTGCAGAAAACCAAGCAAATAAAGCTTTTATGCTAAATAGGAACATAACTGAAAAAATTATCATGCAGTGAATTTGCCTCTTACACTATAGAATTATATCTAAACCTGGGCTGAACTATTCAGCCCAAGCATATTAATCTATTTCAGATGGTGGGGTGAAAACAGTCCCCAAGGATTGTATTAACCCTGCCAAATTCTGTTTCCAGAAGTGGATGAGTTACTGCTGCTACCAATGAGGTGGCTGAGGGTTTGTTTGTTTTTTCTGCTAAAGTGAAAATGCTTGGCCCACCACTTCTTAGAAAATGCCACTATGGCAACAATACTACATCATGGCTTAGCATTATTCCTAGGGATGTTATTGGGGGGAAAGATGGCTGATGAAGTGGCAGGAAAGCCTTTTTATTGTAGAAGAAACAATACCCTCAGCCGCCTTGTCAGTAGCAGACAGAAAGCCAACCCCACCACAAATTTTTTTTTTACAAAGCCCTTCCCTCCAAAGTTGCCAAAACTCTGCCCCTACTTTTGCAGGAGACTAATGGCCTTGTGAAAGTGAGGAGGAGGGTGGGGATATTCAACCCCACTCTAATTATATCAGCTTAGAGATGGTGAGAGGCAATTGTGAAATTAATGGATTTCTGTTTGTCTTCTTTTCTTTTTAAATACTCATCTGAGGATACTAAGCAAACCAACATACTTTAAGGCTAGAGGCTAAACTAGATGAGATGCTGAGGTATCTGTGATCTCTTTTCTTTTTCGTTCAAAGCAGCCTTGAGCCTCCTAAATCAGATCAGGGAAGTGTCACAGAGACAGGGAGTACTTAATCTCTCAGCATTTTGTCTAGTTTGGATTTAAGTCTGCGACCCAAAGAGCTCCATATGAGAGTAGAAAGTGCTTCTAGTTTGTGGGTAGAGGGTTGCTGGTTTTCTTTTTCAACTGCAGTCCTTTACACGCCATTGAATCTTGCTCGGAATGAGGGGTCCTCCAACCTTCAGGACAAGTTTTTCAGTGAGGGGGGAGCTGGAAAAAAAACTTTGTGTGCAGAGCCTTTGGATGCCAGCTTAAGTGCCTATAACCTGCTGCAGTTGATGTGGTTTTCCTTGCTTTTTAATATAAATTTGGCATATTTTATTTGTTCGCTGTTTTACTTGCTTTTTATTGTTGGCTGACTCCTGAATCAGTGTTGATTAAAAATTGGGGTATAAATAGAGGGCTGATAGTTTCTCCACAAATCATTGTTGTTCCATGAGATAGAAAGTAAATGTCCATGCTGTTTCTTGCATAAATATTAATAATTTTGATAAATAAGCACATTGCAGGGTTCAGGTCATCAGAAGTACAAGATTGTGCAGGTAAGATCAGTAGATGCTCCTGCTGAGAGCCTGAGACACAGGATGGCATCTCCTAGATCAGTGATGGTGAACCTTTTTGAGGCCGAGTGCCCAGACTGCAATACAAAACCAACTTATTTCTTTCAAAGTGCCAACACTGCAATTAAACCTGAATTAAACCTGTTTTTAAACACAGCAATTAAACGTGTGTGTGTGTGTGAGAGAGAGAGAGGGAGGGAGGGGGGGCTGCCTTTTCTCGCCGCTGCCCTCCTCCAGGGACCCTGTCAGCCTCCTGGCCTGCCACGCCGCCACCCGCAGAGCCTCCTGAGGCAGGACTTGGATGGACCAGCAGCCCTCCGGCCGCTCCGGCCTCTTTGCTGCTGGCATGCCTGGGCCACCCTCCGCAGCACTGGGCCGAATAAGAGCCCTGCAGCACCCGCATGCTCACTTCCCGAGGGAACGCACCTCGGGCTGCGGACGGGCTGCGGAGGCGGCGCCGGCTGCGGGGAGGCAGCCCGCATCCTGTGAAGAGTGGGCAGCCCAGAGCGGGCACTCCCGTCGGCCCCGCCCACTGCGTCAAGGCCTGAGCCCGCGTGCGGGGCATGATGCCACCTCGCGCCGCTGGCGGGGAGCATTGGCGCTGCCCAGTGACGCCGCAGCAAGAGGCACTCCCAGCCAGCCTCTCCGCCTGGGCGGTCACCAGGGCGACAGCGGCTCTCCAGGCCTGCCCGCCCTGCCCCAGGAGGACCTTCTCGGCCTTTCCCTAGCAGAGGTAGCGGCCTGCGGGATGCCGGGCAACGCACAGCGGGCAGGAGCGGCTGCTCCGCCTGCCTCCGTCCTTCGGTGGTTTCACCCCCCTGTGCCCCCAAAGCAGCTCGAGGGCTGGCGACCTATGGCTCGCATGCCCACAGAGTGGTCCCTGCGTGCCAGCTGTGGCACACATGCCATAGGTTCGCCATCACTGTCCTAGATCCTAGTGCCTTGCATAGACTTGCCAGTCCATGGCTCCAGTAGGAAGTCCACAAAAAAGTGTAAACACTATTTATTAATTAATTATATATTTAATCTGCCCAATAACCGATGTTCTCTGGGCAGATTACAAACAGTTAAAAGACTAAAATGCCATAGAACCAGTTAAAAATATATAATACAATACAGTAATACCTTGGATTGCATGTAACTTGGTCTGAGAGCATTTTGCAAGACAAGCAATTTTTTTTAAAAAACATTGACTTGATAAACAAGCAAGATCTTGCAAGACAAGTGTAGGGATGTAACCGCTCGCCTCGAGCGGGCGGAGCGGGCCGAAATTGGACCCGCTCACGCCCGCCAGAGACTCACTTTGATATAAGAGTGTTTTGGATTACAAGCACGGTTCCGGAACGAATTATGCTTGCAATCCAAGGTATTACTGTACAAATATTTTAAAGAATACAATACAATGCAATGCAAAACAACAAACAGCACAGGAATCGATAAAGCAGCCATAAAAATCTCGAACTAGGTCTCTTAAACGCCTCAGAGAAAAGGTCTTTTCCTGGCACCAAAAATATAACAATGTAAGCACCAGGCAAACTTCTTTGGGGAGTTCATTCCATATTTGGGGTTCCACAACTGAGAAGGCCCTCTCTCTTGTAGCCACCCATCCAGCTTCCTTTGGTGGGGCCCCCCAGAGAAGGGCCTTCGAACATGACCTAAGGGTCTGAGCTGGTACAGACAGGAGGAGACATTCCTTTAGATACTCTGATCCCAAGCTGTTTAAGGTTTTAAAGGTCAATGCCAACGCTTTGAATTTAGCTGGGAAATGAACTAGAAGCCAGTGCAGCTGACGAAGCACTGGCATCACATGACCATATTGGCCAGTCTCAGTAAGTAACCTAGCAGCTGTGTTTTGAACTAACTGAAGTTTCTGAGCCATCTTCAAAGGTAGCCCCATGTACAACGCATTGCAGTAATGCAACCGGAAGGTTACTAGAGTGTGGATAACTATTCCCAGGCTATTTCTGTCCAGATAGGGTCGCAGCTGGAATATCAGCCTAAGCTGATAAAAGGCGCTCCTGGCCACCGAGGCCACCTGGACCTTAAGTGACAATGATGGATCCAGGAGCACCCCCAAGCTGTGTGCCTGATCTTTCAGGGGGAGTGCAACCCCCTCCGGAATAGGTTAAACACCACTCAACCAGGCAGACAGACTACCTGCTAACAGTCCCTCCATCTTGTAAACACTACATACTGTAGGGGTGACTCGTTATATAGACTTCATTCTCAGACTATATGCTACTAGTACCCCAAGTTACTTGCAGGACACTACTGAGTTCCTAAGGAAACAATATTCTATTGACTATTTCCCTGGGAATACCATGCTACCATGGATGTTGAGCTCTTTACACAAATATCTGGAACAAAGATGGACTACAAGCCATCCGGGATATTACCCCTGCTGGTGCTACAACACATTGGCCACCAAGCTTTGCTACTTTGTCCTCACCCACAAGTACTTCAGATTTGGGGATTACAGATATCTTCAGATCAATGGCACTGTGATGGATACTTGCTTGGCAGTATGCCAGCATATTCATGGCTGACTTATAACAATGCTTTCTCAGCTCCTGTCCACAAAAGCCTCTCCTCTACTGGCTTAGAAACAGTGATGACATCTTTATCATCTGGACCCAAAGGCAGGAAGACCTTGAAAAATTCCACCAGGAATTCAATAAGTTTCACCCCACAATCAACCTAAGACTAGGCCAGGCCAGGCAGCAGCTTCACTTTTTGAACACTACTGTACAACTACATAATGAACATATAAGCAACAAATTATACTGGAAACCTATTTACCAGTAAAAGCATCTATATGCTTCTAGCTTCCTTCTGGAACATGCCACAAGATTGTCTATGATCAAGCCATACAATACAACTGCATCTATTCCAGCTTGTTGGACAGAGTCTCTCAACTTAAGGATTTACATTATGCATTTCTTGGACTATAATATCCACCCAATGAAGTGAAAAAGAAGATAAACAAGGCCAGACTGGTACCCAGAAATAGCCTACTACATGACAGACCCAGAAGAGAAAGAGACCAAACACCACTTGTTCCCACTTAACAGCTCCTGCTAAACCCACTTCAAGATATCATTAATGATCTACAGTCCATCCTGAACAATGATACTTCCTTGTCACAGGTCTTGGGTGGTAGGCCTGCCTTGCTTACAGACAGCCCCCTAAACTAAAACAGCTACTAACCAGTAACAACAGATCACCCAAAAGAGATGGACATAGGGACCAGACCCTGCAACAAACTCAGATGTCAACTCTGTCCCAATATCTACTCAGACAACATGATTACAGGCCCTAATAATATCAGCCATAATTTCAGGGGTTCATTCACCTGCTAATCTTCCAATGTGATATATGCTGTCATCTGCTAGCAGTGCCCTTCTGTATTCTACACAGGACAAACAGGTCAGTTACTAGACAAAAGAATAAATTATAAATATCTGACATAAAGGGGCAATATTTAGAAACCAGTGGGAGAACATTTCAGCCTCCCAGAACACCCTGTTGCTGCCATAAAGTGGCCAGTCTTGAACAAAGGAATTTCAACAGGAGATTCTAGTATGAAACCACTGAATTACAACTTTAAAAAGTTCATTTCTGTCACTGTGTAGTGGACTGAATTAAGATAACTGATTTTATCCTACTATGGGTATTAATCAAGTTAGAAAAGCTAGGAAATATATTTATTACTGTTATTGTGAATAGTTACTGTGCTTATTCTGCATATGTTTAAGGTTTAACATGATTGTCACTGACTGTATTTTTTTGCATTGCATTTCCACCTGACATCATTTACAGTAATACCTTGGATTGCAAGTAACTTGGTTTGAGAGCATTTTGCAAGACAAGCAAATTTTTAAATATTTATTTAATTTATTTATTTACTTGATATACAAGCGACGTCTTGCTATACAAGCACTGTAATACGGCTTAAATTAAAAATCTCTGTACAAATTTTTTTGGGGGGATTTCATTTTGATATAAGAGTGTTTTGGATTACAAGCATGTTTCCGGAACGAATTACGCTCTCAATCCAAGGCATGACTGTACATTTTTTCTCTCTCTTTACATTCATGTGTGTGTGTGTGTGTGTGTGTGTCTACAGTTTATCTATATATCCCTGCCAACTGAGAATACACTTCAACCAGCTTTTTGTCTCTCCTTCCCCCGCTTTGATTAACACCTAGCCTGATTAAGAGTTTTGGAGAACTCGAAAGTTTGCTTACTATTTTGTGACCTTTTGATTGGCCCAATAAAAATATTGCCACACTATGGATTTTGGATTTTTTTTCTTATAGGCCAACACAGCTACCTTTGCTTATAATAAAGTGTTAGTCTTTAAGGTGCCAAGAGTTTTTCTTTTTACTACATGATATGATGCAAAAAATATGTTACATAATTATAATGCTTCATCTCAAAAGTCAAATATTTTCCCCAAAGTTTATTATTTTACATAGAAAACCAGCCTTTAACTCAGCGGCCCACTTGGGATGCACAACTGCCAGCTTACAAAACCATACTTGAGAAGCCATGAACAAAGTGATAGTGTGGAGAAAAAGAGCCTCTGAGAGTTCCTACACACACTCACATGCCTGCACGCACACACACACACACACACACACACACAGACTGCCTCCTCATGTGTAAACCAAGAAAAACCGGTTGGGGGCTGGGAGGAGGCGAAGTGTGCATAGTTCCTCTGGATGGCGCCTGAAAGTCCTGAAAAGCCAGAGACCCGGCTTTCAAATGCAAATGCCATGAGTCATGAGTCCCCCTCCCCTGCCTGGCCAGGTGAAGTGCATCCTGATTGGCTAGAGGCAGCAGAGCTACAGAAAGGGGAGGGGGGAAGAGCTATATTCTAAAGTGTGAGGCTTTTGTCTTTGTCTTTGGGTTGTCACGTGGTTGCTGGCTGTGGAGCAATGGCAGCAAGCCAAGCAGAGGTCCAAGCCTTCGGGCGGCCTCAGGATCCGACCCCAGGTAGCTCCTGGTGAAATTAGCTGAATAAGGGCTTTGGCAAGGCAAGCCTTGTGGAGGGCTACCCATCTCGGACCTTCGGGTAGGTGTGTAGTCTCCCCGGGAGGCAAGGCTGTGCTGGACCCAACCCTGAAGAGAACTGACCCCCAGGTAACAAGTTGTGTGCCTGGGAGATATAAGGAATCAGTAGGTTTTGTTATTTTGCAGCTTTACTCTGTGTACCAAAGCGTCTCTCTCATTTCGTGTGCTTCCGTCATTTCCCTATTCTTGTTGTAAAATGCTACCTGAATAAACCTTCTTTTGGTTTTTTACCCCACATGGTGTTTGTGGATGCTCTGTGGTTTCAGCAACTAAATCCAGGTTACAGATAAAGGCAAGTCCCTGAACAGAGATTCAAGTAGGATTGCAGACAGCTGAGACTGGCAGTCTGGTACCTTGAGATCTCTGGGGGTCTTGGGTCCTTTGGGGTAGGAAAGGGTGGGTTGTGGTGGGTCAGCCAGCCCCCCCTTCCTCCACAGATAGGATCATATGTTCCCTCTTTTCCCTTCTTCAGTGTTTACATTCTAGTTTAATTAAACTGCACTTACCCATTACATCCAAACTGGGGGAAAGTGGTTTAATGTCAATTTACTAACTAGGATCTTAAACCCAACTTCAAACTGTTGGGTTTGAACATTAAACCACAATTCCTATTTCAGATGTAATGGCTAACTGCCTGGTTTAATTAAACCAAATTAAAGTACTGATGAAGGGGGAGGGGGATAATAATACTATTATTATTATTATTATTATTATTATTATTATTATTATTATTATTATTATTATTATTATTATTTCTTACCCGCCTCTCCACTCAGATCGAGGCGGGGAACAACCAGAAACATAAAATACATAAGTAGTTAAAAAACATAATAAATATTATTAAAATATTCTTAAAAACCTTTAAAAGTATCCTAAAAACTCTTAAAATTCCACTGGGTAGGCCTGTCAGAAGAAGTCAGTCTTTATGGCCTTTTTAAAGGCCAAAAGGACTGTCTAGTCGATGAGTCTCCTCCGACAGGCCATTCCACAGTCTGGGAGCAGCAGAAGAGAAGGTCCTCTGGGTAGTACTCGCCAGCCTAGTCTTGGCTGACTGGAGTAAATTCCTCCCAGAGGACCTAAGTGTGCGGGGCGGATTATATGGGAGAAGGCGGATGCAGGCCCATTGTTTGTTCCTGGCTGTTAAACTATGGCTTAGCAAGCCAGGAATTGTGCATCTCAATGGGCCAATGCATGTAATGAATTTATTTTTAAAATTTTACTGTGGGTCATAGCTCAAGTGGTGGAGCACATGGGCTGCGTGCAGAAGGTCACAGGTTTAAAACCTCCCATCCCCAGTAAAAAAGACAGACCTGAGATTTCTTCCTCAGATGCTAGAGAATTGCTACCAGTCAGTGGAGATAATACAGGACTAGATAGAGTATAAGGCAGCTTTATATGTTCATATGTGTAGGATTTAATGCCTTTTCGTTTGAATTAAACTCAGATTTCATTTTAAACCAAGTTGTTTTTAAAAGGAGATCCTTATTATGATTGAATTTTTAAATCAAATCTGTTTTAAATTAAACTGACATTAGATTTGTTCAATTTTTGTTTCAAATCCATTTTTATTTTTTAAATCATCAGTTTTTATCTACCCTGGTTAATATGAATGATGGAAGCAGAGATTGTAATTTTGGCTGGTATTTGCCATATAAACAGCTTGTTATAGTTTTCCTGTGTATGAATACAGAGTTGATGGAAATGGACTCAAAATACTTGCATGATCCAACCAGTTAAAGAGATACGCACTTTTTAGTGCCATTATTTCATTGGAAAGATTTAAGCATGTGCTTAATTCCCCATTGAAATCAATGAAACTGAACATTGCTTAACTTTCACTGAATTGTGTCCATGGTTATTTGCTGCTGTATTTCCTATTTGTTGTGAATGAGCAGCTATTCAAATTTATTATCAAGCAGGTGTAAAATGCACAGAAATGATTTGAGAACAGTGATGTGGGTTTTTCAGAAAATGTTCTGTACCTTAAATTGATGGAGATCTAATTTAACATGTTTTAAATTTTAGGGTTTTTTTATTTTTTTTTACAGAACAGACAGGTAGCTTGTTGCAGCAGAAATAAAAAAGAGTCTGAGATACAGGTGTGTGTGTGTGCGCGCGCGCGTGCGTGTGAGTGTGTGTGTGAATATACACATATACATATAGGGCCGGTTCGCATGACCCAGGCTGCGAGCGGGGGAGGCACCAGGGGGTTGTCCGTGGGGTCCAGCGGGGCGCCGCAGATGACCTGCACCCTGTGCGCATGGGTGGACCCCACAGTCCCCGCACCGCAGTGCGGGCCTCCTGGTACTGGGGGTGGCGGCTCGGGATGCCCAGAGGGGCCGTTTGCCCCTACAGGCTGGAGCGGCTGCAGCTCCAGCCGCTCTGGGCTGCCGCCTCTGTGCGGCCCCCGCGGGACAGCCGCCTCTGTGCAGCCCCCGCGGGACAGCCGCCCGCTGTTCGCACGGCAGGGTGGCCACACGCGGTACGGGCTTACCCCTCTACCGCCCATGGTCACTTTGCGTGCGTCCCACGCACGGCCGACCTGCGGGGGCACCGCCGGTCAGCGTTCGCACGACACGGGAACCGCGGGGGACCTCTGCTCCCCCACGGTTCCCGTGTCGTGCGAACACGCCCATACTTACATGCACACACATACAGGTGTGTGGGGTGGCTTGTAAACAGCAAGGTTGGAGGGAAATGAAATGCAGAAAGTACAGATACTGGCAATTACACTTATAAATAATACTATTTATTTGTCTTAAAGGTGACACAAAGCTTCATTCTTTTTTTAGTTTTGTTTACTAAATAAATGCCATCTTAATTTTACATGTTGTAAAATGCCAAAGGTAGTTAAACTGAAATATTTGATTAGGATTTAAAAAATGCAATGAAGTTCACTTAGTGCAGTTTAAATGTAATATTCAAAGAAATTCAAAGTTTTTCTTGGAAATTTTAAAAATTGGTATACTTATAAATATGTTTTCTCCATTCATTTGCATTAATAACTCAGTAACATACACCTCCTTTATATTATTTAGATTTTAAGGGGGGAAATTAAGATACTGAAAATCGAGAACATACTAATTTTAGCATGCCTGAAAAGTTGCGCACATAAACCTGTGTGTCCTAGAGATAGCTGAAAAAAGTTAATTACAACTTTACTTTTAGAATTAATTAACTAGTATTGCATCCTTCTAGTTGCGCAATTTGACTTCGGCTTATTCATTAGGTTACCAAGTAATTTTATGAAACAATACATTTCTAAAAGTGAAAAATTTCCGTAGAAAAACATAATAGTGAACAATCTTCCATGCCACTTCACAGAGAAGGAAGATAGTTCATGTTCTAATTCCAAGCATTGCTGTAAAGCCTTATTACAGTCTTTTACCTGCAGAAAGAGATTGGTACATAAAAGTTAACTGTTGCGTTTATTATTATATCATAGAAAGCTGCTGTATACCAATTCAGACTACTTGTCTATCTAGCCTAGTATTGTTGACTGGCAGCAGCTTTCCCAAGCTCCCAGGAGAGGTCTTTCACATCACCTGTTACCTAATTCTTCTAACTGGAGATGCCAGGGATTGAATCTGGGACCTTCTTCATTCAAAGCATGTGCTCTACTACTGAATAATGGTCCTTCCACAAAGGTATAGTCCCCCACTCTCCTCCCACAACAGGGCTAGAACTGGTAACTTGCTGCTTTGCAAGCAATGGTTCTGTCCAGCCATCCAGACATTCTTAGGCTGCAGTCCTATGAACACTTACTTACTTGATACTTACTTGCATTTGATGGGACTTCTGAGTAAACATATATAGGACGGTGCTGTTAAAATCTGTAAAATATCAACATATACATTTTGTTTCCTCTCAGGATTGTCGCCTGTTCTTTTCATCAGGTCGATGGTTTATGTGCATATGAATGCACATAACTGTAACTTTGCTCAAAGTGCAAAAAAAGGAGGGCTGACTTTCTCATTCTCTAAGATATTAGAAGTGGCTGTGGTTCCACACTAAAAAGAGAAAGCAAGAAACATGATGAGATGCTTGGACAGGGATGCATAAATAGGTGGAAATTTTCACATTCTGAATTATGTGACCCATTACAAGAAAAGGAAGAAAAAAGTTCTGATAGTTGATGGGGAGTGGTAGGGAAATGTTTGGGATGAGGGATGTTATAAGACGTCTGTCTAAACCAGACAAAGGGGCATGACAGGTTGGTGTCAGTTAATAGTACTCCTGTCCAAGCATCTCATCATGTTTGTTGTGAACTGCCCAGAGAGTTTCAGCTATTGGGCGGTATAGAAATGTAATACATAAATAAATACTACTTTTCAAGCTAATTAGGGATGCTTCCAGGCAGATAGCTCCTAATGCTGAAAAATCAAAAGGCATTATATACCTGTTCCATCTTTTTCTCCTTAATGGATTTTTTTCTGCTAAGAAAAAAGATTGAATAAGCAGTGGGAAAACACAGGAAGGTTACAAGTGGAAGATGACATCATTTAGAACCCCACAAAATTCTGTCTGAGGCAGGGTGATTGCAGGATAAAAGCTTCATCTGGAAGCATCCTAGGACAGTTGCAAGCTGCAAAAGTTCATACAGGCACAAGGTAGGTACATGGAAACAGCTGACACATACCTAACAATATCAAGGCCGGATATTTTAGCAAGCACAATAGGAGTGACAAAGAGGTTGTGGGTGGGGCTGCCAGGCCTAATATTGGCCCTTGCAACCCCGCCCCCTTTACCTGATGTGGCAGGGTCAAGCCTGGTTATTACTTGGATGGGAGACCCCTCCTCTAGTTTCCTGCATTGAGCAGGGGGTTGGACTCGATAGCCTTGTAGGCTCCTTCCAACTCTTTGATCTATGAAATCTATTCAGGTGTGTCTCTCCTCCTCCCCCGACACCCGCAAAATTCTCCCCGCCCACAGCTGCGCGTGTTCTGGGGAAAGTTTTTGCTCCTTGACAGCTCCTATTCAATTCAGTGAATCTTAAATAGGGTGGATCATGACCAATACGTGTTAAGGCTATGACCCAATAATTTACAAGCCAAGGAAATTTGAGATAACACGGAAACTTTGAAAAAATGTTGGAGATTACAGTACTAATATCATCGAGGAGAGGGGAAGACAGGAAGGAAGGAAGGAAGGAAGGGGCAGTTTTGTGGGGTGAGGATCAGAGGAAGGGGAAGGATTGAGCAAGGACTGGAGAAAAAAGGGAGCCTGGGAAGAGGAAGAGGCAGGAGAGGTGGCAGGGTGGCACTCTCCCTTTCTCTGTTCTGCAGTTTCTGGAGTTGTCTTTCCATGTGGTGGGGACTTGTGACTCCCCCCCAACCCCAACACATACAGATAGACCAAGAAGACGCAAGGAGAGCAGACTAGGAAGCCCCACACTAAGTACCACCTCTCTATGTGCTGCAGTACAGGGCAGAGAGACACAAAAAGATCTAGAGAAGCCATACCCCCCCCCCAACACACACACACATGCACGGGATATCTGGAGATGGACCTCATGCCCAAATTATTTAATCTTTTAGGAGGGTGATAAACATATTTTTTTCTCTTTGCACTTATCTCTCTCGGACCCTTCCTCTGCTTTCTCTACTTCTCTCCCCCATCCTTCTCACTCTGCCCCTCCTGGAAGAAAATTGCCCCCACCTCATGCAATAAAGCTTTTTAAAAAAGATTCCATTAGTATCAATAGAAAGTTTGTTTCCTAAGCTTAATTGCCATGTTCGGGTTATGGGGGGGCAGCACTCTGGGAGGGGAGAGTAAACCCTTCTCTCCCCAACTGCACCCCCCAATCCCCACCCCCACCCCGCTACATGTTATCAGTGGAAGGGTTTTTTTTCTAAGTTTAATTGCCATGCGGGGAGGGGGGTGTTGCAGCATGTGGGGAGGGGAGCGTTAACCCTTTCCTCCCCAGCTGCAAGTCTCCTTGAAAATCATCCCCTGCATGGCAATTCAGCGGGGTGGGGGAAACCCTTCCATTGGCACCAATGGATACTCAGGGCTCTGGGAAATAAATTTGCATAGCAACATCCCTACTCAGCACTCACTATGCCATACAGAGGGAGCTGATTGCACCTGTACAGATTAAACAATGTACAATGAAAAAAGAAATTATTAGTTGTGCAAAAACAAAGCCATCAAAGTTTACTGCAGTTCTCTTTTGCCCATTCAAAAGAAAAAAGAAAGAACAACATTTGGAAAGAGGAAACCTCCCCCTCATACTTTTTATCTTCCAAATGTGTTGCTTCTCTCTGCAAGAATAAATGTAAAAGGTTTGAGGAAGCTAAGAAGCCATAGTAGAGTAATAGTTTCCAGTCACGTGAGAACCGGTGCTTCTACATCTGTATGTACACAGGCTCCCCTTTACAGGAGTAGCACCAAACATGTACACATCTGTAAACATGGGGTCTAGAACCAATGGGGCCCATAGCATTGGCAGCATGACAAGCAGATGCTATACTGCTCCCTGCTCTGCATGTAAGCAAGCATGTCAATAAACACTTGGAGGGAAATGTAAGAGTAGAACTTCAGTAAATCAAGGTTCCTTCTTGTTCCCACAGTTTTCAGTTGGGAGGGAAGTGAAATTGGCTAGGCTGATCTGATCTGATCTTGGCTATGTAGTAGAGGGACACTTGTGCAAATCTGCACATCAAAATAATCAACTGGGAAAACGGTTATATCTCAGGTCCAAATTTGCATGGTTGTTGTCGTACAGCTTGCGCAGAGATTGTTGTGTGATCGCTCTGGAATGCACACGTGCCAGAATTCTGTCCCTGTTAAGTTATGTGGGTTGATCAGTGGCATGCCAAATGCAACCCAGTTTGTGTGCATGCTGATTTTTAGCATACAAGAGTTCAATGTAGGCTCGGGCAATCTTTCCAGCTCACAGTCCACTCTCACCACATTGATGATCTCTGGCTGATTTGGTATGCATTTTGGACTCTCCTACAGATGACTCTCTTACAGATTTATATGATTGACACTGATGGAAGAGACCATACTTGGGATACCACATGCAGCACTGCTGACATATTTGCAAAGCATAACTGCATTATATAAAGCAACCTACTTTGCCAAACTATGCACTAAAGTGATTGTTTGAATAAATCCTTAGTGCACAGCCTGTTCCAGGAGAGCTCGTTTTAATGTTTGATAATGATTGGTTAAGTAATAACCACACTCTTAAACAATGCGGCAAAGGATGATGGGTGTTTAAGGTCAGATCTTTTGTCTCTGCAGCCTATATCTCATGCAAGCACAACAACAACCCATTGTCTGCCTTGGGAACTGGCCAAGTGTGCAGTATGAAATCAATTTCTGTAGAGAAAGGATTTATGGTTTTATCATCAGATATAGCCGTGTTGGCAGAGGCAGTTAAACAGGCGATGCTTTTGCTGATTCTGTTTAATGACCAATTTATTGTGTGGGCTAAAATGGAATGGAGGCAGAAATGGGTTCTGTCAGTTTCTTTCTAATAGCTAGGTGACTTGTTCTAGCCTTGCTAGAAGCTCTGAGAAAGGGAGGAGAGACATTGCTGATTCATATTCAGTGATGACTTTCAGATTTGAATGGTGGTTAATTTCTGAAAAAAAGAGAGATCTTTGATTTCAAGCCTGCCTGAAAGGTATAACTTTTGACATGGAATCCCTGCCTCCTAATTTCAAGTGGTGTGGGGCTGACTGAGGTACCTCCATAAAGATAATGCACTCTGCACATGCTTGAGGCAAACTTATCTTATTACCATATAGTATACTCAATTAAATCTGTTCTGGGGTCAGCCTTAGTAAACTGAGGTGCAGAGTCAATCCTTTAAAGTGCTAAAATGTTTCTGGTCCTATAAGTCAGTGTGCCTAGGCACCAGCTCATAACATAGAATAGAGCTTACAGCTTGTACTGGGATGTGACTGCAACCCTACCAGTAGTGCAGGAGAAACCATTAACACACTAAGGTAGCAGCTGTATTCTAGCTGCCCAAGGGTAATCACATTGATCTTTGGGGCACAAGATATGCAGGATTTCTGCCTTGTGTAATATCTCAGGGCCTCTTTGTTCCATAAGAGGAATGGTGGGAGGTGGCATGTTCACTGGGTATAGTTAAGGGGGAAAGTAGAGGTTTGTGGCAAGCAGGACAGAGGCAGCTGGGATACCCTGAGGAATGGGGGCAGGAGAGTCCCTACCATAATGGCAAATTTGCCCTTTTTGCATAGGTGCGCAGTGTAGGACTCAGAAAGAAGCACCAGCGCAGCAATTCCAAAGCAGTGCTGTGCCAGAACTCCTAGCACCAGCGTGATGAGGTGACAAGAGTTCCTCTTGCAACAGAGCTAGGATCTTTATGCTGGATGGATACCTCATCACGCTGGTGCCTAGGAGTTCTGGCACTGTGCTTCAGTTCGGCTGTTGGTCCGTAGGAATAGATAATCTACCTACTCAAAAATCACTGAAACATTAGCAAAATACAAGCAAGAGATCTGTGAATATATGTGATTGAACCACCTTTCACTTTTTGTGGGGATTTTCCTACCTTGGGAGATTTGACCGTTATTCCATGTTTTTGTTTGTTTAAAAAAAAAAAAGCTTTATGTCAAATTTCTGTATGTTATCATAAAATACTGTTTTTATTTTGCATACTTTGATTGCTCTATCAGGGGTGGGCAACTTGTGGCCCTCCAGATGTTTCGGTCTACAACTCCCATCATCCCTCACCAGTGGCTATGCTGGGTAGGGCTGATGGGAGTTGTAGGCCAAAACACCTAGAGAGCCACACGTTGCCCACCCATGCCCTACATCGGTTAAGTTGTAAAGCAACGATTGGCAGCTAGATTGGCCTAAATTCTGGATCTTGCACCAGTCTCGAGGTTGCAGAGCCAACGTTTTCTCTCTGCCATTATTTCCCTGCTGCCACCATGGTAGACTTATAACCAGTGTTGACTAACCTTTCCATCTCAACAAAACTGGGTTTGCACCAAACAGAACAGCACAAGACATGAAACCATAAAATACAGTAGCATAATAAAATGTTTTGTAAAATGTTGACCTCAGAAAGGCAGTTTAGAAATACAATAAATAATAAATAAATATTATCATTTTTAAAACAGAGCAGAACTAGAGTAAAAACCAAAGTAAAAACCAAAGTAAAAGCAGTGAGGAACCTTCATACACACTAACACCTTTTTTTTCTCCTTCCAACTGAAGGACTAACGCCTGCGAGAATAAAAAGGTCTTCACCTGATGCTGAAAAGACCACAATGTAGGCACCAGGCAACATTTATAAATGTTTATGCACTAAAAAAAATCCCTTTCTTTTCCCCCAGGTGTCGCTGCTTTGGACTCTAGTGTTTCTGGAAAGATTGGCTTACGGGCAGTTGTATACTACTTCTTCACTACAGCCTTAGCTGTAATACTAGGTAATGTGCAGTCCTTTCCTGGAGTCTTTGTAATCCTTAAATTTCTTTGTACTGTAGGATGATGGGGTTTTTAAAAGGTCAGTTGGCAAATCAGCTGTGTCATTTCTTACCTATCCTATAATCTTAGAGAGTAAGAAGAAACTTAGATATCACATGAGTAAAAGTATCTTGCTAAACAGTAATACCCAGAGCCATGCTCCTGGACTAGGATCTTTTGTCCATGTTACATTCCCTTTGTACCATTTCATAGGCATACAGTTATTCTCTTTTCAACAAAAAATGGTACTTAATCATGAGATTGCCTGTACATTATGGAAGTAATAATGCCTGCTGCTGACCCCACAGACATTAAGGAGAGTTTATCAAGTTGAGTTTGAACAGGATTGGGACAACTATTTGTGCCACTGATAGTTCTATGCACAAGCTATGGCAAACAAAGCAATTTGTAATGCTTTTCCAAATTAGCATGGCAAGATAATAATACTCTGAATGAGAACTTTGAGTTTCGGGGAGACTGGGGTTGACAAAAAAATAGCTTAACAACCTACTGTATTGTCTATCTGCCGTAGCCAACCACAACATTTTACAAAATAGCTTGTGGTCATACTACATCCAACTGCAGCCATGATTAAGCAGAAGGCCCCACTATCTCCCATATATGGCATAATGTGATAATGGGATGACTTCATGTCATGTAATAATGAGTTTTTGGAAGAGCCATATCCTGATTCTAGGGTAGGCATGATTCTGGCCTGCAGTTTCCATACTCTGGACACAAGTACTGTACTTTTTTTTAAAAAAAAAAATGTTTTGTGCAAAGTCTGTTCAGAATGGGATTTTTCTCAATTACAGGGATTGTATTGGTTGTGACCATCAAACCAGGAGTGTCCCAGAAAGCTGATGAAATTGACAGGGTGGGTAGTACCCCAGAAGTCTCTACAGTGGATGCCATGTTAGACTTAATTAGGTAAGCCTTTGAGGTAATGGGTTGGATCCAAAGTTAACTGTTTAACGGGAGTGGCAGAAGCTGACTTCCCCAGCCTCCTGAAAAAGCTCCACATTATTGAGGGCTGAGGGGGAAGGGTGAATCCTGACAATTGGGCGGAGGCACCATCCACAAGTGGAGCACCCACTCGTGGGCAATGCCTCTGCCAGATTCAGTCCCCCGTGTCACAGTCCCACCCCATTCAACAGGTTTCCCCAACCCTCAATAGAGCATGTTCAGGGAGCTGCTGTGCTGAGGTGGGGCAGGGAAGTTAGTGTCCACCCGCCTTGTTATGTGCGCTTGAATCTGGATCCAACCTTTTGTTTTGTTGTTAAAAAGACTACACAATAAGTTATGGTGTCCCAGTTTTAAGCTATCTACTAAAGCATATGCATTTGAGATATGGAATAACCACATGTACTATAGAACTTTAGACAATATGCAAGGCTTTTTACATAATGGTGTAGTTTTGGTGTTCCTCTCCTTGTGAAAGCACAGAGGGCAACATATGCAATTCATGTCACCTTTTTTTTCTTTGTTCGACTGGTAGGGTGGTTTTTCTTTTTTAAAAATGCAGGAAGTTGGCTATTTGCCTGCCCAAACAAAATGATGTGGTCACTGAACACATCAAGGAGAAAGTATTATAAAACCCTGGACTTCCAACACACTACTTCTTAGGTGGGGCATTTTCTTCCTACTATGTCAATATAATAAGGTATTGTATATTTATGTTACATGTGCTGTATCGTAACCGAATGAGAGAGGAAATACAGCAGAAAAAAGGTCCTGATCTGCTATGAGCCCAACTGCTAAAATGTCAGCTCTTGAAGACTGTATAGATTTCCACCTTGAACAGTAGCTCAGTGGTAGAGCACATGCATTGCATGGAGAAAGTCCTGAGTTCATTCCCTGGAATCTCTAGGTTGGGCTGGGAAAGGATCCTGTCTAAAACCCTGGAGAGCCACTGCCAGCCAGTGTAGACAATACGGAGATAGTATAAGGCAATTTTCCATGTTCCTAATGGCCAAGTGAGGTCTTTCTAGAACCTCAAGACTGAACAGGAGATAGATAGATAGATAGATAGATAGATAGATAGATAGATTGATTCAGGGATATGTGGAGAGAGAGGGAGAGAGTTTTCATCATGCCCTACTGCAGCCTTTTCTAGCCTGGTGCGGTGCCCTCCAGATGTTTTGGATTTAACTCCTATCAGCTGCTCTACTGATTCTTGAATATGCTTTGCATTATTACATTATGATATTGTGGAGGAAGGGGGGCTGGCTGACCCGCCACAACCCACCCTTTCCTACCCAAAGGACCCAAGGCCCCCAGAGATCTCAAGGTACCAGACTGCCAGCCTCAGCTGTCTGCAATCCTACTTGAATCTCTGTTCAGGGACTTGCCTTTATGACTGTAACCTGGATTTAGTTGCTGGAACCACAGAGCAATCCACAAACACCATGCGAGGTAACAAACCAAGAAGGTTTATTTCAGGTAGCATATTACACAAAAGGTGGGAAATGAGGGAAGGACACGAAATAGAGAGAGACACTTTGGTACACAGAGTAAAGCTACAAAATAACAAAACCTGATTCCTTATATCTCCCAGGCACACAGCTAGTTACCTGGGGGTCAGTTCTCTTCCAGGGTTAGATCCAGCACAGCCTTGCTGCCCGGGAAGACTACACACCTACCCGAAGGTCCGAGATGGGTAGCCCTCCACAAGGCTTGCCTTGCCAAAGCCCTCATTCAGCTAACTCCCAGCTGTCCATGGAGGCTCAGGTGGCAGCTGTGAGCCGGGCGGCGCTGTATCAACTCCATCTGATACGGCAGCTGCGCCCCTACCTTCCTAATCACCTGCTCCCATCAGTGGTTCATGCCTTGGTCTCCTCTCACCTAGACTACTGTAATGCGCTCTACGTGGGGTTACCCTTGAAGACGGTCCGGAAGCTTCAGCTGGTACAGAACGTGGCGGCTCGCCTGATTAAGGGCAGCCGCCGGCGTGATCACATCATGCCAGTGCTTAATGAGTTGCACTGGCTACCAGTTGCTTGCCGAGCCGAATTCAAGGTGTTGGTTTTGACCTTTAAAACCCTACACGGCTCCGGCCCAGCTTATCTCAAGGAGCGCCTCCAGCAACATCAAGTAGGCCGCTCAACAAGGTCTGCCACGGATGGCCTTCTCCTTATTCCATCAGCCAGAGCAGCCAGGCTGGTGGGGACTAGGAAGAGGGCCTTCTCTGTGGCGGCCCCCACATTTGGAACTCCCTCCCTAGTGACCTTCGCCATGCCCCCTCCGTGATGAGCTTCCGCCGTGCATTAAAAACATGGCTGTTCAGGCGGGAATATGGGGTGGGTTAGGTTTTTAATGAGAATTTTTTATATTGTTTTAATTATTATATTTTATTGTGTTTTACTGTATTTTAATTGTACATCGCCCAGGGTGGCCGGGTGACCGGCCAGATGGGCGATTGATAAATATAATAAATAAATAAAAAATAAATAAATTTCACCAGGAGCTACCTGGGGTCGGATCCTGAGGCCGCCCGAAGGCTTGGACCTCTGCGTGGCTTGCTGCCATTGCTCCACAGCCAGCAACCACGCGACGACAAAGACAAAGAACAAAACCCACACTTTGGGAAATATACCTTTTCCCCCCCTCCCCTCCTCCTTTCTGTAGCTTTGCTGCTTTTAGCCAATCAGGATGAACTTCACCTGGCCAGGCAGGGGATGGGGGACTCATGACTCATGACTTACTGGGCCTGAACTACATTTGCATTTGAAAGCCGGGTCTCTGGCTTTTCAGGACTTTCAGGTGCCATCCAGAGGAACTATGCACACTTCGCCCGCCCGCCCCAGCCTTTAGCCGGTTCACACATGAGGGTGTGTGTGTGTGTGTGTGTGTGTGTGTGTGTAGGAACCCCCAAAGGCTCTTTTCTTCACATATATATTTAAATCCTTTTGCAGGAATATGTTTCCAGAAAACCTTGTGCAGGCCTGTTTTCAACAGGTAAGTTCAATTTCAGCGTTTATTAACAAATGTTCTGCAATTTTTTCTGTATATCCATAAAACAATATTATGTGATGCTTAGATGGTAGGTTACTAGATATTGTTTTGGACAAGGACCTAGTAGAAATAACTTTTTTGGGTTTTTACAAAAATAAAATCTTAATGATAACATCAAGCAAAAACGAACTCATGATTATGTGCTCAGAAAATCCATTTTCCTTTCCAATCACCACTGCTTCAGAGAACAGTTTTCAAGACCAAAGCAACTTGTAAACATACATTCAAGATTACATTAAGATACAGAATCGAAGGCCTTCACCACTGACTCCCTTTTTCTAGTGGTGCAGCAAAAAAAAAATCATGGATGCTGCTTCCTGAGTACTGGGATGGGGCCCATGAGACATCACAAGGTGGAAGAAGTGAAGGAGAAATTATTCTTTACAGCCTCTGTAACCCAGGGGTCAGCACTAGAAGAGTGATGATCTGGTTGCCTGGAGAAGGAAGAAAGAGTTAAATAGAAGAATGAAGGCAAGAGAGAAGTAAATGGACATGTGGACATAAAACCTGGTTAACAGTTAATCAAATGTGGATGATAAGAGGAGATGTCATACATTCTGTCTTTCCTCAGTGGTTAGTCAACTTCAAACCTACTATGTAACAAGGCATCTAAAATTGCAGATTTGTAAGTGTCATGAATATATTGCCCACTGTTAACAAGAGGGTACGCCCTGCTGCCATTTTAATTATTTCTGTAGCACATTGGCTCTAAAAACGCCATTTTGCCTGAAAGAGGTATACTAAACAAAGTTAGACCCCCAGGACAAGAAAACAGCAGGTGTACACTATCTGTCCTCCATTAATTTACTACTTGAATCTACTTGATATGGAGCACTATATAAATACTGTATATCATTATCATTATCATTATTATTATTATTATTATTATTATTATTATTATTATTATATAGATCACAAGAGTGGCTTCAACCCCCTACCTGGAACCTCTGGAATATGTACACATCCTATGCTCCACTGGCAATCTAATCAAGTCACTGGCAATCTAATCACTGGGTCACACCCACCAGTAGGCAATCAAGAGCCTTGGAGAGGGAAAGCAGTAAGCACTATGCAAGAAGCACTGTGCAACCCTCTGATAAACACATTAGCATCCATTAAGCTTAGGGAACCCACCCACACCCAAATATGCATACAGTACCCTCTTGCACTCTGCCTTTTTGCACTAAACACCCATGGCAGGAAAAGAAAAATCCCACTACCACTATCAGTACTCTTCCTCTCTTTTGATGTTAGGAAGCACCCCATTCTCAAAAACAAGGTTTTTAGTAGAAATCCATGGTTTGGGATAATTAATTCTTTGCCCAAACCCAGGTTTTTAAGTATGAATCTTCATTTTGGAATAGTTTGTTTACCTATCCACCTCTAAGTGACATCATCCTTGATTTCATCCCTAAGAATTGGTGCCTTGCTTAGCAAGAGAGCTTCATCTACACACTATTTTCATACCATTCAGGAAGGTTCAAAGAGAATCCAGGGTTGGTTGGGTTTTAGTTCCATGCCATACAGGGCTCAAGGGGGCTTACAAGGGCTTTGCCTGCTCTCAGTCCCCAATCACAACCTTTCCTCCTTCAAGTTGTGTCTTGTTGTTTAAGAGCTGGGATACCTAGCTCATCCAAAATTGTAAAGAACCACCCCTGCAACAATCTAACTGAAGCCCAGGTGATCTGTCTAAAGGGATCTTGGGGCAAAGTGGATGAAGGTATACAACTGGTAACCAAGTCAGGGTGTGGATTGGATGTAATTTCAGTATTTTATCCAAAGTCTCTAACACCTGCCTTCCTTTGGAGTCATTATAATTCCGAGCTCCCTGATAGTGATTTTCCCACAGAAACTAAGCTCCAGTCTGCTATCAGATGGCAGATTCCCTAGACTGGTGCAACATCATCTGATCTATCCACAAAGAAACCACATCAGCAGTTCCATACTGAAGAACATTCACTTCTATGCCTACATAACCTTTTATGTAGTTTTCTAATACTTGTATCTATTCTATAATGGATTTTTAAAGGGCTTATCAGATGATGTTAGTATGTTAGAACCATTAATGGTATGCATAAGTTTACTAGCCCCTATTAAAAATGTTTTGCATCCTAAAGAGAGCTTTAACAATATAGTTTCTTTTTCTGTCCATCATTTCCTTTTTATTCAATACATATATATTCTTAACTTGCAGTATAAGACCAAACGTGAAGAAATAATAATCACAAACGGAGACAAAAATGGCACTGTTCCTACAGAAGAGCCAGTCACAATTGTAATGCCAACAGAGACTTCACAGGTATGGTTACTACTGTGTATTGTATGACAGTATCACTATTGAAATGATGTAGAAAGAATTTGCCTAGAGAAATTTTACTTGTAAATGTGATAGGTAATACCAGGAAGTGAAACCAATCTTCAGGAACACACTGTCAAAGACAGAGATTGGTTGTCAAATTCTTTTAAGATAATTTGTGCTCCAGTAGTTCCAAATGGAGCCATTAGAAGCACTACATAAATTAGTGTTCACCATACTATTTGCCCAAGAAATCAAGTAGCAAACGAACAAACCACAAACATGTTTAAGCTGCTATGGTTTCCCAAACAAGAATAAAGCTGCTTAAGTTTTATATCAATAAAATGTATAATTGCTAGATGGTAACTTTTCCCCTCCATTCTCAATCTACAGAACAAAACTAAAGAATACAAAATAGTGGGCATGTATTCCGATGGTATTAATGTGCTTGGCTTGATAGTCTTTTGTCTTGTCTTCGGAATTGTTATCGGGAAAATGGGACAAAAGGGACAAGTGCTGGTGGACTTTTTCAATGCACTGAATGATGCCACAATGTATATAGTTCAGATAATAATGTGGTAAGTAAGAGGATATCTTCTCATTAGCCCTTTGTATGCTTAGTTATCGACTTCAGCAAAACAGAATAATTTTTACTCTATCCAAGAGATTTATCAAAAAAAAAACCTTTGGAAAGTCGAAATGATTAATGAACTTTTCCCTGTGATTTAAATGTGGGGGATACGGATGCGAAGGGACTTGTAGGTAAAAATACAGTGTCAAGGCTGAAAATAATAGCTCTAACGTTACACACAGGAGAAACCTGGAAAATGTTCATAGTAGTAGATACAAATTCTATATGGAATTTTGTAAGTAATGTTTGAGAAATTATTTGGTTTACAAGCCTGAGTTAGCATAACTGCAAAATAGCAGGAGTAATGACTATTTCAGTAATAGTTGTGTTTCATCATTATGAGTTGGATCTAGACTTAGTCATGCTTAGTGAAGATCAGCCTTCCCCAGCCTGGTGCCCTCTGAATATTTGGACTACAACTCCCAGAATTCCTGACCATTGGCCGTCGATTCATTGAGTAGATCCATTGGGACAGATTAGTCATTATTAACTTAAGTCCAATTGATTTCAGTGGGTCTGCTCTAAACACAACAAAGTCTGGATCCAAGCCTATAACTTGTGAGTGTGAGGAAATAGTTATTTAAAACATGTATCCTGCCTTTTTGCCTACACAGGGAGAATTACAATTTAATGAATTACAGTATTGTGAAATAAATTGGAAAATTGGCTCTGCTCAACGGCTTGGCAAAACAGATAACTCTCGGCAAGCCACCAAAAAGCTCCCAAAGACAAGAGGATGTCCTTGGGGAAGACATTTCATAGTCATAGTGCTTTTGCCCCACATAGCTTCCAACCTAATCTCCAAAGGAGGAAGGCACAGATTATTTTAATAAACAGGGAGGGGCTCATGTTGGGAGGACGGAGAGGTGAAGATCACCTCTGCCATTCCTCCCGCCCTGCATAGGATGCTCATAAGCCTCTGGGTTTGGGGATTTACAATCCACGTAATAGGATTGCACCCTAAACATTTTTTTATACTAAGGTCTATGAAATAACTCATTTCAATCTTGTACCCAATTTCCTGGAATTAAGCCCCATTTAAGTCAATGGGACTTACTTTTGAGTAGACATCGTATAGCATTGTGCTGCAAATGATCATGGAATACTTTTTTATGATGTTTTGTGTATTCTAGGTATATGCCATTGGGTATTTTATTTTTGATTGCTGGAAAGATAATAGAAGTTGAAGACTGGGAGATTTTTCGCAAATTGGGTCTTTATATGGCTACTGTGCTAAGCGGGTATGTTATTGCTTGAATACCAATAAAATGTATTGATTTACTTTTGATTTTTAATTGATATGCAATAAATCTGTTTCTTCTTATAGACTCTCTTATTCTACTGTGCTTCAGAGACATTGAAAATTTATTGAATTAGAAATGCAACATTTTAATTTCAGTCATCAGCTCTCCAGGGGCCTCATTCTGTATGAACTGCCTGTAATTTATGATCATCATAGGGGGCCCTTTTATATGTCCCACCATCTAGAGATACGTACTAGGTTGTTGGGTACTTGAGACAGGGCCTTTTTGATAGCAGTGCACTGATTGTGGAACTCCCTCCCGAGGGTGGTGAGATTGGCTCCTTCCTTGTGCTTTAGACTGTTCTGTTCCATCAGGCTTTTAATGTGGTATAATGTTTTCTTGCTCCTCAATTGTAATCTTAATGTTGCTCTCAAATTTTATTGTATGGTGGTGGTTGTTTTGCTCTTGCGTTTCCCCATTTTATGTGAAATTTTAATGTTTTTATTGTTTATCACCCTGTGAACCTGGTAGGCAGAGGGCGGGATTTCTAAATTTAATAAATATAAATAAATAAACCTATAAACACCTTTTCACTAAAACTTTATTGCCAAGTAATATCTAATATTTGTTTCCTTTTTCAGACTTGCAATCCATTCTGTTGTAATTCTGCCGCTAATATACTTAATCATAGTACGGAAAAATCCATATCAATTTGCCATAGGGATGGCTCAGGCACTTTTGACAGCACTCATGATTTCCTCCAGGTAAGGATAATAACATTTCTTCTCTTGGTGTCCATTTATCTTGTAATTAATAGAAATTAATACAGACATCATTAAATCTTTTCTGTATTTTGCCATGAATTTAGAGATAAATTCCACATCTTGCTTTCCACTGGATATTGCTCCAGAGTGGCATTAGTTGGTCTCTTGGTTGCTAAATTAATAGGCAAACATTGACATTTACTAGTATGCTTCTTAAAGTCTTTTCTTTATTTTTCCCCCCAATGTGTGTGATCCAGTTCAGCCACTTTACCTGTCACCTTTCGCTGTGCAGAAGAAAAAAACCATGTTGACAAGAGAATTACCCGATTTGTTTTACCAGTTGGAGCTACAATCAACATGGATGGTACCGCCCTGTATGAGGCAGTGGCTGCTGTTTTTATTGCACAGCTTAATGACTTAGAACTAGATATTGGCCAAATAGTGACAATTAGGTAAGAATTGTACTCTTCATTTAGCAATGAACTGTTGATTTTATCATCCATAATGCTTAATGCGCACAATTGCGCAATCTTATGTCTCACTTAAAATAGAAACACAGGTAGAGAACAGCAAAATCTGCAGCCACAGTGAAAGGGTAAATTAGCTATGCAGCTGGATAATGATTGGATTCACACACAAGGATCTTGGCATTTGGATCCTTGAACACCAGTAGCAGCCTTTGGAACTTTCTCCATGTTCAGTTTTTTCTTGACTTCATTTGTTCCCAACTGAGAACTGCTGGGCAGAGTTTCTTCTTTCTTCTCCTTCATCATCAGACTTCTTCATCTAACTAGATTCTTCATTTTGTTTTTACTTTTTGTTCCCAACCCACCCACCACGGGGGTGTATGGCCTCCAAGGCCTTCTTCAAGAAGTGTACCTGGTGTGGCAGGAAGCTACCACAAACTGATGGCCACTCCTTGTGCCTCCATTGTTTAGATGAGGGACATTGGATTGATTCCTGCATTCTCTGTCAGGCCTTCACTAAACAGACCTGATGAAACAGAATGGTTCATTTCCACACCCTGTTGTGACAGCAGGTCCTAAAGGACTTCAGACACTGCAGCTCAGGACCAACTGCTTCATACCACCTCGTCATCTGTCTGCACCAAACCCATGCCTACGAATTCCCAGCTGTTCACTCCAGCCTCCCTCTCAATGGAAGGGGCTACAGCACAAGCATCCTCACTCTTGGACAATCTAGCCCTACACATGACACCAGTGTCAGCCTTGCCTTAGGGCTCACCCTTGACATCGGCACCCCAACCTGACCCCAAAACCTCAGTACTGATGATTGAAGATCGAATCTGACGATGACCCTACAGTCTCACCTCCTCATTAGATGGCGTCTCACCCACCTCGAGCTCCGCCACCTCATCTTACGTTGCCTACCCCTATCCTGAAGAAACTGCAACCACCCCCATATCCTCGCTCATCAGATGAGGTCCAGTACGTTGGATTAGTATTGGAAGAGAGTTTGAGGGAAGGTCCCCAAGAGGCACTTGTTCTGCTTCTCACACTGGTCTCCCTCCTTCTCACCACACAGACACCACTTCCGTCGAGCCCAACCCTCTTGATACTGAGAGGTCTCCCCAGCATCATCAGCCTCATTGGAAGGTCTCCTTCACCACTGCCACAACTTTCCATGTGATGATCGATATCACTCCTACTACAGTCGATCGATCCCCTCTATCTTACTATTATGAGGACTAGTCACCACCACAATGGCACCACTCGTCCTCTGTCTCCTACGGACAATGTACAACCCTATGCCAAACAAATACTTTGGATGCTGAAGTCCTTAGGTCTGGAAATCAAGTCCCCCTGTCCCTGTTCTTCAAAAGGGTTCAGCCAGATCTAACCCTACCAGTAAAAATACTGATCTTACCTACCCTACTCCATGTTAGCAAACAATCATGGGCAAAAAAACCCACTATGCCACCAATGTCCAGAAAACTCAAGAACAAGTGCTCCTTTCAATTCAAGCACCCAACCCCAAACTCTATAATTGTCTCTCATTCTAAGGGCCAACAGAAGCTCAGTTACTAAGGTTGACTCAGAAAGCTGGACTCCATGGGCCATAGAATATATTCTACAGCTGCTCTGGCACTCAGGGTGGCAAACTATGAGGCATGCATGGTGGCCTGCTAGCAATTTTTGTGGGCAAAGGCAGCCATGTTCTTCAGTCGCCTCCTTGATAATGTTAAGAACCTGGCAATGATTTTTCAAGCCAAAGCTGATTGGCAGGCCAACAGATCAACATAGCCCATTATGGCCATTTGCGACTCCAAGGTAATGGCAGCTGCCATATCATTACAATACCACATTTGACTCAGGACGGCGGGCCTCAACCAGGAAGCCAGGTCCAGAGTGGAGGACCTCCTGTTTAATGAGGGTGGAACTTTTCAGTGCCTCCACAGATGAAACACTAGACCACATCTAAAAAATGAAGAGTGGGATCACAATCCTCATCCACTTCTACATATTGCCCTCAACGCTACTGGCAATACCAGAGATTAATCAAAAACCCATCAGAATCAACCTCAAGCAGGGCATCCAGACTAGGATTAGGGCATCCAGTCCTACCATCTAGGACTTTGTTCCAACCTAGACACGCCTTCCACAATAAATATTGCCAATAAATATTGTTGGTGTGCTTTCCCCAACCAATCAAAATGGCTTCTTCAATTTGCACAACTGAGCTCTACCAACCACACCCCTCTTTTCCAATCATCTCAGACCATTCCTGTCAACATGCAATCCATCACCATGCATGCATAGGTGCTCTCGATCAGTCTGGGACAGCTACACTATTGGGTTTGAACAGGACCCCTCCTATGGGAATCTTTTCCACCACCTGACCCAACCCCACACTTATGGAAGAAATTGCTATGCTCTTGGACATGGAAGCAATAGAAAGGATCTTCCCTTGGCAAAAACTTATCCGCTTCTTTTCTCAGTATCAGACCCAGGAATTTCCAGATGACTACTCTTTCTTCCAGTTCCTCTACTTGCTGCAAAGACTAGTTTGTCACAGTAGATCTCCGTGATGCCTCTTTCCATATCCCCATTCATCCCACATCTTGTAGTTTCCTCCATTTTGTCCTGGGCAACAGATACTTCCAATTCAGTCTCCTGTTCAGCCTCACCACTGTACCAAGAGTCTTCACAAAATGCATGGCCATAGTGGTAGCTCACCTCTGAATGCAGGGAATACTCATCTTACCATATACAGCTGACTGGCTCTTTGTTTCCCCCTCATTCAGCCTTCTCCAGGTCAACATCAGGGCTCCTTAGATCTTTGGAGCTCATTGGGCCTCCAGGTCATCCACGACAAATCTTGCCTCATCCCCTCCCAAACCTGTCAGTTCATAGTGGCTCCACACAGGGCCATACCTACTTACCCACCGACAGAGCAGATATGCTAAGACACTTGGCATGCAACATCAATTCCTGTTCTCGGTCCTGAGCAGATGCCATCCAACTCCTCCTAGGCCTTATGGCTGCAACCAATGCTGTGACCCCTCTTACCCACCTTCGCATGAGGCTGCTGCAATCCTGGTTTCTCAGAGGCCCAGAATGGGATTCCTCTACATGCGTGTTGGACCTTCCTTTCTGAAACCAAAACTCTCTGGACTGGTGGACCATCCCATCAGATCTCTTGGCGGGGTTCAATTTCCAACAACTCTGCCCCTCAGATGCCTCTCTCACTGGCTGGGGGCCCACTGCAGTCCACTCAAAGTATGTGCCCATTGGACCCATTGCGAGCAATTTAAATCGCCACAGACAACACTACTGTAGTTTTCTGTGTCAACGAATGAGGTGCAAAGTCCCTCTCCCTCCTATTTCTCACATTGAACCTTAACTCCAGCTGTTATTCACCTTGCAGGCACCATGAACACAATCGCGGACTCACTAAGCAGGTCTCGAACCACCCCTCACAAATGGGAAATGGCCCCAGTCATCACATCGACCCTGTTCAATATGTGGGATACTCCCTCAGTAGTCAGTTTTGCCATGAGGGCAAACACAAAGTACAGGACATTCTGCAGCAGGGCAGACAAAGGCCCAGACTCCCTCAGCAGTGTCTTTCTCCAAAACTGAGGAGACACTCTGAACTCTGCCTTTCCCCCCTTCCCACTAATCATTGGAGTTGTGAACAAGATCAAGGATGACAATGCATCCTGATAACCCCATGGTGGCCACAGCAACCGTGGTTTGTGACCCTGCTCTTTCTCTCCAACTGCACCTTCCTCTACCTTCCACTGCTCCCAGACCTTCTCACCATGGATCGGGGAAAGGTCAGACACCCAGACCTTGAAACCCTTCACTTCATGCCATGGTGGGTACAGGCCCACGCAAGTTCTCCAAGTTGGTCCTGGACATCATGAATGCATCCCTAAAACTGTCCACTTGGGCATCTTACAAAACTAAGTGGAAAGTCTTTTCATGTCCGTCTGTACTGGAGAATGTCCTGAGAACTGTGATCTTGCCTTGGTGCTCAACTTGCTTCTCTCTCTCTTAAAGCAAAAGGCCTGGCATTTTTATCACTCCAAGTATGCCTACCAGCACTCTCTGTGAATCATTCCAAAGTCCATGGCTTCTCGCTCTACTCCCATCTAGATGTTAAGTACTTCCTTAAGGGCCTCGCCAACATCTACCCATTAAAGGCCCCATATGTTCTGGCACGGAGCCTTTCTGTGGTTCTTACAGAGCTCACAGCCAAACCCTTCGAGCCTATGGCCACAGCCGACCTTCACCTCACTATGAACATGGCTTTTCTTACCACCATTACTTCTGCATGTAGAGCACGAGAGCTCTGCACTCTACACCATGGGCAACCTTATTTGACAGGAATACGGTCATACTCTGACCAGACTTTTCCCTCCTTCTGAAGGTGGTGTCTCAGTTTTGTTTATCTCAGGATTTCTGAGATATTTCAACATTTCTCCCCCAATCTGCCTCTCTGTTGGAGGTTAAGGTAAACTCCCTCGATGTTAGGAGGGCTCTCTCCTTCTGTTTGCAATGCACAGCTCCATTCCGAAACACCCGTCTGTTTATGTGCCACTCTGGCGCAAGGAATGGACACCCTGTATCCACATAGTACTTTTCCAATTGGGTCTTATCTACTATACTCCTCGCCTACTAACTCGCTTGCCTCCCGGCTCCTGAGCATGTCCGCCGCCACTCGACTGGAGCCATGGCTTCATCTGCTGCTTTCCTCAGGGGCCATCCCGCTCCCTCAGCTCTGCAGTGCTGCAGCTTGGGCTCAGCCTTCAACTTTCCTTAAGCACTACTGCTTGAATGCCAGAGCTCGTGCGGATGCAGCCTTCGGTAGGGTGGTCCTCTCTTCAATTTTTGTGTGGCATCTCCCTCCTTTCAGTGAGTGTTTGCTTGTTGATCACCCATATGTGTGAATCCTAGACACCACAAAGAAGGAAAGGTTGCTTTCCTGTAACTGTAGTTCTTTGAGTAGTCATCTGTGAACTCACACAACCCACCCTCCTCCCCGCTTGATGTCTCACTCTTGATTTGTTCCTCTGCCATGGTGGACCGGGAACTGAGAGGGAGCCACACCCGGAGCATGTGCACAGGAGGGAGGGCAGGGCTCCCACCTAAAATCTCTGCTCAACTGTGGAAGGTTCCAAATGACTGCTCTGCACAGGCATCGAATACGTATGTGTGAGTTCACCGATGACCACTCAAAGACCTACAGTTACAGGTAAGCAACCTATCCTTTCTGCTTGTCTCTAGTTGTTTCAGGAACCACTAGCTTCCCGTTATGCTAGTGGTTGGCAGCATAGGATACTGCCCTTAGTTTTATTTATTTTAGATTAAAGTGCTGTATTTATTATGGCCTTTCATGCTGTATTTATTATAGCCTTTCTATGCATGCTCCATTACAAACTTTGTAACTCTAGCTATGTGGATCATACCTCTTGAACGTATTTTATTAATATCTGAAGTAATGAGTGTACATGTAGTGTATATGTAGCCTTTCTGCTCATCACAGGTTAGCACAGCCAGTCCCCAACACATTGTTGTAAGCTGCCCTAAGCATTGTTTCTACAGCCGAAGGGCAGAATATAAATCCTCTTAAATTATATTAATAAATGCAATATCTTTCTATACCATTCTTCTACAGCTGCTTTTTAAATTCACTTTTCCTATTGTTCAGAAGAAGCATTTTTGCTTCAGTTAACTTAATAATACATTACCAATCACTGTAGTATACTTCATTTTAGACAGGGCTTCTTGGATCATTTATCCCTACTATCTGTTGTGTGCATTCTGGAACATCTCATGTTATTTCTTTAATAACCTTTGAAACAAGGTTTCAAGTATGTGAATGTCTACCTACCGTATTTGGTGGTAGTATCAATATGTAAAAATGGCATGCCCGCATTTTATCTAAAATAGTACAGTAATACCTTGGATTGCAAGTAACTTGGTTTGAGAGCGTTTTGCAAGACAAGCAAATTTTTAAATATTTATTTATTTATTTTTTACTTGATATACAAGCGACGTCTTGCAATACAAGTACTGTAGTACGGCTTAAATTAAAAATTTCTGGACAAATTTTTTGGGGGGGATTTCGTTTTGATATAAGAGTGTTTTGGATTACAAGCACGTTTCCGGAACGAATTATGCTCTCAATCCAAAGCATGACTGTATTGTATTTATTTATTTTTTTTCAATGGCAAGGGTGTAATACCCTGTAATGCAACAGATTTGCAGTCCACAATTTAATTTTGATATATCAAAGAGCAGATTCTTTGACCTGTGCTATGAATCTTGCTCCCTACTAAAATCTCTTTCCCCCTCACCACCACCACTTAAATCTAACATGGCCCCAGTGTTGTCATACAGGAGTGCACTGTTCCAGTAGATTATTCATAATGTTTGCCTTCCAGAGCTGCCCTACAATGGTTTTATGATGCAAGAAAAGACACTGATAAATAAAAAGTCCAACTGGTGCATCCCTTAGAAATGTGGGGGGTCCTTGAATTGACAGACGCTGGATTGGTGGAGTTCCCAGTGAAATAAAGGATTTGGAACTTTGAAAAACTTCAGAATGTATTTTCATGATAGCACCAGTCTGAATAATGCTGAAATGTATCTGATGCCCTTTTGTTGATTTGGGATGTAGTGTAACAGCAACAGCAGCTAGCATTGGAGCTGCAGGCGTGCCGCAAGCTGGACTAGTTACCATGGTGATTGTACTCAGTGCGGTTGGGCTGCCTGCTGAAGATGTTACTCTCATCATAGCAGTGGACTGGCTTCTGTAAGTTTGTAACCTTGAATGTTTGTCTTTTGGTTTTGTGTCTTCTTTAAACATAGAAACATTTGTAATCACAGTAATAAGTAAACTGCTAGACCAATAACTAGAGCAGGTATACTATACATTGCTTTGTATCAAAGCATGCAAGGTATGTTCCACATATCTTGCATGCTTTCCTTGCAGGTCTGGAAGTATTTCCTTCCAGTCCTGGATGGAAATACTCATTAGCCCACCATACGGTTTCTGATAGTCCAAAGGAGAACAAATCTGGCAGTACAGACCTGAATATGATATTTAACTAAGGATTTTGTCGTATGTGACACTAAGCCGAGCATCTGAGCGTCTCTCAGGGTGTTTGCATCACACATGAGTATTGTTAATGAGGGAAAGAATTTGGAAGAATGTGCATCCCAATCAATGCAGGTTTTACTTTTGCAGTAGGATCTAATTTTAAACAAAGCCAGTTTAAGCCTCATGTATGGAAATAATGCAAGGAGTTATTCATGTGGCCAATTTTTTAACATGGTGGAGCTGTGAAATCAGGATGACTAGAAGCAAGAAGAATAGCAAGGGCTGGAGTGAAAGGAAGAAAGAAAGGGATGGAGGATGGGAAATAGAAAAGGGTGTCCCTCTTGCCTGCCCTCAGAAATGCCTGGTGGAAGTCTCAAGTTCCAGAGGGTGTGCTGAGAAGATTTACCAGAGGTTTGAATTGGGACAAGGCATTTGATTGCCCTGCGTAACACTTGGCTTAATTTGCATAATTTTACAGGATCACAGAATTTAGCTTTTATTGCTGCTTAATTTGTCTTCATGCAGAATTTGGATGTCACGTGTCTGGATTTAAGGGGCAGTGAGTTGATGATGATCATTGGCATGTTTTTGGTCTCACTCTCTCTTCCACACAAGTCCGTGTCCCTACTGACTGCTACAGGAGAAATGTGTGTAGGTCCAATTGGGGCACCATTGAGAAATGACATAAAATGTGCTCCCTTTCTGATGCTTGGGTCACAAATGTCTGGGATAGGAATGGTTGGTTGTTCCCCCGCCTCAAGTATTTATTTATTTATTTATTTATTTCATTTTTATACTGCCCAATAGCCGAAGCTCTCTGGGCGGTTTACAGCAATTAACAAGACAGTCCCTGCCCGCAGGCTTACAATCTAAAAAGACACGACACACAAGGAAAAAGGAATGGGGAGGGAAGAAGGGGGAATTCCCCCCAAAGTAATTTCTCTATCAATATAAATGGTAGGTGAAAGAAAAGGAATATACTAATAAACTATATTTGCATCTGATAACAAAATCAGGTACAATGTACAAAACCAGATCATTTGACCATAAAAAGCTATTTTAAAAGTTTAACTTTTTCCTTTAATACTCTAAACTTAGGATTGCTGTTGACTTTCTTATTAAACAGGACCAGAATTTCCTCAGTATCCCCAACTGCAATCCCTTTACTTCTCCTCAGAGAAGTGAATTACAGCCATTCAGTTCTATGGGAGAAAGTAAACGCAGCCCATCAGACAGATGGAAGGTAACAAGAGCGGAGAGATAGTCCCCTTTCTTCTGCACTCCCTAATTTCCAGTAATTCTGTGTCAAGCAAAATGTATTTTGAGATTAAAAATAAACTAAGGTGACATACATTTGTAAAACAATTGAACTTTCCTCTGATTCAGAGCCGGCATTAGTTGCTGTCCCTCCTGGTCAGTCACCAGGCATCCTCCCCAGTGTCCTGGACACCCTCAGCACCATCGGAGCTATGCTGATGTCAGCTACTTGCTGCTGCAGCTGCCATTCACTGGCCATCTCCCCACCGCCACCCATTTGCCCCAGCCACAGCTCTTGTGGGTGTGAAGCTGCCACTCAGTCTGCAGTGGCTCTGCATCCATAGTAAGGGCCCTAGCTGGGGTAAACATGTCCAGGGCGGGGTGGAGGAGGATTGTGAGTGAATGGTGATGGTAGCAAGTAGCTGCCATGCTGCACAGTCGGTCTGATGGCGGGAGCACCAGGGGCCGAGGGAGGCAGCAGTGCCAGCGAGAGGAGGTTGGCACTGGGCAGTCAGTGGCACCATTTTGAAGGCCCACGAAAGAATAGTGTTGTCCCTGGTCTCTGATTGTTTAGTACCAGCATTCCTCCTCCAGATGTCCTGCTGCTGTTGTCGCTTCTACCTCCTCCTCCGGATTTCTTCCCCTCGCCACTACCACCACCAAGAAAGCAGGAAGCCGGCAGATCAGGAGATAAGACTCCCGATCTGCCAACTTCCTGCTTCCTGGCTGCTGAGGTGAGCGCGGAGGTGGCAAAGGTGGGGCTGGTTTGTGCCTAGGATGAGGAACGGGTCTGGCGAGTGCAGTCAGAGGTCTTGGCGCCAGTACACCCACGGGCTCTGTGTTGCTGCCCCCTGCCCTAACTGGTATCTATTGGTGGAAATAAAGTTTAAGCTGGAGGTGGGCATATAAGTTGTGATTCCACAATTGTATCATGTACAAGCAGAACTGGAGGTGAAGCACATCATTGTGGGAATCTCAGTGGTCATTACAAAATAAATTTCTAGTCCTTAAGGCTGCAAAGATAGATAGGTTTGAAAGTGCCTAGGTAATGCTTAGGATTACCTTGTATAGTCATTTCATTATTTCACATAATTTTACAAGGTCACATAATTCAGCTTTGCTTGCTGCTGAATTTTGGGTAGTTTGGCAAAGGATTTCAGCTTTGCAGCTTTGGATTTATGGGGCCATGTGCTGAAGAAGGTAAAAGGTTTCTGACCATGATGCTGTTTCTTCCCAGTCTCTACAAAGGAGCAGCTTGCAGAGAATCACTCATTCCAAGGTCACATTCCCCACTGATATAAATTGATTTCCGTCTGCTTCCATAGAATCATAGCATTACAGAATTGTATTCCTCTAATAGACAACTTTTTAAAAAATCACTGGAGCTAGGATTTACCTGGAGTTCTTGGGATCTGTTCCCCACAGCCTGTGCCAACATATAAGCAAGTCTACTGATATGTAGGGTCCTGTCAGGTTTTTGGAAGCAACATTGTATCTGCGAGATAATAATACAGTATCAGATACACAGTTCCTCCCTAAAGCAGCCTTACCTAGGCTCATAAAAGTCAACATTCTTTTCATTTCATGTAATTTGGATACCTTTTCATTTCATACAATGCGAAGTACACTTACTAAAGTAACTGGAAGTAAGAACTGTGCTACATAAGATCCTACCCACACTCCCCCAAAAGAGGAAAGAAATAGCCCCCCTCTAAAAATAAAAAAAAATAAGAAAAAAAGTAAGAGTGATCAAGAGGTTCCTGGAAGACTGGTTGTATTTGCACAGACCTATGTATTACACAGGTGTTTTCACATTTCCTGTGCCATGAGAAACTGAACACTTTCATGTGGCTGAAACTGTGGATGAGTCCAACATGAAACCATACAAGAGCCCACAGGTGTTTGGTAACTACACAGTAAATCTGCAGTAAAAAGGAAATCGGATACTAGATGCATACAAAAAATACTGTACTAAAATCAGTACAGCATCTACCCACAGGTATTCTCCCACCAGTCAATATGCTACTGTTAGTTTGATTCTCTGTTACTGAATACATAGAGCATATGTCTAGCTAGCACATGGAAATCACTTACTGAGTCCACTAGGGCTATTTTGTTTCATTGTGTAATCAGTATATTTCTGAAAGACTGGTTTTTGCTGGGACACGTTTAGGTATTTTACAACCATGTTAACGTTTCCTTAACACTCAGTAACAATATTAACACATACAAACTTAAGCATTTAGTTCCACAGCTCCAAGACAGCCAATTGTATTCCTTCGCATAGATTTGACTGAATGAGATAGTAAATGAATGCATTGTCAGGACAATTGCCTTTAGCGGTTTACTTTTGAAATGTTGATATATACTTTTAATCCCATCTGCTGCATTTATTTTAAAATGCAGAGTTCTTTTTTGCAGGAAGCAAATAGCATTGCAATTATATACAGCAGGAACTATGTGCCAGGGCATTTATCACTTCAGCAGATTGGTCACGCCATGGTGCCATGTTCATTATCAGTGTTTCACTTGCTGCCTCAAATGTATAATCTTTCACTCTGCAAAAAGTAACTCATTAGCAGTCATTTAGAATGTGCAAGGTTATATGTCCCTGTTAGCCTAAGGGAATTTCCCTGTTAATTGCTGGACATACTCTGGCCAAATAAAACACCTTTTAAAAAGGATCCTGTCAGTCTATTGGAGGTGTGTCCTGAGGACAGGAAACCCAACACTAATCTACTCATTTTCATGTTCCTTGATTTAATTTCTGTATCTGGTTACAAATGCCAAAAATTCATATATGGAATATTAGTATTACTTATACAAAGGCACATGCACACATACACGTGCATGCACACTGGAACTAAGAATTTAAAGCTATGATGGCTAATCTTCCTTTCAAGGGTGCCATAGGCCAAGACCAAATTATGAGACAATGCCACTTGTAGGTTAGGGTGCTTCCAGCTGCAGGGCTCCTATCCACTGATGTGGGGAGGGAAATTTTCCAGTGCTTTATTTTTCTGCTAAAAATCTTCCATTTCATAAGTTCATTAGTAAAAATGATTGGATGCCAATAGCAAATACAATATTAGGCAAGCTTGGTAGTTTCAGAGTTGTAATTAATATTTTTTAGGTGATTATCCCTAGCAAGTATGTGAGAGAAGGTTGGACTCGATGGCCTTGTAGGCCCCTTCCAACTCTGTGATCTATGAGATCTATGAGAATGCATACATAACATTGAAATACATATATGTCTCAGTGTGAAATAGAACTAATAGGTAGTGACAGCGAAACTGAAGATGCCCATACAACCTCAGTGGAAGAGAGTTAAACTCTGTTGAAATAGATGAGTGGGTATTCGCATATCGTGCACAGTTCTTTGGGCTGCGTCAACAATTTTCAGCACCTTTCCCCCCTTAAATTTAAACAATGTAAGGGAAGTACATGCTATTGGTGTGATTTAATTTCCCCCTGAAATATTACAAGTCAATACTTATGATAGTATAATTGGGGGGAAATTAACACAAAGTACTTTTTTTCAGTTTTGTTTACTAAATTCAAGTAAAATAAACATGATAAATTTGATCACTCTCTAGAGAAGCCATGTTGGCTAGGGGCTGATGGGAGTTGTAGTCTGTCACATCTGGAGGGCTCCAGGTTGGGGAAGGCTGCTCTTGTGCATCAGAAAATTTTCCACATCTCTACTCCCAACATTACCAGTCAAAATACACTGTGCAGCTATTCCAACATTTCCTCCTTAATTGATTTTTTTATGAAAAGAAAAAAGGTAGAAGAAGTGATAAAAATCATAGGAAGGTTACAAGATGAAGATAGCAGCGTCTGGACCCCCTGTAAAATTCGGTGAATGAGGCAAGGTGATTGCATAATAAAAGTCTCATCTGAAAGCATCCTAAATAAAGTACTGCAAACTACAGTACCAATGTACCCCCATCACCAATTGTCTGAGATAGTTTTGCCTGCTGTTTACTGAGCCAGGAACACACAGCTGTGCCTGTTGGAGGGGGCAGAGCAGAGACCTGATTCTATCATAGCCAGGCCCACAGGCCCTCCAGTTCCTGTCTAAGTTTGCCACAATCTCCAACTGCATTTATCACCTGTCACTTGTGTTGGAGGTTGGCCACCCACCCACTGATTAAAACTTTTTTTAAAGTATAAGGGTCTAGTTAGGGATAGGGGAGAAATTCATTCGGTTCACTATTTAATGCAAATGCACCTAATTTCTCACTTTCAAACCAAGATGCGAATCAAAACTGAGTTCTCTGAAATTCGCATTTCTTCAAATTTTGTAATGGAGTTCTCCAATTTAAAAAAATGCATACAGAAAAGTGTATATTAGGGGAAAGTGCACACAAAAATTGGTATATTAATGAAAATAATGTTCCGACCTGCATTATATCAGGAAAATTGCTTACAAGAATGTGTGTGTAAGGCAGTGCTTCTCAATTATTTTCTGTCATGCCCCCCCTAGGAAGAAGAAAACATTTCGCGCCCCCCGCGCGACTGTAAATAGTATCATTTGTCTATAAAATTGTTATAAGTACACCTCTGCATAACACTGTATCCTTATTAACGTATAAGAGAATAAAAAAAAGAAAGAAATGTGGATCAATTTACAACAAAGAATAGCTTTATTAACTGTAACAGAAAAGATTTAAAGGAGCACAGGATTTAAAGGAACACAATATTAAAAAAACTTTTAACTGAGGTCAAACGAGCCCCCCTTTACGGAGCCTCGCGCCCCCCCTGGGGGGCCCGCCCCACTATTTGAGAAGCACTGGTGTAAGGCAAGATTACATACAAAAATACATGTATTAGGAGAAATACACACAGAAGCACATATGCATTTTCATCAAAACTTTTTTTTTTAATCTTACTCTTTTTTCCATCTCAGATTGTAAAAATTCTCAAAAGTTCAGGATGAACCAAATTTAAGATTGGTAAAATGAGAAACTGAGAGAAACTGAAATTAACAGGTTCATCCATCCCTAGTTCTAGTCTAGTTGATGGACAGCGTGTGAAATTGTGCCCTTGAGCTGAATTCAACCAGCAGTACTACTCAGCAATTGAGGAGGGTAGGAAGGGGGCAAGCCAATGTGTGGCATGGGGAGGGAACAGAGAGGATACGGGCACGCAGGATCCATAAGCCTCTCCATGCCCAGCCACGCCGCCAGGTAAGCCAGCAAGCTGCATGGCAGGGCATAGGATAGACAGAGGGCTCTGATCTTGAAGCCCTCTGTCTATAGAGCTGCAATTGCTTAGGACTGCGCTCTTAAAAACTGAATTATCGTAGAACTTAAAGTACATGTTGACATTTTGAAATGCAAATTTTAAAATTCAAAACAGTGCTTGAAATTCAGATTTTTAAAATTGAACTTTTGAATGTGACCTTCCCCAAATTTTGTTTCGGTTCTGGTACTGTGCCCTTAATTACAAAGTTAGTCCTGTAAACTGACACACTTTTGCAGATATTTACGATTATATATCAATCAATCAATTGGACCCAGTCGCACCTGTCCTGACTGACCTAAAATGTTTATTCTATAGAATATAGAATTTATTCTATGTTTATTCTGTTCCCTATTCTGTAGGGATCGATTCAGAACAATGGTGAATGTTCTTGGTGATGCCTTTGGAACTGGAATTGTAGAGAAGCTCTCCAAAAATGAACTGGAACAGATGGATGTCAACTCTGAGGTCAACATAGTGAACCCTTTTGCCTTGGAAACAACAATGCTTGACAGTGAGGAAACAGAGACCAAGAAATCCTATGTGAATGGAGCATTTGCCATAGATAAATCTGACACCATATCATTCACCCAGACATCACAGTTCTGAAGCTGATTGACTGACAGGGGGGCCACACTGGATTAAAGGACATGGGAGGCTCTATCTTGAACCATATTCTGGGCCCCTCACACTTCTGACGGCACATGCTGTGTTTTCTCTGCCTATATTCATACAGGCATACAAAGGGGAGAGACACATGTCCTCTGTCTCACACACATGCTCTCCATAGCTGCCACGACACAGAGAGCACACTCATTCTGCTACTCCTGTGCAGGCTACTAGTATTTTGCATTTCCCCACAACTGAGAAAATGACCACTCTTCCTCCTCTGTCATTTGATGTGGGAACAGCCAACATGTTCAGAGCTGTGGAGTTTTTTTACAGGAGACCCAGTGCAGAAAGTTAGGCATATTCTCAGTATAGATATGTTTTCACGCAAATACCAAACATCAGGGGGGGACCCAACATATCTGAGATGCTGCACTGTAGCAGGCTAAGATCACCCAGCCATACTTGCATAGGAGTTCTGAAGGTCATTATCACACATGAAATCATGTAGCAAGAGGATAAGTGTGTTCCTTTGATACAGAGACAGTGTTTGCAGCATTTGATCATTGTGGGCAGATTAATGAAAAAGAGATTGTTAAAAAAATACGTATTTTTAAAAAAGTTGTGGCATATTCCTGAGGATTGTAGATGTCTGCTTGCAGTGAGCATGCTCATGAACTGAGCCAATGAATGAAGGATGTTTCCGGGGCATTGTGCAGTGTTCTCCATTCAGCTTTTCTGTGCATGGAATTCTTTTTTTAAAATCCTTCACCTTATTGGAACTACATCTTAGGACATTTCTCTACAAATTGACTCTGTGCCAAAATATTAATTCCTGTAGCTACCGTAATTAAGTATTAAATAGGAAAAGGAGATGGTAATAGTCCTGCAATAAATGTTAGCTTTTTAAAAGTTTGTGTATTTTTAAAAGTAAATTATTATGGAAATTGGAAGTTATAAGAACTTTTGTTGTTATATTTTATTTTCCATTCTTAAATTAAACCAATGACATAGCGAGACTTCAAATGCTAAACTAATCACAAGAGCTCTGCTGCAAATTGAAATTCCGATAATTTACCTTTCTTCATATATTAGTCCTCTTTTGGAAGTGGCAAAAACAACTTCAGAGCTACTGGTATTTATCAGCTCTAGAGAAAACAGATAAAAAATAGAGGGTGAAATCCAGCATTGCATGAACAGAAGCTGATTATGCAACAGGGCTTTTCCCTCTTCTCCTTCCCCCTTTCATCCCCCTGCACACCTTCAAAATCTTTCCCGGAGAGTCCCCTTGTCCTCTGGAGCAGTTTTATGGGGGGGGGGTCTGCAGGAGGAGGGGGAATTGCTCCCCTCCCCATTCCACGGATGGAAATATTTCCATCAGCAGGAGGGGATAATTGGATACAATCCAACTTATCTACCAGTATATGCCCCTTAAAAGGTGAATAATAAATAATCAATAGTATTTCACAAAACTTCATAGTGTAGTAATTCTCATACTAGTTACTAGCCATGTGATTTCATCAAAAAATTCCATAATGTTAAACATTTTATCTAATACTTATAGCAGGTATTTTCTTGGTGCAATTTTATTTTCCCGTGACAAAAATTAATGCAAAGTGGAAATTTATTTTGCCTTGCACATCACTTGTTAGCCATCTGAATTGTAAGACAAACTAAAATTCAGAGGACCTTTTTGTTGTTGTTGTAAATAAGCTTGTGTTAAACTGAAAAAAAATGTGCTTAATTACTATCAATAAACATAAAAATGTCAGTAGCATTAGACAAACTCAGTCTTACCCTTTTGTATCAATAACTAAGCCAGGATATGTGCCAAAGAAAACTGAAAACAAATATAGCATAATTTTTAATAAATTGCACCTTAATAGAGTGAGGGACATAATACTGTATGTATTGAAATATTATAAGCTAGAAATACAGTATGCATACAAAGTGCAAGTGTTGATATGTTTATACAAAATAAAGGGGTGTACAGTGTAAATCAGTCCTTTATCTTGTGCACAATTATTTTTTAAAAAACCATTTGTACAGCTTTGCTATAGCTAGAGAACAAAAATGTCCATAATCAATGGCTTTAGCCTTTTCTTTGCAGCTTCCTTTGTAACCAGTCCCTTCATCACTGGCTGTGTTCTTTTATCTCAATAAATACTTCTGGCCATCCTATCTTCAACCTATCCCTGCTCCATATCTGTACGTAGAGTTGTACCTGGGAACAGATATACCGTATTTTTCCGTGTAGAAGACGCCCCCATGTATAAGACGCCCCCCACTGCGCAGTTTCGCAACCATGCGGTTCTCTCCTTGGCTTACTTCCATGTATAAGACAACCCTCAATTTTTAGTCTAACAATTTTAGGAAAAAGTATAGTCTTATACATGGAAAAATACTGTATCATGCGGGCTTCTGCTAGTCTGCTTTAGCTGTAAAACTAGGATAGAAGAAAAACAGTGAAGTGAACGGCTGCAAAGCCTCAACCCAGTTATACCAGAGTAGTCCTATTAATTGTTATGAGGGTGCTCCAGAGTAAGTAGTTTGTGGCTGTGACCAGTATTTTCCTTGTAACCAGTAAACATGATTTACTGTTGAACATAACGAACTCACCTATATTATGGCAAATGCTTATATCTAAAGAAACAGTGATGGACCAATCCTGAGGGTCATGACAGGGAACTGCTTTGAAAAGGGGAGGCTTAGGAGCGCTATCCATAATTTGCTTTGGCTGTAGCAAACCCAAGCAAGCAACCTATAGCTATTAGTGCTTGGTATACATGAAGCAACAGCATCAGTCACATAATATGCGTATTACAATCTAATTGGGTTGATTGTTTCAATCGAATTTATTTTTATGTGAACTGCTTTGGGGGGTTCCTTGGGGATCAAAAGGCAGGATAGAAATTAAATAAATAATACTGCTATATCTGTTATTCTTCTAGATTTCTCATGGTTATGCCCATGTGGAATAAATCGTGTACAGCATCATGAACTATGATCAACGTGTACTTTCATTCTTCCTACTAACTGAGGTACCCCAAAAGCACATGTAATGGGTCACACAGATACATTGGCTCAGTTCTAAAGAAGCATTCAGCAAGATCCATGTGCACAATAGAGCTGTTTACATTATTTTCCTCCAAAGCAGCTCCCTTGTGGTGTATTGGAAGTGGCTTATCTTGTGAAGCAGAATAGCTCCTACTGAGAGTGTAAAAGCTGTGGTGCACATGCACAAGCTAATGCATTGAGCAGAAAGGGCTTGCTGGAATAGGACCATTAGCTCCTTCAAGTCAATGGAAGAACTCTCTCTTTCTGGTCATTGATTAATGTGTAAGTCATTGGCCAGGAATCAAATACATGGGATCCGATCGTGAGTCTTCGAAGGAATGCATGCATGCCTAGGTGGGGAATCTACCCTTAATCTCCATTGGATTCACTGGACGTTACTACATGAAACCTCTGAATTCCAGGTTTCTATCAAATAGCAATATGGTATTCATACGTCATGCACAATAGTGTATTGAGCACTGCGGAATCTTCCCATTGCGGAAATATCAGTGTAACTACAGTTTTGCCTTTAGTTGTCCCCTTTATAACTAAAATGTATCAATTTTATATTAAAGATATTAAAAACCTTACTTCCTTTGTGTACATACAACCTGATTTGTTTGTTTCTAATATAAGCCAATTTTAATTTAAACAGTGCTAGTTATAATCTACTAGGACATATTCCAAAGCCAATTGAAATAAATGGGTCTTAGGCAAGAGTTGAGCAAGCTTTTGATTTAGTGTTATTTTACTAATTTGTTTGGTAAATTGACAAATTTGATGAATTACGGTTTCATTAAAGTTTGCATAGATGTCACCTAATGAATTGTGCCCAGTGATCTTGACTTTATGATGTGTATGCATGAGGTTCATATGTTACATGGTGGCCTGGTTTGGGTGTAACCCTCCCCTTTCCTCCTCTGACATAGCTGCAAGGAAGTCAAAAGCATCTGCTTCCATTTTCAATTAATCATAGTGTGTCATTTTGTCTGAATCAGGAGCTGTAGTTAGTTTTAACTATGGTTTATTCCAGGGGTAAGAGAACTTTGGCCCTCCAGATCAGAGGTGGGCAAAATGTAGATCAGGACCTATTGGTAGGTCTCTGGGTGATTTCCAGTAGATCAGCAAGGGTTTCTGACTTCCAATTATTTAACAATAGCGGCAACAAAGTGGCTGCTTCCACCTAAATTAGGCTGCTGAAATAAAGAAAGCTTGGGGTAGCCAACAATAGATTTTTCTATGAAAGGACTATTACCTAGCTCATTTCAGCTCTGGTTCTAAAAACAAATACCTAGGCTCAGAATATGCTCAGAAGCATCCTTTAATTCTAAGTTATGTTTTCTATGTCTTTTGCACCTAGCTCTGGTTAGTGGTTCTTGGAGTTCTAGTAAAAAACAAAATAGATCCAACAAGCCTGAAGTCTGCGCACTTGTGCTGCAGATGTTGGCCTCTACCTCCCATCATCCCCAGCCAGCATATGCATTGGTCGGAGCTGATGGGAGTTGTAGACCAAGCACTTCCAGAGGGCCACTTGTTCCCCAACCCTAGTTTATTGAAACAAGCCAGGTTCAGAAACTATGGTATAAAGTTGTCTTGTTCAAACTATAGTTAAAACTAACCACAGTTCATCTTTGTTTGACAAAATGAAAACTGCAGTTAACTCAAAATAGAAGCGGATGCTTCCAGTTTCCTCATAGCCATGCCAGAAGAGGATGGATGAGGGAAAGCGCCCAAGCCTGAGGCTTGTTTATGTAGCACTAAACTATGATTTAGAGTTATGTCTGAACACAACCTGTATAACTCCTATTTATGAGGCTCTGTCTAAAGATATTTTGTGCTCATGGATTAACATTTAAATGATTGTACGAGTGGCTAGTAATGGAAATAGTACATGGGGATTGATCATCCACTTAACATTTGCAGAGAAAAATCTAGGAAAGGACTAGACAGAAAACTAGGATCTATCTAGAAAGTGTTACAATCTCACATAACATTTCACATAATTCCTTTAAAAACTTAGCTTGTAGTCACAAAATGTTTTATTAAAATTGCCCGGCCGTAAAGTACTGGGGAAGAAGGAGAAATTGGGATAATGAGAAGAGGGGGACAAGAAGGAGGAGGAAATAGGAAAGGATAAAAATGAGAGGGGGGAGGAAACAGGAAAGAGTGGTAAATAATAAGGGGGGGGAATGGTTCTGGTTTACAAAGTATGTGTAAAAGAAACCAGTCACCAGTTGCCAGGCCCAATTTTTTGGTTACCCAAGTGTGACTGGGTGCCTGGTAGATCACCTTTATTAATACTTGATTGGTCCAAAGTTTCTGAATTCTCTGGTTTGGATGGATGTTTTGTAGCCTACCGTCTTGGACCTGGGGGTTCCATACAACCATCATGATGACTGACAGCCTTCGAAGGCCCATGCATTTGTCTAAGGGCACAATCCTATGCAAGTTTAGACAGAAAAAAAGGCCCACAACTCCCAGCTATGCTGGCTGGGGCATGCTGGAAGGAGTTGTAGGCCTTTTTTTCTGTCTAAACTTGCATAGGATTGTGCCTTAATCCTCTTTTAAACCCATCTAAGCTAGTGGCCAAAAAGAGGATAAGCTATCCTCCTTATAAGGACACGTATTTTGAGAGTGATTTCCATACATTATTTTTGCATTGTGTAAAGAAGTACTTTCTTTTGTCTGCCCTGCATCTACTGCCAATCAATTTCATTGGGTGACCCCAAGTTCTAGTATTGTTTCGTGAGTCTTATCATGGTTCCGGATGAATTGCTGAAAGGAACAACCTTGGTTTATACAAACAAATCCTTTGAAATATAATAAATGCATTTTACCCCCTGGGGAAGTGGAGGGTTCACATGTAACAGAATGTACCAGCAGGAACACTGTTACAAGCCAACCTCAATCATAAAAGTGAAAGTGTGATTGATGGCTTCTATTTATTCCTTGGCGTTACTGCTTGCAATCAATAAACCATGAAACCGTAATGTCACATCCCACAATATTCAGAGACAAACTGAAGAGTGAAGACAGTGGCCTGATTAGAAACAACTTCTACTCCATACAGCACTTGTTCTCACAATAACTCCGAAAGCAAGAGCACAAGTTCCCTTGATAACTGTATCTTCCAGGTTAAAAAGAAATGCCCCCCTATGTTTGAAAAAGATGATTTTAAAAAACATTTTCCCCCTCCAAAGCATTTGTTTGTTTGTTTGTTTATTATATTTATATTCATATCTTTGTCACTGTTTTGGTACTTTTGAAAGCAGATAAGAAAACATAGAAATATTTTGATACATTTACAGTGCAAGCTTATACATGTCTACTCAGAAGTAAATCCCACTGAGTTCAATAGAGCTTACCTCCAGGTAAATGTAGCCTCAGAAGGCTCCTGTTCCATCACCGAAGCAACAAGGGAACATTGAGTTTGTGCCATTCTAAGGCGACAATCCTGAACACATTTACCTGGGAGTAAAACTCATTGAACTCAATGGGACTTGCTCCTGAGTAGACATGCACAGGATTGCACTGTAAGTATATGTAGCATCTGACTGGGTCCACATTCCTTGTTGGAGGACTAATGATTTTCTTAAGTTCTGGGAGTGGGGTTGGAACTTCTGGGTTCTGGCACAGGGTTAAGGTGAGAGGTTTGGGTGACTCCCTTGGTATCTTATTAGGATATATAACATAATATAGAATAGTATCGAGAATTCATATCTAATTCAGTTATTATAGAGAGGATTAAAACTGAAAGTAAATCTGAATTATTTTAATAGATGACTAGTTAAGAAGAGCCTGGAGTACATTTCTAAAGGTGAGAGACTACGGTAATTTAATTATATGACGTGATCATTGGACTCATTTCAAGAAAAGTTAAACCTATTATTAATGGGACCATGGATATAATCAGAACATCTCATGCTCAATTGTGAAAACGTAGATTTTCTGTGTGTGATACCGTCTTTATTCACCAAGACCAAATGGTGGAAAGGTGTGGAAATTTGGCATAAAGAGGAGCTGTAGCTCAGTGGATGGCTTTGCCCTACCTTGGCCCTGCTCCTTCCTTCTTCGGACCCTCATCCCTGCTATCCCAGTCCTGCGCTGCGTTCAGTTGTGGTTCAGGCAGGGGCTGTATTGGTTGTTGCTCACCTCTGGGTTTCCATAGACAGGCAGAGTCTTCTCCACCAGCACCCCCCTCTGTGCATTACCTATGGAGCTTTCTAAGGGCCAAACTAGGCCTGACTTAGTGTGGCCTGGTGTGTGTGTGTGTGTGTGTGTGTGTGTGTGTGTTTAAGAAATAGCTGGGGATGGGGGGAGACAGATCAGGACCATGCCGTGGGGGTGGGGAGCTTTAACCCTTTGCCCCCACTGCTGGCCTGATCAGAATGCGGGGTGGTGGTGCAAATAGCAGGCACAAGGGGGCCCATTCTGGAAGAGGCCCCCTCCCCCTACAACATGGTCCTGATCTAGCTCAGGGACCCTAAAACACACACACACACACACACCCCACAAGGCCAAATGATGTAAATAACGTCACACCTAGCTTGGCCCTGAATCATAAGGGTGCTGGGGGCCAACATAAATATATGGATTTGTTAAAGTGTCTGACATGTGGAACAGAGCTGACCCTGCCAGCTACTGGATCCAGGTCGCAAATTATAGGGGGGCCACAGAGGGCCCAGCCCCTTTACTTTTTGTGCTAGCGCCCTAGTATGCTGCTGTTTTTAGAAGGATGTGGGAGATCATAATGTGGATAAAATTAGGGCAAGTCAGAGGTGGAGCTTCTGGATTTCATTAAGGGCTTCTCTACCTTTCCCCATATCATTCACGCACTGAGTGGGTCCAGCAATGCAGTGCTTTTTGATCAGGCAATAATAGTAGTAAAATACATAAACCCTCATAACAAGCCAGTACACACATGCTAAGCCACCCTGTGAATAAGCCACGGAGGGTTGATTGTTCTTGGAACAACCCATGGTACGCCCGACAGATGGTCAGGTTTACCGTGGGCAGTTCTCCCCCTCATTCCTCCAGCCAGCCCTTCAGCGGCACAACCCGTCTTGTCTCCCCATCCCCACTCCAATCGCTACCCCTTTTCGTTTGCCACCAGGTTTTTTTTTTAAAAAAAAATTGGCCCCTGAAAATTGCGCAACTGTGTTCGGGGGAATGTTGAAAAGGTGGAGGACACTGAGAACTGTTAGTTCAACACATAAAATTGAGAGGATTATATTGCTAAGGGGAAGAGAATTGTCATCCCCCCCACATCTTTGGTGCACCTTATTTTGCCGCTTCCCCCCCCCTTTACCGGTGCTTTTTGATTGACAACTTGTTGGCAACTGTGCGCAAATTAGCCTAAATGCCTTGTCAATTTCCTTGTCTGTTACCTACTTCACTTTGCAGCTCCTGTTGACCAGGCAACACTACATATATCGGACAGCCATAGAGCACACTTGCACACTTGTAAAAGACAGACAATAATAATAATTACAAAAAATTACAAACACAGTTGTGCAATTCTCTGGGACCAAAATTTTGTGGTGAATCAGTTATGGTTGCTCGCTCCAAAGTGCTGCTTGGGCATTGCTCAAGGGGAGTCACTGGCGTTGGCATGAGTGAAATCACAAAGAGCAGCAGGGGTTTTTGCCCCTCTTGCCAAGCGGCTCTCTAGCTGATCCCCACTACCCATGATGAAATTGCTCTCCTGGGTTCAGGGGTTGTTCATACCATTGTATGATGGCTGTTTTAAGCCCCGTTGCCCTGGTTTCTACGCCAAAACTGCAGCAACAGGGTTCAGCCACGTTGGTGCAGGGCCCGTCACATCACAGCTAGAAATGACACGACGGTCCTACGGAGCCCGCACGGGTGGCGCAGTGAACTGAGCAGTGCGGAGAGCGGGCAGAGAGCCCCTCCACGCTGCACAGAATCGGGCATTGTGGGGGCTCTGTGGTGCGGAGAGCCGAGGCGATTCGAGCCCCCCCCCAATTAAGGTACGAAATCCACCACTACTTTAAAGGTCTTAATGTTGCAGGTAAGAGAGCCTTGAGGATTACATATAACTCTGATAGATGACTGTTCATGCAAAGCTCGAATGAGGAAGAACAATCTTTTATCAATGCTAGAATTCTCTAATTTCTGCCAGAGATTTGTCCGCGAAATTTTATCAAAAGCTGCCTTTAAATCAATAAAGGCCGCATATAGGGAAGTTGGTCCTTTCGCTGAGTATTTTTCTATTAAATGTTGTAAAATTAAACAGTGTTCAGTTGTGGACCTCCCTTCTCTGAAGCCCACTTGTTCTGTTGTGATGATCTTGTATGAGAGGAAAGGCTCTGCTCACTGAAGTCCCGCCGCTCAATTTGGGGGGATCCTCCCTCCCCCACACACCACAGCTGACCCCATTCAATGGGGTCTCCTGACTCTTTGACTGGGTTCACACAACATGCTAAACATCAGTAGGTTAAGAGGCAGAGTGGCTTAGCGTGTTGTCTGAACGCTGTGTGGTGATTTATAAACCAACCTGATGTGGCTTATAAACCACGCTGCTAAGCCATGGTTTTCAGTAGGGTTAAGAAAACCCAAGTAAGTTTAGTGAGTTGTCTGAACCCAGGCAACAGACTAACCCACTGAGAAGCCAAAAAGGCACAGAGCCCCTTGGCAAGACCGGCAAAAAAGGGCTGCCGCCTGCCACTCTTGCCAAGGGGCTAGCAAAGGATGCTTTCCACTTGTTATGAGTGGATATAGTTATAATCATCTGATTGTGACTGTGGCTCACCGGGAAGGCTACAGCAGGCCCCAACAAGAGCCTGGGTAATCTTGGGTTCAGGAGGAATGAACAGGATGCAAATGAAGGTTTGAATGGAGAGTGATTGAGAACCTGATGAATGAATAGCCAGTGGCTGAGAGTCTTGCAATGGTCAGATTAACAGGCAAGGCCTCAAGGCACAGGAGAGACTTCCATGAAAGGAACCTTAGAATAAGCCCTGCAAGAGGATGCCCGCCCCAGGAAGATTCAATCAGAGACTTAAGTTCATCAAGCAAGGAGAACCCGCAAAAGGTTTTCCTATGGCACCCATCAAGGACCGTAGGCACACAAAGGACAGGGTGATTAGCAGTGATTAAGACCATCAGGAGAACAAAAGAGACCCTTGCCTCTCATGTAGCCAGGGACTCAAGGAAAGGTAAAAGAACTGTGGTTTGAACAATGGGAAGGTGTGTTGGGAGAGAGTGGAGAGAGCCATCCTAAGTCGTCCAAGCAGGCTTGAGATGCAGACCTCTTGATCACCTCCTGCCTCCATGGGACTACCATTGGGGAATCCACTGCAGGGAACCACTAACAGACAAGGTAGTAGCCGGAAGTTCTTTCTCTAGCTATCCTTCTAGGCGGAAGCCTTTCTTCCACCCCCTTCTGTCTAGGCTGTTCGGGCAAACAGGGACTCTTTCCAAGAATATAGAGTGTGTTTGAACCATAGCGTAGGGGTATTTTGCTGCCTGAAACCACTGGGTTTATTGCATCACCAAGAGTAAGACGCTGTAGCTGATCTGCATTTCATCTTCAATAAACAACTGCGTGTGCGTGTGCCTCCGTGTTTAAGGTTAAAGGGCAAAGTGCACACTTAGAATCATAGAATCATAGAAAAGTAGAGTTGGAAGGGGCCTACAAGGCCATCGAGTCCAACCCCCTGCTCAATGCAGGAATCCAGGTCAAAGCATCCCTGACAGATGGCTGTCCAGCTGCACCTTGAATGCCTCCAGAGTGGGAGAGCCCACCACCTCCCTAGGTAGCTGGTTCCATTGTCTTATTGTTCTAACCGTCAGGAAATTTTTCCTGATGTTTAGGTGGGATCTGGGTTCCTGTAACTTGAGCCCATTATTCCATGTCCTGCAAACTGGGATGATCGAGAATTAAGAGATCCATCCTGACCCTCCTCTTTGTGACAACCCTTCAAGTACTGGAAGAGTGCTATCATATCTCCCCTCAGTCTCCTCTTCTGAAGGCTAAACATGCCCAGTTCTTTCAGTCTCTCCTCATAGGGCCTTGTTTCCAGTCCCTTTATCATCCTCATTGCCCTCCTCTGAACCCTCTCCAGTCTGCCTACATCCTTCTTGAAGTGTGGTGCCCAGAACTGGATGCAGTACTCAAGATGAGGCCTAACCAGTGCTGAGTAAAGGGGAAATATCACTTCATGTGATTTTGAAGCTATACTTCTATGAATGCAGCCCAAAATAGCATTTGCCTTCTTTGCAGCCACATCGCATTGCTGGCTCATATTCAGTTTGTGATCTACAACAATTCCAAGATCCTTCTCACTTGTAGTATTGTTGAGCCAAGTGTCTCCCATTCTGTAACTGTGCATTTGGTTTCCTTTCCCTAGGTGCAGCACTTGGCATTTATCCCTATTAAATTTCATTCTGTTTTCAGCCCTGTGCTCCAGCCTATCGAAATCATTTTGAATTTTGTTTCTGTCTTCCAGAGTATTATCTGTTCCACCCAACTTTGTGTCATCTGCAAACTTGATAAGCATTCCCTGCACCTACTCATCCATGTCATTAATAAAAATGTTGATGAGCACTGGGCCCAGGACTGAGCCCTGCAGTACCCTGCTCGTTACCTCTCCCGTTTGAGAAGGTACCATTGATAAGCACTCTTTGAGTTAGGCAAACCAAGGTTCACTGTGCATGTCCCGGGGCCAGGACTTAGCCTAGGCTGGACAGACTAAGCAAGTGGGCAACAGGGACCCAGCTTTTCTTAACCCTTACCCTAAATGGAAGGTTAACCCTAATCTTTAACTCCCAGATATAATCCCTATACATTCAGCAAGCATTCCCAAAAGGATTACTGATAGTGTTCTTCTTGTCGGCTTGCTTTCTGTTGCCACTCTAAGCTATTTACAGGCACCTGGACATGCATAGGGACCCAACTTTTCTTAACCCTAACCCTAACAAGAACCTTAACCCTATTCCTAACAGGCAGGTATAATCCCCATGCAGTCAGCCAGCATTCCCAAATGCATCAGTGAATTTCTTGTGGTCTGCTCCCATTGTCTGTTCAATCTAAGCTAGTTCCAGCCCCCTGAACATGCATACGGAACCAGGATTTCTTTACCCTAACCCTGTGGCTTACACTGGCTCAGCTTGTCTGAGTCGTGGTAAGCTAAGCAGGGTCAGGCCTGGTTATTACTTGGATGGGAGACCCCTCCTCTAGTTTCCTGCATTGAGCAGGGGGTTGGACTCGATAGCCTTGTAGGCTCCTTCCAACTCTATGATCTATCAAATCTAACAAGAACCTTAACCCTAATCCAAATTCATAGGTATAATCCCCATGCAGTCAGCTAACATTCCCAAACCCATCACTGATGAAGTTCTTGTAATCTGCTTATTTTGTTGGCACATTCTAAGCTACTTCCAGGCCCCGGAACATACATGGGGACCCAAGCTTTCTTAACTCTAACTCTTACTGGAAGCTTAACCCTAACCTTAACTTATACGTTGTGGGATACCATGTTTATAATGTGCAAGCAGCAAAACCTTGGCTCTCTCATGCTGAACAGGCTTGTCTGTTTGAGGTGTCAAGAACAGGCTATCCGAACAGGGGTCCCTCAAATAGAGATCATCGAACACTTTATAAAAATTTGCCCAACTGCAGTAGAAACCTGGAATAAGGTCACCAAAATGTTAGAATGGCCGGAATTGGTACACCGAAGCTGGGAAACTATAGCATCAGGGTGTGAACCTGAGGGGGAATAAAAGGTCCAAAGAAAAAAAATCATGAGAAAAAGAAATAGTAGACAAATGAACAGTAAAGCATGTTCGAGGGTAAGGGACTTCTGGGTCATCCTATGGTCAACTGTCCGGTTAGTAAACCTTTTTGTATTGCTGGCTTTGGTTTTCCAAAGAAACAAAGAACTTAAAACTCAGAAACTATCTAATGTAGAGGGCTCTGTTACATATGTGCAAAGTAGAATCAAAGCAATCAGCCAGTATGAGAAAGAAAGACTGCCTCGGATAAGGTGGAAGAAATTCTGGCCATGGATGGAGGAATCTACACCACCAATTACATGACAGACTGATGGACACTGAAAGACCTCAAACGTAGATTAGGAATTAAGTGAATGTATTAGTTTAAATTAGTGTAGATCTATAACTGTATTAGTTAGAAAATCTTGAAATTTTGGTGGCAGATTTGTAACACGATTTCACAGCGGGTTGTAAATAATATTGTTTTTAGTAGTATGATTTATTTATAATAAAAATCTATTCCTAAAAAAAAAAAAATCTATTCCAAACTCACAGGCATAATCCCCAGTCAACCAGCATTACCAAAGGCATCACTGAAGGACTACTTATTCTCTGCTCGTTTGGTCTGTCCAATCTGACCTAGTTCCAGGCCCCTGGACATGCACAGGGAGCCAGATTTTCTAAACCCTAACCCTAACCTGAAGCTTAACACTAACTACTCGCAGGTATAATCCCCATACAGCCAGCCAGCATTCCCAAAGGCATCATTGAGTTTCTTCCTGTTGTATGCTTGCTTGGTCCACCCAATCTAAGCTAGTTCCAAGTACTGATGTCCCATCGAGCCTCGTGTGGCGTAGGCAGCAGACCGAAATCGGCCCGCTCACGCCCGCACGAGGCTCGTATGAGCCTACCTCGTACAAATTTTAACAGTTTTAAAAAGTTTTTAGGATACTTTTAAAGGTTTTAAAGAATATTTTAATAATATTTGTTGTGTTTTTAACTACTTATGTATTTTATGTTATGGTTGTTCCCCGCCTCAATCTGAGTGGAGAGGTGGGTAAGAAATATATTATTATTATTATTATTATTATTATTATTATTATTATTAGATTCTGTCGGTGCCTTGCCTCTCCGCGGCGAACTGCCCGTGCTGCCCGCTCCAGTCCCGTCACTTCCGGCACCGGAAATGACGCGACGGGACCCTGCGCAGGCGCAGTATGTGGCACGGGGGTCCAGCGCACCTGCGCAGGGTCCCGTTGTGTCATTTCCGGTACCGGAAGTGACGCGACGGGACCGGCGAGGGCAGCTCGAGCGGCGCGGAGAACTGCTCCGCGCCACTCAGAAGATCGAGGCGGGGGGCCGCCACCGTGGAGAGTCAAGGCAGCGGTGAGGTGGGCCCCCCAAAAGGTTCGCGGACACCACTAGTTTCAAGCCCCTCAAAATGCAGATGCACCAGGGTTTTCTTAACCCTAACCTGAAGCTTAACCCTAACTTGCAGGTATAATCCCCATACAGTCAGCCAGCATTCCCAAAGGCATCACTGAGGGTGTTCTTGTTGACCTGCTCGCTTTGTCTGCCAATCTAAGCCAGTTCCAGGCCTTGAGACATGCACTGGGACCCAGGTTTTCTTAACCCTAACTCTAACCTGAAGCTTAACCCTAACCTCAACCCGCAGGTATAATCCCTATTCAGTGAGCATTCCAAAAAGCATCACTGAGAGACTGGGTTCACACAACATGAGAAACCTCAGTAGGTTAAGAGGTGCAGTGGCTTAGCGTGTTGTCTGAATGCTGCGCAGTGGTTCATAAGCCAACGTGGTATGCCTTATAAACCACCCTGCTAAGCCATGGCTTGCAGTAGGGTTATGAAAACCCTAATAGGTTTTGCATGGTTTTTGTAGCATTTTCAGGGAGTTGGAGGGGCTGCTTTGGAAAGGAAGAGGTCCATTGCCACTAGCACAGTTGATCCAGCTTAAATCTGGATCTACCCCCAGTTTGTATTCTCCCTCCACCTTCAAAGCTGGCAGTGATGGACCACATTAACCAAGTTTTTTTCCGAGTCTCGCAAAGTGGCTGTCTGGGCCAATATTGAAGTTGTACCTTGGGGTGGAAGCAGCTGATTGAACAAAGCATGCTCTTCAGCCAGTATAATAGATAACGACCCATTCATCCTGTGAATGGGCCTGGATGGTACCAGTTTTCTTAAAACCATCATTATTTGATATAGCCCATTCTGCTGCAAACAGTGTCCAGTCCAAATGGCTCAATATAGGTCGTCTTCTTTTTGTGCGATACTGAAATATGACATAACTTGCAATGTAATAGAATTTATCACACACTGAAAGAAGGAAAAGTCATCTTTCCTATTTTGCTTTGCATTATCTATTGCAAGGACACATTCAAATAACAAAGTGTGTGCCCTTAATTCACAGCCTCATACATTAACTTTTGGGCTCCCCAATTAAAATTGACCCCACTGAATCAGTTCAAGTCAGAGTTGAGTAAACTATTGCTTCATTAGATAATGTTCCATCTTAAAGAAGGGTGTTCTTTACGGTTGTATTATTCTGCCTCAACCTATGAACTGGGCATAGCCTTCAAGTTCTCAGTGGTTTTCTGCTCCAGCTATTGTTCATCCATTTTCAGGACAAGAATCTTATAATGGCAGGAAGGCAGGCAAGAAATATTTCTAATTCTTCCCTAAGCATATTCTAGAAATCTGCGAGTGGATCAAGAGCACTACTTTGCTATCTGGAATTTTACTCCTTCCAAGGTTAAGTAACTCGACTGATTGAAATGAATTGGAGACTACAGACCAATGTCTGTGCAGTGTGGAGTATCAGAGCGGAAATAAAGAGGGCTGCCATTGCATTAAGCTTTCCATTTCTATAAATCACTCTCTACAAGGTGCTAAGGGTGGACAATCATTTAAAGCAGCAATTTAAAGAGAAAATTACTTTGATCTTCTTCCAACTGTTGAGATGTAACTTTGACTTAGCAATTTGCTGTAAAGAAGATATTTGTGTAGACCAAGGTCATCTTTTATTTTTCCTAACAAAAGCACCCAAAAGGTGAAAAAGCACAGTCAATTTCATCTTCTCATTAAACAATCACCCTCCCTTTCCAGGCAGAATCAGTACTTATTTTCTAAAACATGATGTGCTAAAACTGGAAGTTGCACCTTCTCAATCTAGAAACCCTTCCACAGAATCTTGTTTCTGACAACAAGGGAAATGCCTTCTTTACATGCCTAGTGACATGGTTGTTTTTACTGTCATTTCATGCTTTCAGCCTGGGCTGAAACATGTTCCAGGACTGAGTTTGGCTTGATTTAAATCCTGAGTACAATCCTACATCAGTAATGAAATCATCAATTCTAGCGTAAATCCCAGTAGGCAGCAAGTATTGTTACCAACAGTTAGTCCTTTATTTCTGAAATTTGGATCTCATGTGTAAGGCACAGCTACAAGATGGCTTTGAAAGTGCCTTTAATGTGTACCCTATGTATGCTGAACACATCTCCACTACAGATTTATCTGGTATGAAAACAGATTAACTGTCATGGCTTTCCGATCCCTCAACCAAAGAATACTGCGAATTGTACTTCTCTGAAAGTATCCAGAACTTTTTCTTAAAAGAGACTAGTCTAGGTGTGCACAAATTGTGCCCCATCAAGCTGAATGTAGGTCACCAGCCATGGATGGTGGCCCACCACTGGTTTGATGACCCTCCAGGTTTTGCTCCTTTTCTGGGATTACAAAAATGGGAGGGATGTCTGGTAGCTAGCAGGCCACAGATAGGCTGTGCAGAGATAGCCTAGCCCAGGGGTTCTCAACCAGGGGGAATTTCCCCCGGGGGGATTTTAGGGTTTCAGGGGGGGGGATTGGGACAACAGACTCAAACTGTTGGAATACTGATCTTTCTACAAATTACAATTCTACAGATTGTACATAATCTACAGGACATCACACCTTATTGTATGGCACAAATTAAGTCAGACAATCTTGGAAAGGGGGGAATTACATTCTGACATATGGTGAAAAGGGTGCATGGGGCAAAAAAGTTTGAGAACCACTGGCCTAGCCCCTTCAGTGTTACCACCATTCTAAGATTCTTTGGTTAGGAGCCATGCCTGCAAAACAGGCTTAAATCTGGTTTGAATGCACAGTGTAGACATGTCTTGAGGCACTTTGTACAGCACTAGCAGCCCCTAGCAGTCCACAACACAGAAGGGAATCCTACAGGGCAGGGGTGAGGGAGAATGATACTGCCTTCTTTAAATGTGCACTCCCAACTGAGAGACACAATACTTCTGTCTATATGTGCAGAGCATAATCTCACTATTACAAACACGCTCTTTCGACAAAAGAATAAGTTTAAAACATCATGGCAGCACCCACGGTCAAAACACTGGCATCTTCTGGATTATGTAATTGTCCGTGTTAGAGATCGCCGCGATGTACTTCTTACTAGGGCCATGGTGAGTGCCGACGGCTGCTGGACAGACTACCGACTAATCCGGTCCACTATGGTTATCAACATTGCTCCCCAACGTAGGCTTCAGGGAAGGAAACCAAGGCGTAAAATGAACATCCATCCAAGTCCTTCAAGATCCTATTAAGCAAACTTGTCTTCAATCTCTTCTTAAGGAACATCTACCTACGGAACCTCCTGATAACATTGAGGACCATTGGTCTAAGCTGAAAACCTCCATTACTGCAGCTTGTGAACAAACTATTGGATATGAAACTAAGAAACATCAGGATTGGTTTGATGAAAATGATAATGAGATTAAATATATAATTGACCAAAAAAGGAAAGCCTTCCAAATATGGCAAAATGATATTAACTGCGCTGCCAAGAAAAAAATCTACACTAGTGCAAAGGCTGAGCTCCAAAGAATCTTAGGCTGACCTTAGAAAGTTGGCAGTTAAGACAAATACAGTAGCAGTGTGGCTATGCTATTGTTTGGAAAGAATCAATTACGTCTACCTAGAAAAGTGACTTTGACCATGGGATTGTTATTTATGATTCTTTCCAAACAATTGTCAGATTCTGTATCTGTGCTATTGGCATTGTTACACCAAGCTTCAGTTGTGCTACCGCTATAGTGCTGGTAGACGGAGGGAGAAATATGTTATTGTGTAACCTATAAAATATTGCATTACCCAGGTGGACTTTGTAGGTGAGCTAGTAATCTGGTTTATTTCCTTTTCTCTATGCTCCTGTCCTCTTGCCTCAAGAGATCAGAGGTATCTGGACAAAGGTATATCAATTAATATACAGCACCATATCCAAAACACCTCTGCACATAAACTTTACATAACTTCCTTCTTATTCAGCCCTCCCATTCTCAATCTTATTTAAGAACATAGGAAGCTGAGTTATACTGAGTCAAACCATTTGTCCATCTAGCCCAATATTGCTGACACTGAATGGCAGCGGCTCTCCAGGGTTTCAGTCAAGATCCTTTCCAAGCCCTGCCTGGAGATGCCGGGGATTGAACCAGGGACCTTCTGCATGCAAAGCAGGTGCTCTTCCCACTGAGCCTCAGCCCTTCCTTTTGCCCCCTTTTATTCCCACTCTTCTTTTACAATTTCTGATTTAATTTATTTCTCGTGCTACTCATACACTTCCTGCACTCCTTCCTGTTGTCGTCCTCTTCTTCCTTCCCTTTTATTGAGGGAATGGATAAAAGATTCCTTGTTTTTTACATGGTAGAAAAACGCAGGGTTATGACACAGTGCATGAACTCGCTTGCAAGCTATAATAAACAACTGTGAGATGACAAGCGCTTAAGCCATCCTTTCATCCCCTCAAATATGCTAAAGTGTGAATGATTGACCTTTGCAGTTGTCTGTTTTGAGAAGTGAGAGGAAACTACCCTGAAGAATGAAGGGAGGGGGAAAGCCAGCCTCTGCAGGATTTTATTTTGTTTTGTTTGGGAGATTTAACTCCAGAGTTCACCTCCACATACAGGAGTACATTAATGTCCTTAAAGAAAGGGGACCAAGCATGAACCCGAAGCTTAGACTCCTTTAGGGAAAAGGCAAGGCTGTTCCTTATATCCACAATGGCCTTTTCTGCCCATCCCAAAACAGACTACAGAGCTAAAGAAACTGCAGAAACTGACAATTAAAATGTCTAGGGGGTTGGAGCTGCTGCCGTACATGGAAAGTCCAAGGCAAGAATGGGGGAATGTGTAGTCTTCCAGACCTTGTTGGACTGCAACTCCCCTCACCCCTCACCATTGGCTATGTTGGCTAGGACTGATGGGAGTTGCAGTCCAGCAACATTTGGAGGGCCACACGCTCCCCACACCTGGTCTAAGGTGTCTGGGGCTTTTTAGATTGCAAAAAAGATGCCTAAGTGGGAGAGGGGGACGCTCAATGAAAGCAGTTTATAAAATTATGCATGGTTTAGAGAAAGTGGATAGAGATAATCTCTCTCTCTCTCTCTCTCTCTCTCTCTCTCTCTCTGTCATTACACTAGAACTCAGGTTTAACCAAGGAAATTGATTAGCAGTATATTTGGGGAGGGGGGGTCCATGGTGGACAACCCACCACACTAAAAGCCCTACTGGGCTTCCACTGGCAAGGGAACAAGGGGAGGGTTTTCCCCCCCTTCTCCCCCTTTTTTGTACAATCATCCTTTTTTTTAAATGTTTCCTTCCCATTGGTTTCAGTGAATGGCTGGTACAATCAGGGGTGTGTTGGGGAAATGGGAAGGCTTTCAATCCAAGGCCTCCCCTGATCTGCTCTTGACATGTCCTTTTTCACCACCTACCGCCATTGGAGCAGTAATGATGGAGGAGATATGGCAGCGGAGGGGTCTGACAACACATTAAGTAGGTCTTCGGCAGCAGATCTCTTTCTTCTCCTGTGGACCTCTCTCTCCTTGGGCAGAGAGGGAGGTCCACAACATCCAACGACCCCTCAGCTGCCCTCTCCAGGAATGTACCATTGGTCCCTTAATATTGAATATATGCAAGGGGGGGGGAGTATCTGTGAAATTTGATGTGAATCTCTCCAAAACATGACTTGAATCTCTTTGACCTCACCTTTATTAAATTCAAAATGGCACTCCTGATTGTAAGTTATTCCAGTCACTTCAAAACCATTTAAACTAAGCACAGTCCTAAACTTTAGCCATAGACAACCCTATTAGTAAAATCATGCCTAGTAGATTTTTCACAGAAAATACTTTCAACAGCCAAACCCAAGGATGTACTGCACCATCAATATTATGGCTTCAGTACTAAATGAGCTGATATGTTCCCACTCCTTTGAAAATATATAAATCAACAATTTAATCAGCACAACCATTCAATACAGAGACTTGCTTCAAACCAATTTAGACATAACATCACACAGAAAATGAACCATCCATTAAGTTTGCTCTAGAACGAAGATCTTGCCAGCAATGGGTCTTCAAGTCTATATCCCAAGGACACTGTATTCTCTCTGCAAACAGACATTATATTATGTGTTAGCACAGCAAGAAATCCTATTTTTTTTAATTTTTAACATAATGAATTATTAGTATTTTCTGATAAAGACTGCTGGCTAAGCTTCACCAGTTTAATTAAAAAAATATCCATATTTTAGAACAGTGGTTTTAAAACTTGCTACTTTCAGGGAACCCTCTCCATACTTACTTGGCTGCAAAAGAACCCCTGCACATCTGCCAAAGAATGTGTATTACAAAGGATTCTGGGGCATGTCTTAGGGTGCCCATTCAGCTTGCATAGGGTACTGACCAGGCCTTTATCGATACCAGCATTTTTATGCCACCTTTTGGCCATGAAAAGACCCCACCCCCAACCCCCAACCCCACCCCCACTGTATACGAAGCTGGACTCTGGTCCTTTCAAAATGTATTCAAATGGCATGGCACAGCATCTTGATATTGACAGTGTGAGTTCTTTATGTGTTCTTTGATAAAGGACAAGAACATGAGGGCCAATGTCATCACAATAGGTGGCCAGGAGCATGAGGCAGAACCCAGAAGCTTTGCAGGGGTTGTAGTTGTCATAATTATTCTCATCCTGCTTGCAGTGCAGGCTGGTGGCTACAATGCCAGCGGGGCTGTGTAGCCACTCCGGATTTTACTCCGAAATTTTAAGGAGCTATCCATGGTGCTGAACCTATTTGGGGGCTAGGGTTCAGTGTGAGAACTGAGATGGCGTGCACTCTTTTGAGCCTAGCATGCACCCTTTTGAGCCTAGCTGTTGTCCCACACAAACGTGAGTGTCCCGTATTATGTACCGCCAAGCATACACACCCTGAGCCATGCTTTGAATGGGAAGATTAGTAGTGGTGGGCTTAAGGCTCTCTTCCAGGGAAGCTTGTCTGCCATTAGTGATCTTTGCATTGAGGAACCTCAGAATTCACTGGAAAACAGTTTGAAAACCACTGTTTTCGATGGCCCGTGGTTGTAGTCCTGCTCCATTATAATCAGTGGGAGTTTTGCCATAGACTTCAATGGGCACAGGATTATGGCCATTGACTTCAATGGGCATATATAATACTTCTGGCCGTAGTTCCCCTTCCTTGCTGTCCCACCGTGAGGCAGCTGTCATTATACTTGATCTTTATAAAGGAAAATTCTGATGGCTGGAGAAGTATGCACACCTTCCTCCCCACCCACCCCCGTGCAGCAAGGGCCATGCGGGTCCCGATCAAACTTGAAAACTCTTCTTATGTTCCCTGATAACGAGCACACATGCCCGAAATGCAGTGGGTCTTGTTTTTCATTCTCAATAAATTGTCTTTGTACTCCTGACTTGAATGTGGATAAATCTGAATTAGAAATTTATTTATTTATTTATTTATTTATTACATTTATACCCCACCATTTTTCCTGCAAGGAACCCAAGGCGGCTTACATAATCCTCCTCCTCCTCTCCATTTGATCCTCACAACAACCCTGTGAGGTAGGTTAGGAGAGATGGGAAGCTACTGTGTACCATGTCAAATTATTTGTCCATCAAACACAAACATGGGCAACTTGTGCCCCCCGCCCCAGGTGTTTTGGCCTACAACTCACCATTGGCTATGCTGGCTAGGGCGGATGGGAGCTGTAGGCCAAAACACCTGGAGAGCCACAAGTTGCCCATCCCTGACTAGTCCAATACTGTCACGCTTGATGATCAGCAGATCTTCTGGGTCTCAGACAGAGATCTTCCCCATGTCCTGCTACCTGATCCTTTTAACTGGAGACACCAGGGATTGAGCCTGGAAACTTCTGCAGGCAAAACATGTGCTCCCCCACTGAGCTATAGTTCCACTCCACTGTGTGCCTGCTTATTAAATCTGTGTTCCTCTTCCACAAACAAAGCTAAATTCTCCCAGTGATGATGTACTAGTGTTTCAATATCAAAGTACTGCAGCGCCATCCCAGTTAAGGAAGACTAAGCTGAATCTCACATGGCGTCACTGGTGAGTCGATTCTCACCAGGAACCAGAGAACAAGCGAATTTCTGCCATCTTTCAGCCTAAGAGGTGCTCAAGGCAGCAGACAATAAAAACACAACTATAAAGGTAAAAACTACACAACCACATCTATGGATCCAGGCAAGGCTTGTATTCCAATGAAGCTCCAGTATGAAGCAGGAACTTGAAAGATTCAACCTCCCAGACTCCTGATCCTAAGCCTTCTTGCTTGGAAGTAAGTCCCACCAATCTCAGTGGGCTGAAGTCTTGCTCTTCAATGATTCAAACACTGAGAGGAAGAAGAAACCAGCGAGGCAAACTCCTCCCCTCACAGAGGGCATTCTAACCAACTGCCCTGTGAGCAGGAGAGGAAGAAGCAACAAACTGTCATCACTGCCACCTTTCTAAATAGTCTAGTGTTTTGTAATGACATCTTATTGTTCTTATTGAACTCATGTAAGCTGCTCTGGGTGCTGTGTTGGCTGAAGAGTGGGGAATATGCACACCTTTTCACTAGCTGACTGCAACTTGGAGCTTGATGATTTCAGCTTGATGTTCCAGCAGTGGAGGAAACTGAACTTGACTTATTTACCCTTAACCCTGTCATTTTCCAGGAATGGAAGCACCATCAGGACCCAGAGAAGGCAACAGCACCAAACAACTTTCACTATCCATCTAAAGTCAACTTCAGTTGACACTGGAATCTTAGGCTGACCTTAGAAAGTTGGCAGTTAGGACAAATACAGTAGCAGTATGGCTATGCTATTGTTTGGAAAGAATCATAAATAACAATCCCATGGTCAAAGTCACTTTTCTAGATAGATGTAATTGGGTATTTTCAGAATATACAAACATATGCCTTGCTATGGGAATTTATAATCAAATGATAGGTGTACATTAAAAGAATATGGCTCCCTAGAATACTGTTGTTACCTACAGTTATCTTGTAGGTCTGTCCTAGGTTGTTTATAACCTTCCCAGTTCTATTTTTTTTTATAACCTCCTGAAATATACCAATCCAGTAAATCAAAAAAGAAAAGAGCAGGCTTTAAGCAGCATACCTTGCCAATGATAGATACTACGAGCAGTATCTTTGTTCCATTGAGTCACACTGTGGGGAACTCCTCAGGGAGATGGACCTTCTTTCAAGGACATCATCAATTTCAAAATCAGTGGCTCCCTGCAAAATACTTGTCCCGTTAACTTGGGTTGTTCATCAGCAGCAGCACTGCTAAATGTTCCTGACCAAAAGCAAATATATCAGCTGTTCTAGAATTAAAACAGCTTATCAGTACACGTTCAGGAACTACTGGTGTATGACACTGCCCTCTGTAGCTTTGTCGGTCAGAGTACCTTTCTATTAAGGTTCATTAGAAGAATGTATCATTTTGGAAAGACAACAGCAAGTAATGTCAGTTTGGGTTAACTCACATGGATCTGTGTCTCCATCAGAGGGATTTTGAAATTAGTGAGTGAAAGCAGTTACTGATTTAAAGAACGTGTAACACTGAGATTATGGAGGCAGAGACAAAATGCCTACAAAAAATTTAAGAGCAGACAAGATTCTTCAGAAGAGTTAAAGGGAGAAATAGTGAGCTATGAACTCAGATGGGAGGGAAAATCTCTTTTATATCATAAGAACTAGAAGATTCACAACCTACAAGCTATGCAAATCATCCCACAGTGATGAATTGCTGATCTGCTGTGATGTCACAGTTAGCCTGGGTAGGTGGGGAAGTGTAACAACTCCTTAGCTGCCATAGGTATAGCTGCTCTGATGTCATAGAGGGGCTCGGCAATTTGGGGCTAGGCTTTGGGTCTTGAGCTAGGCAGTTTTGAAAGACTTAGGAGAGAGGAGTTGAAGTTTAATGAGGGCCAAACTAGACATTACTCTAAATCAAGGGTGGGCATCTTCCGGGAGTGAGGGGCACATTCCATTGCTACATCCCCAAATTTGCTGCCAAAATTTGGCGGTGGCACCATGGCTTTAAAACAAGGTGCGCGAGAAGTGCGTGCCTTGTTTGAAAGCCAAACTGAATTCCCTGGAAACTTCCAGGTGTGCAATTTTGCTTTCAAACAAGGCACATGCTCCACGCACACCTTGTTTTAAAGGAAAATCTATGCCCTCCCCCCCACTGTTGTGCTGCCAAATTTCATTGGCAAATCCAGTGGCATGGCGGTGGGTCAATGGGGCTGCAAAATTGTCTGGGGCCTGTGTGTTGCCCACCCCTGCTCTAAATGCACGGCTGTTGCTGCCACAGTAAATGACAGCCACATATCTAATTCCGCCACCCACACAACTCAGTGTCTACTGCAACTTACCTTATGTTATATGGAACATTGCAACGTGGGCAGGAACCAATCATGTCATTTTTTTTACATGGAACTGCTGCCCGCCCCCCCCCCACATACTCCCAGGAGGGTGCCATAGTCAGAAGTTGCACAATCAGACCCCAGCCACTTGGTTGAGTCATATAAACACTACCAAAGTCACATAGGAAAAACTCACAGAAAAACAGTTGACACACAGCTATATCTCAAGGGAAATATAATCTCACAGCATTATGTGATCCCTAGCCCCGCATAATCAGCAGCCAATGAAATGAAGTGCATGGTGGGGTGGAGAGATGTGGAATGTTGCGACATCACATTACAAGGTAAGTTGCACTAGACTAGCCTTCCCCAACCTGGCGCCCTCCAGATGTGTTGCACTGCAACTCCCATCATTTCCAGCCAGCATGGAGGCAGCTTCATTATGAAGAGATAGGGGGAAATTAGATGTGTGGCCACTAGGGACTGACAGATCATGCTAGCTGCGAAATTTGGAGAAGTACACAATCCAAAGGACAACAGCATTCCAATCCATTCCTGAAGTGCAAATCAGGTCAGTTTGCTCGAGAATAAGGACTGAATGAAATCACTGAGCACCTGTAGTGGCTGCCATTTTTTATGGCAACCACATGTTTAGAGTGAGGTTTAGGTTGGCCCTGAGCAACTTCTGTTAAATTTCAACCATACAAGTGGGACCTGCAACAGAACGTTGCAGCGTGTGGTACTATTCAGGGATGCCACAAGCCAACCATGCCCTTTTCCAGGATACTTCATTCTGTTCCCCTCCCCCCCCACCCCAGTTTTGTGTTTCTTTCGCCCAACATGCAGTCATCATTCTGCGCCCAAAGAACATGTCTAGCCAGCTGTTTGGGGGGGGTTTGTCCTTCTTAGGGCTTATTCCTAATGGGTTTTTGAACTTCTGCAAACTTTGGAGTTCCTCTGAGCCTCCCATGTATGGATGATTCCATCTGGGCTACTTTTATTTATTTGTTTGTTTGTTTGCTAAAAAAATGTTTTTTAAATGTTAATTACACAAAAACAAAACAAAAACCATTTAAAAAATGATCCACTTAAGTGGATCTACTTAAGATCCACACTTGGAGAACTGAGTTTGCTATGAGTCTATATGATAAGTATTGCCTATGGTTCATGGCCTTTTGAATAGCATCCGCTGAGCAGTTTCTGAGCCTTTTAACAAAAAGTTGTTCACCACAGAGAGACAGTGCTTGCTGCTTGTATATGGGGTAGTGGTATTGTCCCACAGCATTCAGTGGGCATGTATCAAATAAAACTCCTGTCCCTTGTATTCCATCTTCAATCAATTATGCCACATCTGACCCATCCATATTCTTTCAGTCAATTTTTTCAAAAGACAGGTTGATGATCAGGCAACTACACTTTAACCAACTTGTCCCCAGTTCCCATGCCTTTGGGAAATCTTGCCTCAACATGCAAGAACCTGAAATCCCTTTCTGTGTCATTCAAACAAACAGAACACTATGATAGGCTTAACTCTCATTCCTCCATACAAAAAGAACCCCCCCCCCCCCCGTGCATAGAAATTTACATGTCAGGGAGAAAGCTAGGATGGAATCCTTCTCTCTGACAGCAGGTTTTCTATGTGTAGGATGCTGATGATGACGATGATGATACAAAAGAGCATTCAGCCATGTGAACCCCACCTTGCAGTAATCATTGTCATTATTGTTGTCCTCATTATTTTGGTGAGATGCAGCTGCAGGGAGAGCGGGTTACAAATTTAAGCAAACCAGTGGCAGCGGGAGGGGGTGCTTAATGCTTTCTCCACAGGCTGGTTTTCTGATCAACACTGCTTTGTTTTAGGGGGAAAGTTACAGGGTTGCCTTAAACTTTTTTCTTGTGGAGAGAAAAGCAGCTGGGGATCTAAGGCACTCCATCCCCCAATGCTACCCCTATCAAATGTGCAGCCCCCACAGCTACATTTCAATTAAACACACATGCGCACAGCAGGAATGTTGAAGAGTCCTTGGTTTCAAGTCACGAGTCGAGTCACGAGTCTTTGGACCCGAGTCTCGAGTCCGAGTCTCGAGTCCTTGGTCCAAAATGGTGACTCACGAGTCACGAGTCATTCCCAAAGCTGACTCCACGAGTCCCTATTAAAATCAATGGGTGTTCCCCCCAACAAAATAAGGCTACTTCAGATGTGTGGCTTAAATAAATTCTAGGCACGAGTGTGCCTTTTTATTTCAAAACTCTGCCACTGATTTTGGCAAGAACAGACCAGGAAGACAAACCCAAATAACCAGGCAGGCAGAGGAGGCAGGGAACCCCAAAGCAGGCAGGCAGAGGCCTTCGTCTTGGACAATTCAAACTGTGGAACTGGTTAAGAAGAGACCAGGCAGGCAGAGGAGGCCGGGAACCCCAAACAGGCAGGCAGAGGCAGCCAAACCCAAAATGTCTGAAAGGTTGCATTTTAGGAAAATGATTTTAAAAAATAAACTTGCTGTACTTCCTAAAACCTATCCATGTTGCATTTGAGGAACACGAGTCCTTGGTCTCGAGTCCCGAGTTGAGTCTCGAGTCCCATTAAAAATATATTGGGACTCGAGTCAGAGGGGGGACTCAGTCTGACTCACGAGTCAAGTCCTGGAGTCCGAGTCCCCATCCCTGGCACACAGTGGGAGACTACTCAGACATCTCCCATGCCTCATCTGGTCTGGCCCTAAGAAACCAGGCCTTAGATCAGGGATGGGGAACGTGTGACCCTGCAGATGCTGTTGGACTGCAACTCCCATCATCCCTCCCCATTCACTATGCTGGCTTGGGCTGATGGGAGTTGCAGTCCAACAACATCGGGGTGAGGCACACATTCCCCACCCCTGCCTTAGTTGTATAAATATGTTCTAAGCCTTCTCTTTATTGGGCAGGCTACATTTTTGAGGGAGGCAATAGTGAAAGTGTGAGTAGGATGGCCAGTTACTTGAAAGGACTCTGCAATAACTCAGTTGGCAACCACCTCAGGGCAGCTTCTGGCTGTTATGAAAGTGCAGCAAATTGTTAGTTATTTAGGCTGTAATCCTATACATGCTCACCTGGAACTAAGCCCCACTGAATGCAACTGGACTTACTTCTGAATAGACACATATAGGGTTGCACTGTTATGGGGGGTGGGGATGCTGGAGCACCATTTGCTACTCCACCTGAGGCAGCAAAATGGCCAGCTGTTAAGTGCATCATACTCACAATGGAAAGTCTCTGCCTGGCTTCGTCTGAGGTTAAGAGATTCCTCACTCTCTCATTAATTTCTTCCCAGCTGGAATTGGGGCTGGAGTATACCCTGAAAAATGTCAATGGACTCAAGTCATTTTATACTCATAATTTTGATTTTTACACAGACAGCCCCATCAGGTAACACAAGTAATGTCCAACCAGTGTCATTTAAAGGATTCATCTACATTCCACCCCTTCCAAGGGCACAATCCTCTGCATGTTTAGACAGAAATAAGTCCTACAACTCCCAGCATCCCCCAGCCAGCCATGCATACATAGGATTCAGGGCCGGTGCTACCATTAGGCCAACTAGGCAGCCGCCTATGGCGCAGGGCTAAAGGGGGCGCCAGAAACGCCTTGGGGGAAAAAGACAGCACTCTCAAGTGGGAAGGGGGGCACTAAATATCTGATCTTGCCTAGGGCACCAAACTGCCTTGCACCGGTCCTGATAGGATTGCACCCTAAGGATCTTAAACCACTTACTTGGAAGTAAGATCTAATAAAATTAGAAGGATTTAGTCTACTGTAAATGTGTAACCTATTAAATAGAATCTATTGCATATATATTCATGCACTAGATCAGGGCTCTCCAACCTTGGGTTCCCAGATGTTGCTGGCCTACAGCTCCCAGCATACCCAGCCAGCATGGCTAATGGCAAGGGATTCTGGAAGCTGTAGTCCAGCAACATCTGGGGATCCAAGCTTGGAGACGGATAGTCCTACATCAGATTCCATGTGGCTTTCCCCCGCACAGTTAATAGGGATGTATGTAAGAAATATCTTATTTACTCAGAGCAAAGATCCATGTAGTTGACAATTCTGTTTCCAACATCAGTCAGCCAGATGCCTCTGGAAGCTCACCAGCAAGCCATGAAGGGGAGGGACCATTGCTCAGTGGTAGAGCACATGTTTTGCATGCAGAAGGACTCAGGTTCAATCCCTGGCATCTCCAGTTTAAAAAAAAGGGATCAGGCAAGATGTGGTGTGGAAGACCTCTACCTGAGACTTTGGTCTGACTTGGTATAAGACATCTTCTTAAGGCAAGGGTAGACAGCCTGTGACAATCCAGATGTTGCTGGACTCCAACCATCACCCCTGACCATTGACCATGTTGGCTGTGGCTTATGGAAGCTGGAGTCCAACATCTGGAGGGCCAGAGGTTGCCCATCCCAGTCCTAAAGTGATGGTCTTCCCCATGTTTGATCCTAGAATCTCGTACTCAGAGAGGTGCACTGTCTCTAATCACAGAGGTTCCACTGAATTATGATTGATTTCTATTGATAGATTTATCCTTTGTGAATTTGTCTGCTTTTTAAAAGCCATCTAAACTAGGTCAGCTTAATCCTGTTTAAAAAAAACAAATTATATTACATAAGAGTAAGTTAGATTTTAAGTTGAATCTGAAATTAGACCATACGCAAATGGCTTTAATAAACTGAAAACAAAGGAAACAAAGGAAATGTATCCCAACCCTACCAACCATTGTCTAACAAAAATTAGGTTTAATTGGATTAATGTTTATATTTATATGGTATTTTTGTAAGAGACCACTGACGAAGACCCTTGGGTCAAAAAACTTTTGGTTTTACCTTGAACAATTGTAATTGATTTTGGTTGGTTTTGTTTTGAATAATGAAATAGATCTTGGTTTTCTGAACATATGTACTGTAGTTCTTTTCAGAATTTATAAAGTCATTATATTATACTTTTTGAAGTCAACTCATCAGACTTAGCTATATAAAAACTTTTAATAAGTTGAAGCCAAATGTATGCTTTCACTTCTTAGTGAGATTTTTCTAAACTTTGGAAGAATAGATGATATAGAAAAACCCATTCATAGTAGAGCCACCTACTCCCAAAGAAATATAAATCTGCCAGATCATTTAGATCTTTGTCAAAGGCCCTTTTCCAGATGCCCCCACATTGGGAAGTGAGGTAACTGCTGACCAGCAACAGGGCCTTTTCTGAGATGGCATCCTGCCTATGGAACTACCTCCTGCAGAGATATCCACCTGGCACCAATTCTGCTAAGTTTTTGGCATTAGGTGAAAGTTATTATCTTTGCCTGTACTTTCAGTGACTTGAAATGCTTAAAATACCATAGACCAGCCTTCCCCAACCTGGTGCCCTCCAGATGTTTTCAACTACAACTCCCAGCATTCCTGGCTGGTGGCCATGCAAGCTGAGGCTGATGGGAGCTGAAGTAAAAAACATTTGGAGGGCACTGGGCTGGGAAAAGCTGCCTTATCTGAACACATAAATCCTATTTAAGGTCACAATGTTATTTTTATAACAGTTATATCCCACCTTTCCTCTAAGGAGTTCATGGTTCTCTCCCCTCCCCCAGTTTACTCACACAGCAACTCTATGAGGTAGTTCAAGCTAAGCGATAGTGGCTGGCCTAATGTCACAAGGCGAATTTCACAGCTGAGTGGGGTTTTGAACCAAGGTCTCTCCAGGCCTCTCACCACTACACCATACTGGATCTTCACTGGCATGAGAACCAATGCTAAGAGTTAGCAATGTAAATAAATGTACGAGGGGCAGAGCAATCTTGTGGCCCCTAGACAGCGTCTAGAGGGCCATAGGATGCTTTGGATTCCCAGCTCTGAGGTAGGAAAAGAACTTGAAACCTGAGTGGGATCTGCACTCGGATCACACACACCCCGTCACAGCCGGTGCGGAAAGAACCACGCCAGCTGCTCCTCCGAGGTCATAAGACCAAGCTTGGAGAAGGGGTAAAGAGAACATTCTGTAAGGATCTGCCTAGCCAGCACAGCACCATAGCTCCACCTGGTGGCTGCTGTCCAGCTAGCAACCTGACTAGCACCCCTCTCTTCGCAGGATCCGGCCCCATACCTCCAGCTACTCTCAGGCCAGTTAATGCAGAGCAGCTGGGAGCTGCAGGAAGGCCTACTTAAGGGCTTCCTCCTGCCTCCAGCCTCTGCCACAGCAACCTGATTCTTTGTGCTGTCTATAGTCAGCTCCTGACCAGTGCTGGCCAGTGTGGTGGACGTGGACGTGGACGTGGACGTGGACGTGGACGTGGACGTGGACGTGGACGTGGACGTGGACGTGGACGTGGACGTGGACGTGGACTGGGAGATCTGGGTTTTAGTCCCCGCTTGGCCATGAAACTCACTGGGTGACTTTGGGCCAGTCACTAACTCTCAGCCTAACCTGCCTCACAGGGTTGTTGTTAGGATAAAATGGAGAGGAGGGGGAGGATTATGTAAGCTGCCTTGGGTTCCTTGCAGGAAAAAAGGTGGGGTATAAATATAATAAATAAATAAATAAATAAAATAGCCTTGCCTTGACTGTGCTTGACCCTCGCCTGCTTCTGACCAATGCTTCTTGCCTCTAGCCCTTCTCTGCCTGGTATGTGCCTGACCTTAGCCTGCCTCTGGACCCTGCCTTTGACCCTTGCCTGACCTCTGTTTGCCTTCTGGAGTTGCCTCTTGCCTCTGGCCCTTGTCCGAACTCTGTTTGGTCTCCTGGTTTGCCTGTTGCCCTCGTCTGAACTCGGCTGCCTACTGGACTCGCCTCCTGCCTCTGCCCCCCCCCCCATTGCTTACTACGTGCTTCAACCTCGGTCTGGCTTCTGGACTTCGCTCAGCCCTGGCCTGCTCCCACCTCCATTGCCCCCTGGTCCAGGCGTTCCTGCTCGAGACCCTTGCCGCCCACGACCCGGATGTAACACATTCCAGGAGGCAGGGAGGGGAGGAGAATGGGTCCATCAGGATACACCGTATCCTGGTGGCACTCCAGCCTCCCCTCCCCATCCAAAACGCTGCCACTAGACGGCCTGATTTGCAAGGCAGGAGGAGTGGGATGCATAGGATAGGATGTCCATAATCCTGTGGGTTCGGAGGCTAACTGGCATCCCCACTGGACTGTGCCCTTAGAGGTGAAAGAGAGCTGTTTTAATTCTAGCTCAGATCGGAAAAGAGAAACTTGGGGGCACGCCAGATATTTTGCTCTACAACTTTCATCAGCCCTAGCCAGCGCAGCCAATAGTGAAGGATCATGAAAGTTGTAGGCTAAAACACATGGAGGGCCACAGGTTTCCTACCCCACAGATGGCCAACCTGCTGCAGAAGTCTGTGGCACAGCTGAACAGGGAGAGGAAGGCCCATGGGCCTGGCTTTGGCATAGAACCAGGCCTTCCTCCTTCCTCACATGCTGTGCCGCTGCCTGCTCCCCAATTTAGTAAACTCCATTAAAATCACCCCAAGATGCAGGGAACTGTGCATGGACTGGAGTAAGCACTACAGTGGCAATATCTCAGACTGTGGATTTGACATATGGCACATTTGTCAGCAAGGGTGGCTGCTTCCAGTGTTAGTTTTACATTTGCATTACAGACTCAGGAAACGGGGGGGGGGGGGGGACGACCCAAACAAAAACAAACAAGTTTAAGCTTCACATGTGAAAAATCCCTAGAGGTGCACAATGAAAACTGTGCTGAATTAAAGCCTACGATAGTCAGTTTGTATTTTCAGGAAGCTGGGTAGAAGCAAGGATCCAAAGAGCTGATGTGCCCAAGAGCTGATGTGCACTTTACAGATTTCCCCTTCTTGTACTCTACTAAGAGCAGGAGGGCCTACTAACACAGAGTGGCTTTCGAGGGGGCACAAGGGCTGCAGTGCGACAGGAGGCTCAGCCGCTCAAGTGAATGGCAGAAGCACAATCACAACAACCCAGTCTGCAGCTGTTTGGACCCTGCCCTTAACCGCTTGCCATTTCACTGAGGTAAAATGAATGCCTTCAGGGTTTTTCTCAACAAAATACTAGATGAAGACATTTTGTGGGATAAAGTCCGTTGAAATCCAATGTGGTGGCTGAACTGTGTTGGGAATAAGAAGAGGTACATCAGGCAGAATATGACTACATTTTGTTTTTATTCTGCCCTTCCTCCATGGAGCTCAGGGAATGCATACATGGCTCTCCCCACCACACACCCTCACAACAACCCTGTCAACAGAGTTCATTGGCAACAACACCCCCCTCGGCAGCTGCTAAACATGGCTGCTGAAGAGCTGCTTCAACCTCTGACCTCTCTGTTCTGCAAATTAGGACTAGAAGTCACCAGCAAAATTACTCTTCTTTCTATTAAGGCCAACAAAAGGCACCAATCCGCTGAGGAGATCAACTTCTGCCAGAGTGCTGACTATGAACCCAAAAAGTACTTCTTCTACATGGCAATGACAAAGAGAACCAAATGTGTGGAATTTTCTCAGATTTTTTTGGCTATTTATAGCACAAGGTCAGGATTGTTTATGGGACCTGCCTAGAACTTAGCTCCCATTCTTCTTAATCTCCGCTGATCACATCATTGCATTGTATCCTTCAGTCAGCATGAGAGAGAAAGAATAAGAGGACTGTTATTAGACTTGTCACTAACAGGGAATTCTGGACATTAGTAATCCTCCAGGGAGCCCCATCAAACCATGTATCATCAAGCAATTCATGAAAGGCATATATGCAGCTTCTGTATTTGATCATTGGCAGCAGTTGTATTTATTATGCTTTTAAAAATTATTCCACATTTCCGACTAAAAAAGGCCTCCAAAGCAAAAGATGTTTAAAAACAATTTCACAATTAGAAAAAAAATAAAATAACAATTATCTAGGAATGGTAACCTGTGTTGCGGAGACGCCCATCTCCCACCAGGACTCGGTGGCAGGTAACACATCGGGGAGGCAAATGAAGCTTCATGGCAAAAAGGAGGAGCATCACGTAAGTAACTGACAGGTTCCTTTGTTTTAAGAGATGATGAATCATGATCCGAACTATATTGCTCATCTGGCTCTCTGATCACCTGTGACGAAAGGAAGACTTTTCCAGTAGTTAGAACAGGGAAATTAGAGGAGGGCAAAAAGGAAAGCAGTGCTCATTCACAGGCATTTGTACTTGATGCCTGTGAATGAGCACTGCTCCAGGCAAAATGGTGAGGGCAAAGGTTATTTCCTGTATTGCAGATATATATTCAAGATCACACTGGCCCATCCTGTATCTCACAAATGGTCTCCTGACAACATAGAACACGCCTTTACACAATAGATTTCCCCTGGCAAAAACATAATTGAGGGTGCAATCCTATGTCCCTCCGACCTTGTCTGGGGGGACATAGGAATTGCCATAGAAGGCGCTGCGACCTCAGAAATCCTTTCTGAGCTTGCAGTGCCGCGGAGTGCCCACGCCCCCACCTCATAAACATCTAGACAGCTGAAATCGGTCGTCTAGATGTTTTTGAGGGCGGAAGGAGCACAGAGAATATCCTATCCACTGTGCTCCTCCTGCCCTCAATAGGATGCCTGCAATCCTTCGAGTTCAGAGGTTTACAGGGCAGCCTCATAAGGATCACACTGCCCATTGAGGAACTTTGCTGTGCTACCAATTATTCAACCATTTTGTAATTTGAGGGGGGAATATTACAGATTTCCATTTTGAGGTATTATTATTATTTTTACTGATAGTTTGTTTTCTAACAATTGATATGCATGTATCCTTATTGTAGGATACAAGGCCTTTATTGTATCCAAGTAAACATGGTACATGGTTCAAAGGCAAACTACATGAAGCTATATCCTGAATGTATTTTATAATTTCCATCCAGAATTTTTGGGCACTTCCACCAGATATGCATAAAATCAACAGTTTCTCTACTTCACCAACACTTTGCTGTTTTTGTATTGTATCTTTTATTTAATCTTCTTGGCATCAAATAACACTGAGATAGTAATTTGCCGTGATTATCTTAAAATGTATACAAGTTGAGGCTGCTGAAACAAATGCAAATATATCTTTCCACATCACTTAAGAAAAATAGGCAAGTTGGTGCTTCCAATTTAATTTTAAACTTATAGATTTCATTTTTAATCCGGTTTCCAGCACTCATTACTGAAAAATTATAGGAAAGGTATAGATTACAGCGCACATCCAAAGAAGCGTACAGGACAAAAAGGAAGGGGCAGAACTTTTGTGCTCCCTTTGAATGATACGGTTCAGATGACACGCTGCGGCTCATCGTGAGCTATTTAACTTGCATATGCAACCGCCACTCAGGGGTTGTTGTGTCATGTGGACCCAGCAACCATGGGTTATGCAAAAGTTAAACAACTCTTGCATGATCCTAAAACAGACTATGGGTTATGTGAGCGTCTTTAGCCCTCAAATAAAAGAGAAAGAAGTCTCAGGTGCCAGTGAAAACAGTTTAATGCCCAACGCATTTCGGTTTACACCTTCGTCGGGGGCGTTACTCATGAGACAGCTGAAGAATTCTTTTCTATCATATTGGGATAAACTTTTGGCCCCCGATGAAGGTGTAAACCGAAACGCATTGGGCATTAAACTGTTTTCACTGGCACCTGAGACTTCTTTCTCTTTTGTTTACACAATGGTGCCTTCCCCTCTTGATCTTCTATGGCCCTCAAATAACCCATGCGCACCAGGTTCACATGACACGACAACCCGAGTGGGGACTGCATATTCAAAATGGTGGCTGCACACACCCCACACATGCCACAGCCTCCTAGTGGGTTAAATAACCCATGGTGGGCTGTCGTGTCATTCAAACAGCACCATTACATTCTTTCCTGCTCCTTCTTTCCCAGTTCTCTTGGCTATGTAACTCCAGTTTCTATAGCCTTTCCTCCCACCTAACCAAGAAATTATAGGTTTTTTGAATGTTGGAAGTCAATTAAATGATACATGCGATGCAAATATATATATTTTTGTGTGATTCTGTTCAGTTTACTACCACATAGAATTCTGGACAAATTACTCTCTGTACAGAGTGCAGAATTCAAAAGCAAAACAATAGAAAATAGCGCAAAACAATACAAACCCAGATTACAATGTTTGTCAGTACTAATTTTGATTAGAAACTGCACTGGTAGCTCATTTTATTTTGCCTACTTTAAAGTTCTTAGGATCCTTCTCAATAAGAAAGAATACCAGAAGTAGCCATGAGAAGGTATGAGGAAACAGAATCTTAGAAAACCACTTCAAGATGGTGGGCAATCTTATGAAGCAATTCCAGATGTTCTTCACAGTGGACAGTTGAGAGGTATGGTGACTGGCTTATATCTGGACCAGTATCATACACATTTTATTGTGGAGTAAAGTGTGCTTTGCTGAAAATCATACAAACCGTGTTCCTCTACCAGCCACTGGCAAAAGTCTCATTTTTTCATAAATATTTGCAATTTTCTAACTTCAAACAACTATCATGGGAAGGAACCAGTCTTATTAAAATCATACATATTTCATCAATTAACTTATCAACTACCGTTTTACAGATACCACTTCTAACATTACCTTAGCTGCCGGACATGCCGCTTTCCAGCTATCAAATGATAATGCTGTAAGAAAGGAAAGAATATCCATTCAGAATTAAAATCATGTTTACACTGTATATACCATACATGGAAAGAGGACTGAGACAAGATCAAGTGATGGTTTAATATGCATGGCTATGAACATTCCTTGTAGGCCAATGTTCTGCAATATTTTGTATCTAGAATTGACAAGCTTGTCTTGGTAACTGGAATTTCAACAGAGGACTTCGGCTCTTTATACTACCAGTTATACATGCATTATATAGGGCTGCCCTATAGGATACTGCTGAAATAAAATATTCTGGTTCCCGGACAGGGCTTAGGGGTGGAACTGTCTGAGTCCGGAGGCAGGGCTCAGAGACATCTGGGGGTATATCCAGAGACTGCAGCCCAGCAGGTCTGGGACAGGGTCAGGGTCAGAGTCCAGCTGTTTGAGGCAGGTCTAAATATGGGATCTAGCACAAAAGCTAACTATTTACCTAAGGTATTTAGATTTTTTTTAATGACCTAGCCCCTTGCTTTCCTGGCATTTGGCCCAAAGAAAAAACAAATAAACATCAAGGCTAGGTGTTTTTTTTCTGGTAAGCTGGAAACCCGTGTATCAGGAGTGGGCCAAATCTGGCCCTCCTGGGCTTCCCCAGAGGGCTTCCCCAGAGGGCCACCCCTTCTTTTTCAGGCCCAATCTCCTTTCCCCAACCACTGACCATTTGGTGGTATCCCAGCGTTTGTGCAGCCCCATTCTAAAAGATGGAAATGCTTCTCCTAAGGCTTAGTTACTTCAAGCTACAACAATGTGGCATTTGTTGTATTTTTGTCCCCACCGCCTTCGCCTTCAGTCCCACCCCCTTCGCCTTCAGCCCCACCCACCCCAGAATGCAGCTCCCAAGAACGTCTTGGAAATTGAATTCAGCCTTTGGGTTGAAAAAGGTTCCTCACCCCTGCCCTATATCATTTGAGGCCAATACATTGAATACTAACATATGAAATGCTTTCACTGCAATTTGCTCCTGTCGGCCATGTTTTTGGCAAAGAATACTGCTTTCAGGACTAAAGAGGATGCATCAGAGAGAGTTATACTGGTTTCTCTATATTAGCACTTTAGAAAAAGTAAAAGCAAGTAAAAACAATTGCTGTCAAACTCTGGCATAATTGTCTTCAGTAGGTTGTCACAGTTCACTTTGAACTTACACAGGCAAAGCATGTATGTGATATTGACACTTATTTCAATAGCTGATTAATCACCAGTGTTTATTATAAAATCCAGTAAGTTGGGAGGTGCATAAGTTACCTATGGCCACTTCTAGCAATGCAGAGGGCATGTCTACAGTTCAACTTTATACTGGGTTTATGCTAATTTAACTGTCATGCTTTCCTCCCAAGGAATATCAGGGAGAATAGTTTGATGAGGGTACTTAATAAGCCTATTTATGCACCTCATGTGGGCTAGAGATCTCTAGCTATCAACATTCCACACTGAATTATAATTCCCAGGGTTCCCTAGGAAAAATTAATTACTATTAAACCAATTTAAATCTGTGGCATAGATCTGTCTTCAGGATACTAGAACTGAAATCCATTCTTCAAAGTGCTGAGCTCTTTGGCTTCACTTCTTACAATACTGTTGGGCTTTTCCAGACAATGATGAAAAACTCATGAGTTTATTTTTAGCACTTGGGGAGCCCCACCCAATGTGGGTGCCCATAACCCTCTGAACTTGGGAGGATTACAGGCATCCAATGGAAGGCGGGAGCAGCGCAGTGACGAAAATTGGCTCCACGCTCCCCTTGCCAGCCAAAACATTTAGACGGCCGATGTTGGTCTTCCATCTTCAGAGCCCAGCCAGCGTAGAAAGAACTGTGCCGGCGGTGAGCACGGTGGGGGGAGGGCACTCCATGGGTAGAGTCCCCACTGCGACCTAGGAAGGCATTTCCCAAGTCGGAGCAAGGACTCTGACCTATCCTATGCCCCCCCAGACAAGGTCGGGAGGCCATAAGATTGTTCCCTAATAGTGTTAGCCCCAATCCAGCACCAGTAGAAGCTGCATGGTTGCATTAGCCTTGTAGCAAGAGGAAATAGCCATGCTGGGGAGAGAGCCTAAACATTGCTTCTTATTTCTTTTAATACATGATGGGAGAGTTTCTCCAATGTTCTAGAATGGAGATGGGGAAAGCAAAACTAAACAAAAAGGGGAAAGGGGGGGGAGAATCAAGTGGTTCAGAAAATAGCGAGGCATCACTATAGAGAAGAGTAGACTTACATGTGTTTGTCATGGCTTTATTGTTTTGTTTTAAGGGTTACCTGAAATTTCCTCTAAAGACATTTATAAACATAGGACAGTATCCAGTGCAACTCAAGTGCTAATGTAAACGATGTTGCACTAGCATAAAGGAACTCTAGCACAATGTCAATAGCGTTAGCTGGGGTGATGGGTTTTCCAGGGAATCCCGTTAGGCCAACTAATGCTATTGACGTTGCACTAGAGGTCCCTTGCACTAGTGCAATGTAATTTACATTAGCGCTTATGTCACATTGGATACTGCCCATACCTAAATACCACAAATGGTGTGGGCATGGGAAAGGGAAGTTTATTTCATGGACACCATTGAACAAGCAGCCTATGACACTCATGACACTACTGGTGGGAGTCGGGAGCTGGGTAGAGGTAGATTGCATTACCCAAGGGACAGAATGCTGTGGTTTGAGAATACGACAACCCTTGCATTAGAAGCACTTTCTTAGGGAAAGACATCTGGCTCTCCTCCATGACTATGCAACAACTGCACACTTATTTCACTGACAGTCTCTTACCTGGAAAGACCATTCAATCTCCAGCAAGTAAAAAGCCCTGTTTGCCTTTGGCAGCCTTTTCTAATATGCTAAAAGGAAGCTTCCTGCATTTAGTATCTTGCAGTAGCAGTTGCTGAGGCCCTATCTGTTTTTCCTCTACATGACTGTTGGCCAGGTCCCTCAACCTGGTACCCTCAAATGTGGTGAGGTGCCAATGGAGAGCCAGTGTGGTGTAGTGGTTAGAGTGTCGGACTGGGACTCGGGTGTTCTGGGTTCTAGTCCCCATTCAGCCCTGAAGCTCACTGGGTGACTTTGGCCCAGTCACTAACTCTCAGCCTAACCTACCTCACAGGGTTGTTGTGAGGATACAATGGAGGAGGAAGAGGATTATGTAAGCTGCCTTGGGTTCCTTGCAGAAAATAGGTGGGATAGATAGATATGAGAGAGAGAGAGAGAGAGAGAGAGAGAGAGAGAGAGATGGCCATGCTGGCTGGGGATGATGAGAATTGCAGTCCAACATATCCGAAGGGTACCAAGTTGGAGAAGGCTGCTATAGCAGAAAAGCCTAAGAATGTACAGAAACAAAACCAGATGAATAGTGAGTGTTCTTCCTAGGCATGAAGAGCATCCTAGCCAAAGAGGGTTTGCACCATGTGCCATGCTTGATTCTACTTCTCAGCACACTGACTAATGAAGCCTTCCCCAACCTGGCACCCTCCAGATGTGTGAGACTACAACTCTCATCATCCCCTAGCCAGCACATTGGCCATGCTAGCTAGGTTGATGGGAGTTGTACATCTGGAGGGGCTCCAGGTTGGGGAAAGCTAGACAAATGCATCAACACAACTTCTGATACAGTACAGAAATGGAGTAGAAATGGGATATACTGCCTTGGGCTTATGTATGGCTGGCATCACCAGTGGATGGGTCTGAGCATCTATTCAGGCAAAGATACTGCTGAGAGGCCCACCATCAGTCCCCACTACTATCTTCCCAGCTGGTCCATCCATGTGGTCTGTGATCTCCCTCGCACATTAGCAGTAAGAATCATTGGTGTGATTTACAGGAGTTGATTGTATCAATATAGGACATGAGAGGTGCTACCTGAAAGAAACAGCCTTTACCCTGGAAGCCCCTTCCTCTAACCTCAGGTGCTTTGAGGCTTGCGGTGGTTATGAAATGGAAAGGCAAAGTGCTTTACATATTCTCAAGGGCATCGTTTTCATTTTTTCCCTCCACATCTAAAAGCAAAATGGGGCCCACAAAAATCTAGAACTGGGTTTGCCTACAACGGGTCTTAAATTATTTCCTATGCTAAATTACTCTGTCATGTTCAGATGGAGAGCTCCTTTACCTCAGACATCTTAGCAAGGGGTGAAAACTGCAAAATACACCCTGATCTGAAACCCACCACTTTGAGGCAAACCCCATTAATTTCCATGAGACTAACTAATTTCACAACCTGAGCACAAAGCGTATTGGGATACTATCTCGATAAGTTAAATAAAAATTTTTTTAAAAAAAACTATCTCGACAAGTACCTTGCTTTCCACTGAAATCAATGAAGTGATGTGCATAAGATGTTCATCTAAAGGGGGTAACGAGGGCAGAATTCGACCCACAGAGCATAGGATAGGATCCTGTAATATGGTCTTATTATCAGCATGTTTGTAAACCCCTTAGAGATTTTATTAGATTAAGGAAAGGGTGCAGAGCCGCAGGCCCAAGGACTAAATCTAGCCTTTCTGGGGTCCCAATCCAGGCCCCAGGGTTCCTCAGACACCCACGCCCCCTTTCTTCCAACTGCCAATAGTTTGGTGGCTTCCTGGCTTTTCTGCAGTCCCCCACCCCCATTCTAACCGGTTGAAATGCCTCTCTGTAGGCTTAAGTTACTGGCAGTAAAAGCTTTAAGCTAAAATCTCCTGGTATTTTGGCCCCTTTGGCCCCACCCACCACTGGTATGCAACCCCCAAAAGCATCTCCAAAATGGAATTCGACCCTTGGGCTGAAAGAGGCTCTGCACCCCTTTATTAAGCGGTATACAAGTACTACTAATAAATAAATAAATAATAATAAATGTATAATAAATAATAATAAATTGTTATGTACCTCGTTTCAACTGAAGTTTGTGAGGTTTTCTTGATGGGTTCATACTTTGTTGTACATTTCGATGTGGTCCCTGCAACAGAGTTTGTTCAGCAAATGCTTTAGAAGTATCTACCTAAAAAAAAAATATGAAGACACAATATCAAGGAGAACTCTTAATGGAACAGAAATTAGGCTTGGATAAGAACATGATATGTTCTGTTACTCAGCCATTTACATTACAAAAACAAACATTTCTTCTCATCTTCTCTGCCAGTGAAAAGCAAAAATGGTTAGTTGGTTTAAAAACCTCTAATTAATTGAAAAGGCATTTTCAGAAATTCAGAGAAAGCTATGATGGCTGTAATTCCCACAAAAAGTGAGCCACAAGGAGTTAATTAAATAACTGAAGGTTTGTACAAGTCCAAAGTAGGGATGCTCAAAGATTTCATTCGATCTACATTTGGAAGCAAATTGGCCAGATTCACAAGCCTTGAATTAAGGTGTGGATCAGAAGGAACACAGAGATTTTGTACTTCTCTGAATTTTGTGATGAAGACCTCAACTTTTAAAACTTAAAATGCATATAAAAATGCAGATTTTACTATAAAATGCATATACAAATGCAGATTTTAGGATAACATATATAAAATGCATAAACTTCCCATGTGGATTTCCCCCTCACAAAACAACCAGCAGATTAATGCAGATGTGGGATGGAACAGAGTTGTGAATTAGTACATGTGAAACAGTCATGAACCAAAAATAGTCTGATCCTTCCATCCCTAAAGTAGCCATCTGCAGAGGCTGCCATTGGGTCTCTGTTCTGGCCTTACCTCTTTCCAATCTAACTCCGCTTGGGCTGGGTCATTTTGCCCCATCAGTTGTGATTGTATTACTCAATCATTCCTGATACAGAGAAACAGGAAAATAACCTACTCTCGGAGAACACTCTCGCATTTATGGAAGAGTCCGTATTCTGGCCTTTCCTTCTTCCAATCAGGAAAGCATACCCAGAAGAATGACTCGTGCAGAAACAGTTAAGCTTCCATGGTCTAGATTAGGACATCCATTCTCCTAGTCGAGAAATTCCATGGTACAAGCTACATAATGACTTTGGTGCACTTTGACCTGTAGCCTAGGTTACATAGGGTTGGGCATAACAAGCTAATATTCCTGTCCTCCTACATTTCATAGCAAAGTTTAAAAGGATTTGTCACTCTTTCCTTACATGATCAGCACCCACCATTTGGGGAGGGGATATTCTAGACCAGGGTGGGAAGAAATATCTCCAAATGCTCTGGATTTCAACTCCCAGCATTTCTGGCCATTGGACGTGCTGCCAGGGGCTTCTGGGAGTTGAACTCCAAAACATCTGGAGATCTACCTTCTGCCCACCCCTAGTCTAGAATATCCCATCCCCAAGTGGTGGGTGCTGATCATGTAAGAACACAGTGACAAATCCTTTTAAACTTTGCTATGAAATGTAGGACAGGAATATTATTAGCTTGTTATGCCCAACCCTATAACCTACAGGTCAAAGTGCACCAAAGCCATTATGTAGCTTGTACCATGGAATTTCTCAGCTAGGAGGAACAGATGTACTAATTGTGTTTGAGGACATCACTATGAATAGTATTAGTTTGTTCATTATGACTGAAGGGCTTCTGGGGGAGATAATCACTGAAAAGTCAGTGAAGCAAATCACAGCAATCTCCAGGCATGATAAAAAGCTGTGGAGAAGAAATGGCTGTACTAGATTATTATAATTGGGTCTGTGTGGGCAGGGAAAGAAGAAAGAATATCACCAGGCGGGGAGGTGGGAGGGGAGGAAGTGATATAAAGTATAAGAGAATTTTACTGGAAATCATAGTCACCCTTGTCTCAAGATGAATGGGGCAGGCTTAAACTGCAAACCAACACACACGTACCTAGGAGTAAGTCCCATTGAACTCTATGGGGCTTTCTTCAGGGTAAAGCATACATAGGGATTGCACTGTTAGCCTGCAATCCTAAACACCCATTAGGAAGGAAGCCCCATTGAATATAGAGGGATGTACTTCTGATATATGCAGAGGATTATGCTAACAGATGTTCTTAAATGTGCACAGGATTGCATTGAGAGATGTACTCAGGTGCCTTCATGTCAACAAGGAATTGTGAATATAACTCCCCAGTTTTTGTTGTTGTAACCGTAACAAAGTGCAACTCAGGATCTCTTCACATGTTATCACTGTGTACTGTACTACTAAAAGTTTAATGTTTGAAGCACATTTGTGGTGGTGGTGCTTTTCTCCCCCGTACACTGCAGAAACATCACAATTTTAGCAGGTAGCCAGGGAGAGTCTGTAACATGAATCTGCTTTGTAACAGTTGAAATTGCAACCCCAACATGTATTTATGGTTCATACTCTTTAAGTACTTTAGTTGTGAATTACCATAAAAATATGGTTATTTATGCTCTGTCCAATCTTTTTTCACTGCTCCAACTATAATTATATATAGGAGTCACCCTTGGAACAGTATTTAGTTACTGGCCAGAATGTGTAAGAATAAACAGTTATTAAAGCTATTTCATCCTCAGTCAGCCTAACCATTAAATAAAAGCCCATAACAAACCAATATGGAATACTCTGTTCATGAGAGAAGTTTCTTTCTGACTCCAAATAGCTATTAGTTGCCAGATACCCAGAAAATACGGTAAACAGTTAATGCCTGTATTCCCAAATGGCTTTCCTGTATTAATCCTATTGATATAATACTCTGCTCTGTTGAACCTTGATGTAATACATCTTATTTGTTCCTACACTATGTGTTCTAGACTATGAAAATATGTAAGGGGTCAGTTTCAGCACTAGTCTATTAAATTAATAGCATTAATAGCCAGTGTGGTGTAGTGGCTAGACTTGGCAGTGGCAACAAAGACCCAAGTCCCACAGTGGAGGCCTTGCAAGGTGCCAGGGCCTAGAAGCCTCCCAGGACTTGCCTCTCCTTATGTCCTGAGGTAAGGTGCTTCTCAGCACATGGAACTACATTTCTTATGATATCAATGTCAAAAGGCTCATGCAAGAAGGCTTTGGCGTCAGTGCAGCGGCAAGCCCTCCCAGCTACCTTATTGTTCCCCGGATGGCTCCACCAGGACAAAAGGGCCAGCCTGACCACCACTATGCAGGCCACAGCCTGCTTTGAAGCCTCTAAGCCCTGCCAGGTCCTGATGATATCACCAACATACAACAGGTCCATTTGTAATCAATTTGGACTTTGCATTGGTACCTGAATTAATACTAAACTGGATCCCATCGTGAATTCAAAAATGATTATTTAAATAGATTGAAACTAGCAGGTTGTGTCCATTTCTACCAAAGGGTGTTTAAGTGCTTCATTTAGAAAACAGTATGCACACAAAAGTATTTTTGTAAATTGTACAGCATTACGTTTGTGGAGCTTTAATTTCCCTAGACATCCACTTCCATCTTGTTGCAGGAGAAGGGATACTGAATACCCAGTTTACTCCACTGAAAAATTATTGTTACCTTCAGTAACAATAATTCAGTTCAGTTACAATTTTTGTAAATTGTACAGCATTACGTTTGTGGAGCTTTAATTTCCCTAGACATCCACTTCCATCTTGTTGCAGGAGAAGGGATATTGAATACCCAGTTTACTCCACTGAAAAATTATTGTTACCTTCAGTACATCATTCTCAGGACTTACATGTCTAACCACAAAAGGCGGCCTGTGGTCTGTTTCTGCTTTGAACTTAACAGACTTCGAGCTCAGAGGAGATAGCTGCTGATGGCTTTCTCTGCAGAGCTCGTGGAGATTACGTCTTGTTGGGCTTGGAGACGGAGAGCGGGAGCGTAAGGATCTTGTCAGTCTCATACAGTTCTTATTCTTTGTCGCCCTGCACCGTGTTGGTGAGATACTCCTTCGCCGGGGTGATGCAGAGGCAGCCCTTCGTAACTTGATTTTATTTCTGTCCTGCAAAATATGTCAATGTCTGCTTTGGTCTCTGGAGACCTAGCTACAAAAGGCAATAAGTGTGGCAGAGGAAAGATCCAAACAACAGCTAGCTGCACACCTGGCTAGACTTCACGCTGTACATTTGAAAGAATGAGAAATGCCCTTGGAAGAGGCAGCTATCTTTTCTCCCAGGACTACCCCCACATCAACAGTTAGAAGCTGACTGCAGATGGCAATGCCTGTATTCATCCCTGTTAATCATGTGAAGAGGTTGGTGAGCGATGCAGTTGAAAGCACCTGCAGCAAATGGACTATGGGACTGGAATGATGACATAAGAAAGAACTAGAGAATTACATTGCTGGCTCAGACCAAGGGACCATCTCATCCAGAGTTCTGTTTCCAACAGCAGCCAATCAGAAGCCTTTGGTAAGCCCACAAGCAGGGCATGATAGCCATGGTTATTTCCCCCCGTTTGTTCCCCAAAATGCACTTGATTCAAGTGTGTCCACTTGTCAAACTAAACACCTTGTAGATGTGTGCAAACATTTGAATGGCTTGAATCTCAAATGTACCCTTGAAGACAAAACTTTACTCCTATGTAACCTTCATATTAACATGGGGAAATGTTTGATGATATACGAGAAAGTCAGTGTCAGAAGGAAATAAGTAGAGAGTCATTTCTCTCTTTCTATACATATTTAATGCAAGTGTGATAGCTTGGGTTCAGGGTTTTGTCCTGAGGGCACACAATACATGCATGTTTAGACAGAAAAAAGACCTGCAACTCCCAGCGAATTCCCCAGCCAGTCCTACAACTGGGAGTTGTAGGATTTTTGTCTCTCTAAACAAACATAGGATTGAGCCCTAAAGCAGATTTCATTGGGTTCATTTCCCACTGAAACGTGTGGAAGTTGAAAGTAAGGAGCCCTTCATGACATCCACTGAGCAAATAGGGAGACTGATCCTCAAGAGAACTCTTTATTTTTAGGTGTCTTTGTTAGGGCAAGAGGTCCTAAAGGGTACTAAATGGATACCCCTGCTCCTCTGAGATCAGGTGCATGGCCTCTCTGACACAGACTCTCAGCAGAAGCTTTTCTATACACACACGATTATCTCCTGTCCCAAGGAGGGCAAAACCAGTTCTTTTGTCTTTTAATACAAAAATATTAATATATTTTTATATATTATTGGAAAACCCCCAATATAGTATCCATTTTGAGATAACATATTACAGTTTAAGAAATGAAAGCTACCACTTGTTAAGACATACTTAATTACCGGTATGTACTCAAATATAATTTTGACTAATCAGTAAGGTGGCTGATCATTAATCAGAAAAATATTCTTTGACTGGTTGATCTTTTTTGCCCCAATCCAGAAAGAGGAATTCGTGTTTGTAAGCAGACTTGTACACCCATTTGCATTGTGATACTTATTTGAGCCTTACTGAATGCATATTTTATTATTAAAGTTTATAATAAAGCAATCAAACTATAATAGAAAGAAAGCAAAGTAACTTACAAAAACAACAATAGATGCATCTACTGATGTCAATGGGTGACTGGTTGCATTTGGGGCAACCTGTTGTTAGATGTAACTAGTTGCTTGCAATTACAGCCGTGTGTAGCTTTAACCATCACATCTGTACAAATGTACGAAAAAGTAGCTGCTGGATTATTGGTCTGCAACGATGGGTAGATATCTACAAATTATTCCAGATAAATGTGGGACAATGCAGGAAGAGCTCTAGAGAAATTTGCTGAAGCCAATGACACATGAGGCAGGGCACTCATAGGGACAGGATTAAAGGGACAGGGTCAGACCGTGCATCATCTTCCGACAAGAGTAACTCTTTTGGAGATGATAAAAAGTTTAAATTATAACAGCCTTCCAATCCTGTGGCTATTTAGCATAGCTGATAATCTGAGAAAAGTTTGAGAGATCTGCCTGGATGCAAAATCAGTATGATTATTATGTCATACATAGGGCATTAATATAATGAGGTATAGAGATATTAGATTTGATCAAACGCATTTTCTTCCTTATGTGGGTTTCTAATTAGCTAATATTACTTACATGATACCATCTTCTGGACAGAAGTGGAAGTTCTGTAATAGTTGTTCTTGTGGAAAACTCTAATTTTGGAGCAATGCCCTTAGAGATTGTAAAATAATTAGAAATTAGGGGAAAGCAATGCAGTGAATAGTCACACATAAAAGCAGCACATGAGATGAAAGAACATTTTTCATTGTCTTAATCTCATCTTGGTTTGAGAGACACCAGGAAAAAGCAACATCTGTCAGACCTCACTGTGAGGGTGATTTCATACTGGAAATTAACTGGCATGCAAAGGCTGCATACTTACATGGGAGTAAGCCTCACTGAACTCAATGGACTTATTTCCAAATGAGCATGCACAAGATTGCACTGTAAGCATATCAGATGCCTTGAGTTGGAAAGTATTTGTTCACATGATCAAAAGACTCTATATAACATAACTGCAGTTATCACAGGGAACAAGAAGAAAACTAAAGGATAACTAGCAGATCACTTTGTTTGTTCCGTATTCTTTTTTATCCTGATTGTAAATTCTGTCAGGGAAAGGCTCTATTTCTTTCTAGGAGCATTGGACAGGGACCTACATATACATAGTGGCTCCTAGGCCTGGCATCAATGCTCAGTTTGCTGACATCACTGACCTGAGTCAGTATATTAGGCCTAGACCTAGCAAGGCCCAGCCACCGCTGACATGACCTCTATGGAGCAGAGGAACGGCATAGACAAAATTACGTAATCCACATGGCAAACTGCTATATATGAACACTTTCAGCATCAGGATATCCCATGAAAAGCAATTTAAAGCAATGGCTGTGTGGTGATGGTGGTTTGTGTATCTAGACCTTGTCCATTCAGGCTACCTAGTTAATAAACATTTCACTCGTACTAATCCAAGATGAACCATTTTCTTCTCAGTGGAGCTGAGAATGCTTAACATAATCCACTGCAGATAACCCATCCTTGGCCTACCTAACATATTTGATAAAATGCTGCTATTGTGGCTTAAAGAGAGCCAGTATGGTGTAGTGGTTAGAGTGTTTGACTGGGATCTGCTGAGGACTGAAATAAGATGTAAAGCAGTTTGATTTTTGCTGCTTTTACAAGGCAATCCTACGCGCATGTTTACTCAGAAGCAAGTCCAACTGGGCTGAATGGGACTGTCTCCCTAGTAAATGTGTTTAGGGGTTGCAGCTTAAATTCACTTATATGGGACGACTGCCATTGGATTTGGTGGGACTTAGTTCTGAGTAAACATGTGTAGGATTGGCCTGTCAGGTAGCTTTATACGTGAGAATTAAAAAGCCTTCATAAAAATATGAAGTCAGCCAATATTATTGTTATTTCTTATTATTTCTTATATTTACATCTTGCCTCTCAGGATAGAAATCCTTCCAAGGCAGCTGCAAATAAAATAAACATACATTACTAAAGTCACAATAAACAATGTTAAAATATAAGAATGCATAACAATTCTTCCCAAAGAGCAGTTGGTGACAGAAAACCCTGTGAGGGGAGGGAGTGGGGAGCAGTCCAGCTGGATCAGGTTCTGAGGTGGTCTTCACTTACCTGCCTGCCTGCTTGCCTGCCTCCCTCCCTCTCTCTCTCTCCTGGAATCCTCACAACAGGGCATTTGGAGGTAATGTTAAAAATTAAGCACCTTTCAACACAGTGTAATGGTTTACTACTAACCTACTAAAGTCCAGATCCTATCAGGCTCTATTTAGGAAAGGGCATGACTGTTCCATCACAAAATCACAACTGTGGCATTGTGCAACAGCAGCCATCACTAGAGGTAGATGAGACACACCGGATGTGGGATAGTCTGGGGACAGCTCAGCTGTGGTAACCTTTTAACCAACTCAGCATTAGCTACACAGCATGGCTCAACTTGTCTAATATGGGGCAGGCAGGAACTTTTAATAACAGAATTGCCACCGTTGGGCTTGCAGCAATGCACAACCTATTCCGTCTGCCACTTTATCAATGCCCTGACATAGCTAAAGAATCAGTCAGCCAGTTCCAATCACAGTTATAATCCCACAGGAAATATCAGAAGCTACAACCGATGCAGAACTTGGCAGTCAGGTGCTGGGCAAATTTACTTCACTTCTGCAATATTTACTCCATTTATGTACTGTGTTTTTGCCAAAGTGCTCTGGTGGTACATACTCAAGGCATGTCGTACATATTACTTGGTGCAGCTACACTGGTTGCCCATTTATTTTTATGTATTTCTATCCCACTTTTCTATATATTATATTCAAAGTGGCTAACACTCTGGTTTTTAAAAAAAATCACCATAAAACAATCATCAGAATCAATAAAACATCTCACAATTAAACATACACAGTAAGTTTACATAATAACATACTCATAAGCAGGAGAGGACAAGACATATAGAAGTCATTCCTCCTCTCATTCTTGCATGCCTGAGAAAATAGGTGAACAGGCAGTAAAGGCAATGAGGAAGAGGAGGAGCAACAGGGCAAGAAGGCTCCAGAGTTGGGCAGTGGGTAACCGACTACGGGCATAGGCCTCTGCAGATGCTCTAATGGCAACAAGACACAGAGCAGGGCCTCTAAAGCCAATTGTAAGGCTTGGGAAGATGTACAGTATACGGTTTCCAGGACCAATTCCAAGTGCTGCCCATTACCTTTAAAGCCCAAAGTAGCCTGGAGCCTACGTACCTACATGGAAGGCCACCAAGCTACTTCATACCTTGTCTTCTGCAACCACCTTTTCCAACTGCAGAATTTTTGTTGTTGTTGTTGTTTATTGTCTGTTGAGGCTGCTCTCATAACGTTTTGGTTATAAGGATTTTATTGTAAATGTTAACTGTTTTTTTTTTAATGCAGCCCCCGGCAATTTTAAACGGGAAGTGGTAGAGAAATAGTGTCAATAAACAGATAAAGAAGTAGATAAATGTTTACTGCCAAATATTAGGAATAGCTGTGACATGAATAAGGTCAAGGTACTGAGCAGATCTTATTGACTTTGGTATACACATGACCAATCCATAATAACTCACTGGGAAAGAAGGATGTGTGTTCATTAGTAACTCTCTGTCCACTCCGGGATATGTAGGAGTCAGTTTGGGTTCTGGAAACAGAAAATCTCGAGTGTTCGCTTCATAAAATGCAAGCTGTTCTTTCTCTTAAAGATGTATAGAGGAGAAAAAGTTTGGTTACATAAATTGTGACCAGCCTTCCCAATGGAACACACAAGCTCATATCGTATCTCAAAAGGAAATTTTCTCAGAATTATTGCACTGTTCTTCAAGAAATATTCTATTGCAGTTTACGATACATAGGTCACATTCACACATAATGATTATTAATGTGAATGAGAAAAAAATTGGAATTATGATTTATTGGGCCGAAACAAGCCAGGAACATAAGCCAGCTTTAATTAAACCAGGGTTTGTTGTTGGCTCCTAATTCTAGGTTGTTTGAGTACAATAAACCATAATTATGTTAAGCTATTTCTGCCTGGTTTGTTTATCCACTTGTGCAAAGGAAGGAGCAAATAGAGTGACTGGGTTCAGACAAAACGCCACGGCTTGTCATGGATTATTTAACCCACCACGAGCAGTGGCACTCGCAGGTGCCAGGTTGCATATGCAATTCCCCACTCAGAGGTTATTGTGTTGTACGAATCCAGTAAGCATGGGTTCTGTGAGGGTTAAACAACCCTCGCATAACCCTAAAACAGACCATGGGTTATGTGAGGGTTGTTTAACTCATGCTCATCAGGTTCACAAGACACGACAACCCGAGCGGGGCTGGCATATTCAAAATGGCAGCTGCATATGCCCTGCACACGCAACAGTCTCACTGTGGGTTAAATAACCCATGGTGGGCTGTCGTGTCGTGCAAACAGGGGCTGCAACAGCAAGCAGCTTATCTACATTGTGGTTTAATAATGCAGAATTCCTGGCTTATCATTACATGCAAATGTAACCACAGAGTAAGGGATTTGCATTAAATCCACATGCATGACTGGGAGAATAAGATACCATTTGAGCATCTGTGGTGTAGTGGTGACTAACAGCTACAACTAAGGAGAAAAGCACCTCCTACTAGGCATTTTTTTGGTAACTGCAAGTTGAAATGAATGACTACTTCTAGATAGCTGCCCAACTAAGGTTCAGACTAGACATGACAGTATTCGTGCAATTATGAATTGTGTGATTATGGGGTGTGTGTTTTTAGTAAATAACAGCTGCAGGGTAGGCCCAATCTGGATTGTTACCACAGCATGGGACCAGGGTGGGGGATGTGATTTATTTCTTTACCACCACCTTAGTCCCAGTGTGGGTCACCCCCTGCCTTCAGCTGCTCTTTGACAATAAGAGCTTTCCTTCCAATGCAATAACCTGCCTTTGACTATGGCCAGTTCTGTAAGGCGTTTTTTTTTTTTAAGTGTTTGCCTTGAATGGTTGACGCCCATGAAACTATTGTTTTCAGGTAGCTATGTACGATGGCTCCAACATCTCTCTCTTGAGTTGTCATAGAGATTAGGACCCAAAGACTGTCTAAACGGCTCAATCCCATTTGTTGCTGCAGCTCACAGATTCGCCTTTGCAGGGCCACTGGCCTTCCTCCTTGCCTTCAACCAGTCTCTCAGCAAGAGCGCTGAACTGGCCACAAAGGGCCATAGCAGCACTCTGCCAAAGGGTAGGGCATGAAAGGAGCAGAGTCCTCCTCTGTCTGATTGCGTGGCAGCCTACAGGCCACACGACATTCAGAGTCTAGTGCAAAATGCACCAGCCATAACTGAAAGTAAAGAAAGGCACGGGAATCTCCAAGTAGCTTTACCTCACTTCAGAGGAATAAAAACATGTTTCAGATGAAGTGGAGCAAGTTACTAATTGCACCGATATAACTTTAACCAGCCCATGGAAAGGATGGATAAATATAGTGGGTGGCTAATTTTTGTTCTTGTAAAATATGTCATTTTTCACATCGACATGGGATTTGATCTACCCCACCTACTCCACTATCCAAGTATGGTGGGATGCATCATGATTATATATAATGGCATTTCTCCCTTAATTATCTTGAAATATTTAGCATTGCCTCAAAAATGTTACCTCCTCATTTTCAAGCGCCTCATCAGTGGGGTCTATTTTTAGGTTTCAGCAATGGAACTTTTCATTTGGGAAGGCCAAAGTTCACAGCAAGGTCCAAAGGCCAGTTCTTAGGTGAAGACTAACAGTGCAATCCTACACATATCTACTCAGAATTAAGTCCCATTGAGTTCAATGTGGCTTACTCCCAGGTAAGCGTGTAAATGACTGCAGCCTAACTTGCACAAAAAAACCCATTGTGTTTTAAGAACATTTGTTGTGGTTATTTTTAAAGCTCCTAATAACACAAGATACAGCTGCTTTTGAGAAATAGTCAGGGGTGATTTAAAACATTGAATGAGGGGGCAGGGTGGAACCCGCACCATCACAAAGTGGATCATTTACTTCTCAGTTCAATTAAAAAGTCACTCAGACCTAAATACCAATCTTTTGCATATTCCACCATATAACTCTTCTTTTTGTGGTCCAACATGAGAAAAGAAACTGGCCCTTTATTCCATTTTGGTGCATCTCAATGGACTTATGGAGAAATAAAAACACGAAGAGACTCCAAATGTGGTTTACCCAGCAGTCGCCACAATAGAGGTGCCCTAAAATGAGCAAGGGGCCCTTTCTTACTGTTTGGCCATTGCAGATTTTGTGAGGAAGATGCAAGAAAGGGCATTCCTGGCTCACTTCAAAAGCCAAGGAAATGCCTCGATATTAAGTGACTTGCTAAACTCATCATGAAGCATGATTTGGCTGCCATGCTTCAGTGATTAATATCTGCAACTTTAAAAAAAAAAGTGAAGGAGAGAAGTTCATTTATGCTTTCTTCAGTAATGGAAGACTTGGCTTAGCATAGCAAAACTAGAGCGTGATGCCATCTTTAGCTCTCAGCTGGTTAGTCACAAGTACCCCGTTCTATTTTGAGTTTAGAATTACTATAAAAATTGAATGCCAAACTGCTCAGCTGATTTGTGGGCAACTTCCAAAATTATGTGGCATCAGGGAATATATATTAAAACCACATTCATCATCGTCGTCATCTTTTTTCCCCTCTGCTTCTTGGCAACTGTTTATAAGGGAGATTATATGTGGCCAAAGCTATGAATATAAAAAATGAATATAGGTAAGATGATTTGGAGGGGCAAGGGATTCCACAGTAATAATTGTTTGAATTTGAGAAGTTAATGTCATCTGAATATCAATTTCCTCCAAAACAAAATTAAAATGTTTTAATCTCCAAATCCTGAAAGAATAATCCAGACTCTTCTAGGTTAGGAACCTTCAGCAGAAATTGGAGGAATACTTCATTTTTCTGTTGCATCCATACGGACAAAAAACTCATTATTTATTGAAATTTTTTTTAAAAAAATTTAAACTTAGCATAATTAGAAAATTGATTAAAGCAGCCCAACTAAATGTTAGAAGGGCAGATTCCATCATTTGCAATACAACAGTAACCGTGAAAGTTCTTACATCCTCATCTCTATAGATGACAATGGCAATAGCCAAGCATTGATATCCTTGCATAGCTCACTGAGTTTTTTCTATAATTGGATCAGTAAATCTGAATGATCTCACAAGATATTGTTGATCGGAATAGCAGATAAATTAGAAGATATAATACATTGCTGGGGAAGGAGAAGGAATGTGTAGAATATATTTGAGTTTGGCCTAATTCAGTACAATCCAAGGTATTACTGTAAATAAAAATTAAAAGTTACTGGAGAATTTAAAACACGATTTGGATAAACAAGAATCAAGTTTGAAGAGTTGAAATGGTCTATTCCCATCATCTGAAAGCCACTATTGAGTGCGAATTGCTCCTGCAAACAGCTAACAAGAACTCCACATTCTTCTAAACAACCTGGGGCGCAATCCTACACATGTTTAGACAGACAAAAGTCCTACAACTCCCAGAATTCCTCAACCAGCATGGCTGGCTGCAGAATGCTGGGAGCGTAGTACTTTTTTCTACCTAAACATGCGTAGGATTGCACCCTTGCTCTATTTCTGAACTCTTTTTATATCTGGACAGCTTCCCCACACCCCGGATGTTTATATCTATATTTAAGCCCCTGTTTTTTTAATACCATCCACAACTAGCCCTAACCAAATGAGACCTTAGGCAAGCAATGCCTTTGGCATCTCCTTCCATTGATTCAACTTCTGAATACCTTGCTTTTTGTATTGTACTTGTTGTAGCCCATTTCACAACTCTGATGCATGATTTGCATGCATGATTAATTCCTGCCATTTTAGATGATACAGGCGCATGCTAGAATCTGTCAATCTGAATTTACTCATGCCATATGAACTGTTTGTACTATTTTTTTGTGCTGAGTGGATAGTTGAGTTGATGATAGCCCCTGAGAGGTGCCCCACCCAAAGACAGCATCCCAGGCTGAGAGGTGCCCCACCCAAAGACAGCATCACTTGGGTCGCCTTGCCTCTAAATTATTCCCCCTTCTTCCCTCCCCATTCCTTTTTCCTTGTGTGTCGTGTTTTTTTCGATTGTAAGCCTGCAGGCAGGGATTGTCTTCTTAATTGTTGTAAACCGCCAAGAGAGCTTCAGCTATTGGGCGGTATAAAAATGAAATAAATAAATAAATAAAATCCAGTCCTGGTCCCACCCTCAGTGGATAGTATAAGCCAGGAGTGTTTTCAGAGTTTCTACCTTCAAGGAACTCTTTCCACTTTGATTTGTCTAATAGGGATCCACTGTCTGTCTGGCACAGAATTCCTGTGCATTGTGTAAGATTCTGGGATGTTTTAGGGGGCCCAGTCAATTTACACAGAGTGCTGGTCAAGCTGCATCATTATTGTTGTAAACCGCCAAGAGAGCTCCAGTAATTGGGCTGGTATTGAAATGAAAATCATCATCATCATCATCATCATCATCATCCTAAAAGAACTAAGAATGTACATTATTACACAGCCAGCACTCCCCTGTGCCTGTAGATTGCAGGGAAATATTGGCAGTGGGAGGAGGAAAGGTGCCTCTCAGGGGAGGTTGCCCCCCATTACCAACTTTCTCAGTGAAGAATGCGTGACTCCAAGGACCGCCCCTCCCCACTCTGGTTCCCCAGCCAGAATACCATTTGAGAACCACTGGTTTAAACACTTGCTTTTAAAAAAATGGAAAGTTGTCTATATGTTCCCGCCTCTTTTCCTTACTACTAAGTCAAGCTTTGCTATCTCATTTCTTCACATGTCTCACCTAACGAATCTATTCTTCTCCAGTTTGCCAAGACCTTTCTTGCAATTTGAATGACAATCAAAACTGAACTCAGGATCAAATCATACATAGAAGGCTTATTCTGCCACCCTGTGTTCACTTAGCAGAAAGCCAGAACAAAATGTCACCACACAGCAAGCTACACTCATGGCCATGAACTTTAAATTATACATTGATAACGTAATTTGACCAGAATAGGATAGCATTTACTATCCTACATACAGTAATACCTTGGACTGCAAGTAACTTGGTCTGAGAGCATTTAGCAAGACAAGCAAATTTTTTTTATAAATTTTGACTTGATAAACAAGCAACGTCTTGCAATACAAGTAGTGTAAGGATGTAACCACTTGCCTCGAGCGGGCCGGAATTGGCCCCGTTCATGCCTGCCAGAGACTCGCTTTGATATAAGAGTGTTTTGGATTACAAGCACGGTTCCGGAACGAATTATGCTTGCAATCCAAGGTATTACTGTACTATCCTAGCATTTACTATCCACTGCTTACTGGTGTTTCCAAGCCCAATTTAAAGGGCTGGTTTTGACCTTTAAAGCCTTAAATGGTGTGGGACCAAATTACTTGAAGGACTGCCTTCACCATTATGAGCCTGCCTGCACTTTTAAGATCAGCAAGAGAGGCCCTTCTCACTTGCCCAACTGTGAGGGCAGTTATGTGGGTGACCACACAAAAGAGGGTCTTTTCTGCAGTAGGCCCACACCTCTGGAATAAGTTGCCATCAGGGGTCTGTCAGGCCCCATCTTTGCAGACCTGAAAGCTCACTATTTTACTTTGGCCTTCCCCTGATTATGTTTTATCGGACTGGGTTGTAGCTGCAGTTGTCTGCTGTAAGTTTTATTTTATACTGGTGTTTGTTGATTTTTAGAATTGTTGCTGCTGTTGCTGTTTTTATTGTGTTTTTACTGTCTTTATTACCACATCGGTATTTATTATGTGTTTTATTGTTGTATGCTGCTTTGGGAGGGCTACTGCCCTGAAAGGTGGCCAAGAAATATTTTAATTAAACAGATACGGTAAATAAATTTGTCCAGAATCACCTCATCAGTAACTAATAATAATGGGAGTTATGGGAATACCAGAGGAAATAGAAGCTAATGTTAACATCATCCAAGATAGTAATTACGGTATGCCATTGCTGAGTATAGGAAGTTGTAAGAAATACCTCCCCACACCCCCACCTTTTTACCTGAAGATATCAGTTCAGATAATCGAAACTTTGTTACATTTTCTAAAAGAAGACAAATAAAAAATGTTATTTATTTTAGCTGAAGAAATGTGAAATTTAAGCTATACTTTCAATGCGAGGAAAGCCTCCAATCCCTATGAGACACAACAAAAAATCTTTATTTGGTTGAGAACCACAAAGTAGATACCGTACTCCCTTTTTCTTTCTTTCTCTCCCGCCCAAGTCCTTTTCCTTTTATTCATCTCCAGTGCTACCAAAAATCTCAGTTCATTTTGGTGGCCACAGTAAATTAAAAGAGCTGAGACACTCAAGATATTCAAGAGAAACTTTTTCAATCTGTCACATATTCCCAGATTGTTATGGCAGGAAGAAAGAGGCCCCTCTTGAATGGCTGCACAAGCTTTTTTTTTTTTTAGACATTGCAAATAAGAACAAAGAAAGACAGATTGGTTAGGACAGATGTAATGGGCAACCATTGTTTCCTGCTACAAGAACAAAGCACAGCTAGCCTCTGGCTTATGCACTCCATACTCCCCTCTTCTCACCCATGAGAAAGAGATCTAAAGCTGCCACTTTCAATTTTAAACTAAACACAGTTCCCCGTGATGTCTGAATTCAGGTAACTGGTTCATGTTTTGCAAACAAGCCAGGAACTGAAACCGTGATTCGATCCTGGCTTGTTCCCACTAACCATAGTTTAAACAAACCACAGCTGCCTCACGTCACAGGAAACTATGGATAGTTTAAAAGTGAAAGCAGCTGTTTTCAATCCACATGAAAGAGCAGGGGACAGTGAACATGCCCAAGGCTTATGCAGGTTCATTCACGTAGATGGAAACCATAGCTTTTCATTGCATCTGAACCGGACTGTGGCCTATATCAATATGTATCTGAAATAACTACTGCGTCTTCAGCTTGAAGCCCTTTTCAGGTGAAATAGGTCACAAATTCTACCAACATGAGTGGGGAGTGGGATTGCACTGACTAGCCCAGGGGTGGGGAACTTCAGGCCCGGAGCCAAATCTTGCCCTCCTGGGGCATCAGCCCGGCCAGCCCTCCAGGGTTCTCCAGACACCCACACCTCCTTTCCCCACAATAACGTTTGGTGGGTTTTGTGAGATTCCCCCTGCCCCGTTCTAAAAAGGTTGAAATGCCTCTCCTAATGCTTAGTTACTGGCAATAAGTGCTTTAAGCTACAAAATGCTTGTATTTTTGTCTCCACCCCTGTTGCCTCCAGCCTCGCCCCTTCTGTCTTCAACCCCACCCACCACTGGAATGTGGGCCTTGAGAGCATCTCTGAAACTGAATTTGGCCCTCGGCTGAAAGAGGTACCCCATCCTTAAACTAGTCCCACTACTGACAATGTACACTCCAACTAGCCTGCCCTCTGGTGTCTGTATGTATAGTGTGAACATCTGCAGAGAGGGAGCCTTCGTGCATACAGTCTTACATGCAAATACATGTACTGCCTCCCTGCAGACATTCGCACTGCATGCCTAGACACCAGGGGCAGACTAGTCAGAGTGTGCGATGTCAGGGGCAGGGCTAGTTAGCATGTGAGCCAGTTCGCTAGAACAGGGGCTACAGATATCACGAGGAAGATGTTTTGGGAGACTTACTTTCTAGCAGTTCTACTACAGCAACTGGATCTGTAGCCTGTTCAAATATCTACAGAACAGAAGCAAAGGCAAGGACAATTTAAAAAGCATCAGAGCTATCAGCTGATTAAATAATTTTTCATTTGATTAAAATTACAAATTAATTGATTTAATCAATTGATTAAATTTAAATACATACTACTGAAACGTCAATATAAATGCCTTCATTATACCGAAGAAGTTCAATATATATGTTACAATGCAATACATAAAATAACAAGTGTTAGAAGGAAATGCCTTCTTTACTATTTTGTTTCTCTGTTACGGTACATTAACGCATCAGAAGTAAAAATAGTCTCAAAAATTAAAAGTGTGCTTTTGGCTCGCAGACCCATTGATTATGATTTGCGCTCATTGATCAGCTAAAGCTGTTTACTACCAATCAAGTCAACTAGCATTTGAAAAAAAGAGGTCTGAAATCATCTAATGAACATGACACATTATGGGCAAGAACTAAGGCCACTCACTGACCAGGATCAAGCCATGCTAAAAAAGTTTGGGTGAAATCTTCAATCCCACTGAACACAGCTGATTTGGGGTGTGGGGGAGCTCTGGGTAAAATGCCCTTGCCTCCCTCCCCTGTACTTCCCTGGTGCCTCTTCAGCACCAGAGATAAGCAGCAGCTGAAAAGAGAAATGCCAAGTGAAGCAGCCACCACTGCCACCATCTTAATTTCCCCAGAATGCCTTCGTATTTTTTGGTCTATGGAATACAATCATTTATCATTTAAAATCAAGTCTATCATTCATAAACATTGGCATTTAGTCTCTGACATTTCAGGTTGCAGTATTCTTCCTATGGTGGGATTCCATAGAACCCAGAATTTAGGTGATAAACTGGTCCACTCTGATGTTCTTGATCACAAGATTCCTAAACCCCAACGCACTGGCCATTATTAGTGTGGACACTGCAATTCTTGCCCACAATCTCTTCAGATTCAAGAATTTTGTAATCCCTATGACAATACAGTAACATTGAAGTCCTTCACTACATGTTCCACAACAAATGAATATACTGTAATATGTATATGGTTGTTGTTACCACAAACCATTAGTATGTTTTACATTTCTATATTGTATTTATTTAGTTATCCTCCATGGACGGTAAGAAAAATTAAGGAACTATCTGCAATTGTTATATATACTGATGAAGATTTTGAAACGATGACACATTCCGGAGTCACCATATAATAATTTATAAAACATATTAGAAGGTCATTGTATCTTTCTCCACAGTATGTATATCCAGTCACTATGTGTATCATACTAGTTTTTGATATTTAAGGCCTGTGGCTTATGCTGGCTCAGTTTGTCTGAGTGTGGAAAACTAAGCAGGGTCAGGCCTGGTTATTACTTGGATGGGAGACCCCTCCTCTAGTTTCCTGCATTGAGCAGGGGGTTGGACTCGATAGCCTTGTAGGCTCCTTCCAACTCTGTGATCTATGAAATCTATGAAACCTCAGGTATTACATGTATCACATGCTGCGTTGCTGTTATGTATGTATAATGGAGTTTACCCTTGCATATTGTTGATACCACTATATTTTGTGGGTTCTGAATTTGGTTATTACTTATTCTATTCCAAGCAACATTAATGCATATATACATCTCCATTTAACTAAAGTGAATACAAAATTCTAGTGCAGCATTTTGTTATTGTTATTGTGTATTCACTCTTTCAAAGGTCATTTTTGTATATTGGTAGTGCAATACAGCTAATGCTTCTTTTAAACATATGTTTGGCAATACCCAGTAGTTGCTTCTTTTTGGGAACATTACACAGATATATTTTTTTTACTGGAATAGTGTTTAATATTCACTGATGCACACACTCTTTAAAATTATTTACCTACTTCATGGAAATTAACAAATGGTCAGTGTAAATGGATTCTACGCATACTTTTGACAGCTAAAAGACTGGTATGACAACATTGGAAGGATAAACACTCACTTCCTAAAATGCAATGGATTGAGGACCTTACAATGCTTTCAATATTTGAACGGGTGGCATATAGACGCCACCTTCAAATGGATACTTATTTGGATATTTGGTCCACTTTTGCTGAAGCCTATGTATAATTGGGGACCCCTTCACAGGCACCATTGGTGGTGCCTGCGGGCGCTGCATTGGGGACGCCCTGCACTATGGCTTTAGAGCACTGAGCACTATCCTCTCCTGGCTGACTGTTTAGAATAAATCTTGAATTAAAATATTTAGTGGCCAGTATCAGCAAGTCTCAGCATTAACAATACTTGCACCTTAAATGCAAAATGGTTATAAAATATTCTAAATCTCCCCACCCCCAACATTCATTGTGTAGAAATGTGCAAGGCTACAGATATCTGAAGGGCTATCATGCAGAAGATGGAGCAGATGCTCTGTTGCTCCAGAGGACAGGACTAGAACCAATGGGTGGAAACTGCAGGGAAGCAGATTTTGGCTAAACATTATGAGAAACTTTCTAATGGTAAGAGATGTTCAGTAAAGCTCTCCTTTACTGGAGGTATTTAAGAAGAGGCTGGACAGCCATCTGTCAGGGGTGCTTTAGTTGTGCCCTGAATTGCAGAACCTGCATTGAGCAGAGAGTTGGGCTAGATGACCTCCAAGGTCCCTGCCAACTCTATGGTTCTATGAATCTACAAGGTTGCAGACTCCATGTCCCGCTTGTGCGCTTCCAGACACCTGACACACCTTTGTTCTAAGCCAGCAAAACAGTGCTTATGTTTAAAGAAAAATCAAGGTGAATATTTTTTTTTTTAAAATCCTGGGTTACCTTTTCAAACCACATTCTCTCATGAAATAAGAGAGGGAAGATGGGAGGAAGGCAATCCGTTTCCTTGCACTGACCCAGAATGCAAACATGAAGATAAACATCATTCTTCTCTGTCAAGTACACACCAGGACAAGAGACCTTTGATATGAGAGAGAGAGAGAGAGAGAGAGAGATCACAGTAGTTAGAAGCGAATCAGCAGCAGTGTGTGTGACATAAGGCCAATGGACTGTGTGCAGCTATTTCCTACAACTTCCACCAATTGCAAAATGAAAGATGAAGTGGGACACATAGACCTGGAAATCACTCAGATATTTACTTGGCCCATATATGTCTAGAAGGAAGAACCAACAGATAACATCTGAAAGTCTCTGTGGGGACCCATCCCACCATTAATATGAATTGTGATGTCACCAAGTTGGGGGCCAAACAGCTACACATCATGATGAACGGCTGCAGTTCTCAGGCCATACAAGATGTTGGCTTCATAAGGTTGTACATCATCCCTCTCATTCCTCCATCAGTGAGTCTTGGACAATCAAGGAAAATAACCTCTTGGCTCAGAAATGTTGTTCATCGTGCATACCGTTGGCCACTCTTGAAGCTATGACCAAAGATCCAGTTCTGCTCACAGCACCAGTGCAAGTAACCAATATTGGTTATATGTGATGAAGTGTTTTTACTTTTTGCTGCTGATTCTATCTTGATTTCATTACAAACGGTTTTCATTCATGGTTTTCTTGTGTGCATTTTATGTTTGTAATGTATTGTATGCTGCCCAGAGAACTTAGGTTACTGGGCAGTTTAAAAGTATAATAAATAAATATCTGTAATCAAAGGCTGATGTTGACTTTTGCTTTAAAATGCATTTTTTGATTCTTCAAAACAGCGATAATAATGAGACTGCCTCTGGGTATATGCAGAGTGCCAGCAATCACTTGTTGCTATCCACCACCACCACCACTCATTAGTGCAGCTAGGGCTGGATCTTGGGGCCAAAGTCCAGAGCTCCACAGTCTAGGGGGCCTGCAAATGGCCACAGAGAGCAGCAGGTGCAGAAGCAAACTTCACGTTATTCCTGTGGTCACAATGGTGCTATGATTTAAGTTTAAAATGGAGAACTGCACTTGCTCAGTGCAGGGGTGGATCCACTATGAAGCTTAAGCTTCAGGGCCCCTAATCCCAGAGGGGCCCCAGAAGCGACTTTAGTCCACATTGCTTAAAAATGTTGGGTCTACTGTATGAGAAGGTTTTTTAAGATGATGATGATGATGATGATGATGATGATGAGTAATTCAATACAAAATAGTTAAAATAAAAATTAAAAGGTTATTAAAGTATCATGTAGGCTAGCCGTAAAAGAAAAACATTCAAATTAAGGATGTTTCATTCTAAATATATTTAATATAAAATAATTACAAATAATTTAAAACGCTATTAACATTGATGACAGAAATTAAATTTTTTATTAAAATTATTTATCTTAGGTTAGCCGTTAATCGAAAAAAATGAAAGCATATTTCGTTGCTTGCGGTCATTGTAAAGACAACATTTCGGTAACTTTATTTACATGAATAAACTTATAAAACCTTAAAATATACTAAACATATATTACTATTACAATAAATAACAATTTTACCTTTGTACAATTAAAATACAGTAAAAATTAAAAGGTAAAGCTCTCATATGACAAAACTGTACGTGAATATGTTGCTAGAAAAAACGGGGGAAGTGTTTTGTAAAATGTGCTTCATGTAGTATGTATTCTCATAGGTGTCTAAAATAAAAGATTATATTGACTGTGGTCTTTTCTGTGTTTTATTTTATCATTCGATGATGCATCATGCATGTATATAACATTTCCCCAATTTCCATGCCCCCATAACTAGAAAACTATAAGGCATAGGAAATTTTTATTCACACCAGTGACTTTGACATGTGAGATAATCCAGTACAGCAATTTTAATCAAAATCTGAGATGTAGTGGTTGATTTTTTTAAAAAATTGTGGTGATCTGTCATGGAACAACCCCATTGAAGAAGATAACAGTGGTTACCCAGACCTTGTTGCTGGCTGCGAAGGGCCCCCCATAACCGTTCAAGCTTCAGGGGCCCAAAAATGTAGGTCTGCCACTTGCTCAGTGTGTGGTGTGTGTACATATCAGGGTTGGCAAGGGCTTTTGTTATAGAAGCAGTTTTAAAGCATGGAATGGCGGTGGTGAGGAAGAGAAAAAGTTGTGTGCTTCACAACTGAAGTAATTCAACAGGGCCATCTAAAGGGCCCACCCCCATAAGACTATTAAGTCCAGGGTCGAAAATTACCTTCCTGCACCTATGCCACCACTGCTTTCCCGCTCCAAACTGCATAACTGATTGCACCCAAAAAGGAGGGCAGCACAATCCACCCAGTCGAAACACACATAGGACTACTAAAAACACGAGCCACTACTGTGACCTCGGGCAACCTTTACGGGCTTCTCCCCTGCTGGCCTTGCACAACCCCCCGCCTGCCCCTCTCACCGCATGGATCTGCAGCTCCACCACGACCTTCAGCGGCATCCCCAACCTCGCTCTGGCTCTCCCGCTCGGCCACCACACCTGTCCGCGGGGGCGGGGGGCAAGCGTCGCGTCGCCATGGAGACACCAACGTTCCAACCTAGAGGAGGATGGAGGGGCGGGGCCTTTCCGAGGCAGTCCTGTCGCCAACCAGAGCGATGTTTTGTGCGGCGCCACAGATAGTGTTGCCCGAGCCCGAACGGGGCTTTAATTGGGAAGTAAATTGAATTCGAACGAATCGGTTTCCTTCCCCCTCAAAAATAAGATGAATCGTGTAACTAACACCTTAAGGCAGCCTTCCCCAATCCGGGTGCCCTCCAGATGTGTTGGACTACAACTCACAGCATCCCCAGCCAGCTGGCTGGGGGTGCTGGCAGTTGTAGTCCAACACATCTGGTGGGCACCCGGATTGGGGAAGGCGGCCTGTAGGTCTAACATATTTATTGTGGGGCCTAAGCTTCCGTGGACTAGCGCCTACGGCACAATACAACGGCAATCCTGTGCACTGTTACTTCGGGGGGACGGGACGGGACACAAGCCCATTTACCTCAGTGAGTGAGTAAGCTCCATTTACCTCAGTGAGATTTATTTATGAGCAAACATGTACTGGGTTGCGCGCTGTAAATCTACCGGTTTTTCAGGTCGCACAAGAGACATTTGATCATCTCCCCCCCCCCCAAACAAACTAACACAGCTGCCGCGCTGGATTTCCTTCAGATGCCGCCAAGCGCACCCTGGCAAGCTCTAACCGGAGGAACTGAGCTGTTCGCAGGCGCCGCCAGCAGCACCACCCACCGCCCACCTATCAATCACGTGCAGGGCTAGTCAAACCGAACCCTCCCGTCTCCTAGCAACCGCCAGCGCAGCTTTGTCCCCACCCCTCACGTGATGCGGTCAGGCAGAAGAAGGGAGCGGCACCTGCAGCGCGATGAGTTCATAAGTAGGGGACGCTCTGTTGTTGCCGGAAGTGATCCGGGACGTAGTTTCCGGTGGGATCCGTAACGGTCCCGGGTGGCAGCGCAAGTCAGAGGAAGGCGATCCGATCTAGCTTGTCCTAAGCGGGAGGGGGATGGCGTTGTGGCCGTCGCGCTCCCGTGATTTGCGCCCGGGGAGGGAGGAAGAGCCGCCTCAGCCAAACGCGCAGGTACCGTCGATCCCCGTGTCGGAACGCCGCGTCTTTTACGGACTGATGTATGTGCCTGTGGCTGCCCCTTAAGTACCATCCCCTCTCTAATAATGGTGCGCGCACAAATGCGGGGAAGTGAAGGTCCCGTTTCCGTACCAAATAGTCACGGGCGACCCTCCTCCTTTGCCTCTGCCAGTCGCCAAATAGAGAGACTCGTTGGGGCGTGGAACACGGCTTCGTCTCCGAGTTAGTGTGTTGCGCTGGCGGCGGCTGCTGCTGCGCTCGCCTCCTTTTCCTTTCAACGTTCTCATTTGGGTAATTTGGACCTTCTAGAGCTGACCTGCCTTCATTTTGTGTCCTTGGGTGGTTGAAAGAATTTCCCCAAATTGCCATTTATCTCGGTGTTGGGTGAGAGTTGATATTTCACCGAAGGCTCTACCTATGACTGTTTTGTGTGGGGATGAAATAAAAATATTGTTGAATGTAGAGTATTCCTCAGCTCATGTGTGCCTCTTTGCCGTGCATGCAGTATATCTGCTGAGATAGGGTGGTGTCGTGAGCACTCATGCCGCGAAGCCACTTATGGCCCAATCCTGTGCATGCCTGCATGGGACAGTCCTACCCACTGCTATTAATGAGAGACCTGTATCAATTAACTGTGCCTAGGGTTGCAGTCATGCAGCGTGCCCCTATACATGTTTATTCGGAAATAAGCCCCACAGATGTACTCCCAAGTAAGTGTGCGTAGGGTTGCAGCTTTAGGCTGCAGTTCTATACATACTTAACTTACAGGAAGTCTCAGTAGCTTTTACTTCCCATTAGACTTGTACAGAATTGCTCTGTTAATTGTATAAGGTAGTCAGGATCACTTTACATAATGTAGGTTACCTCTATTTGGTTGGGGTTTGTTTTTTTTAATATCTTTTAAGTGTTTTCTACTCACAAACAGTGTGTGCTTATGGATAAAGTTGGGATTTTAAGGGTGCAATCCTATGCATGTTTAGGCAGAAAAAAGCCCTACAACTCCCAGCATTCCCCACCCAGCATGTTACTTGATATAGGTCTCTCATTAACAGCAGTGGGTGGGACAGTTGCATGCAGACCTGCACAGGCTAGCTGGGGAGTGCTGTGAGTTGTAGATTTATTTTTGTCTAAATTAGCATATGATTGTGCCCTAAATCTATTTATTTAATACATTTCTATACCGCTTTTCTGCTAAGGCACCCAAGGCGGTTTACAATGTTTAAATACTGAAAGAAGCAAACGTTACACACACACCCAAACTGAACAAACACCAGTTTTCTCAGGCAAACTGGTTTCTTCAGGAGCTGATGGTACAAGCTCCTTGGCCTGGGCTTCTCCTTTGCCTTCCCTCTGTAGCCCCAGGGAAGGCAGGGAGGGACTTCCCCAACAGTCCTCTCAGGCCAGTGATGGTCTTTTCAGGAGCTGATGGCAAGAGCTCCCCGGCCTGGGCTTCTCTTCTTCTTCACAATATCTCCAAGAGGTGATATTTGTTCCAGATTAATGTGTTTGTGATCCCTTTCCCTAAATGATAGCGCAACACTATGTGGAACGGGGTTCACTTGAGCAGTTATACTTCGTCAAAACACTTTAAAGAGCCCAAGTAAGTTCCTACCCCACAATGTCTCTCTTATTTTAATTTCTAAAATGTTTATTGCACTGATGGGCTCAGAGGGCTCCTGGGTGGCTCACAATTACAAGATAAAATATAGCAAAATATAAAACCATCAAAACAAGAAAATACAACACAAAACCCAGCAATTAAGTACATTTGTGGTAGACTTAAGCCATTGAAAAGCATTATTACAGTGGTGATCAGCTGTTAAGCATGCTGTGTCTGCCTCTGTCTGGGTAGGGAATGGTTACAAACCAAATACTCCTATCAAAATCATGTCTGCACATTTTCCTGGGCCTCCGTTTCGTAACTACAAACCATTAATAATGTAACTCTACAATCCCTTGGGCAAGAATATCTTTAAAATGAAGTCATTTGTTTCCAAGTTTTATGTAAATCTTGCCTGTTTTATTCAAATATTGAAAAGGGTTTTCTTAACATGCAGATTTATAATGATGGGATTGAACTGGCTTGTCAACAACAAAAGGAATTTGTAAAGAGTTCTGTAGAATGCAAATGGAATTTAGCGGAAGCCCAGCAGAAACTTGGCAGCTTAGCATTACACAACTCTGAGTCCCTGGACCAGGAACATGCCAAAGCACAGACTGAAGTTGCCGAGCTGAGATGGAGGGAAGAAGAGTGGCGGCGGAAGGAGGAGGTGTTACATCAAAAAGAAAGACAGGATCTGTGGAACACAGATTTTGTTAGCAAGGAGGTATTTAATAAGGTATGGAACAATCCAGATTGCTGGATAAAACCAAAAATGATACCACAAAAGAGGTACAGATGTGATAGAATGTTTTTAGAGCATCTATGTAGCACTTATTGCTACTGTACCCAACTGCTGTTCTGTGCCTATGTTTCTGATAGTATTAACTTCAGTGAGCTTAGAGCTAACTCTTCATAGGATTGGGGTGCTTTCACCCTAGGGCCCTTTAGCACTGCCGACACATGGCTTTATCGCAGTCAGCTAGAAATTGAATTAAAATGGTTCCACATGCCACTTAGGCTGCAATCATATGGTCTCTAGGATGCCATCCCATAGGTTATGTCAGATCTCGCCCTCCAAGGATGTAGAAAGTGGTCCACCCTCAAGAGGGGGAGATGCAGCCTCAGAACCCATCCCAGCCACCATGGAGACTTCTGCAACTGATGCCTCTCCGACATTGGAGCTCTACTGTCAGAGTGGAGGAGGAGAGAAGGCACATCAGGAGCATGCCAGGACAGGCAGTGTATCTACAGGATTCAAAGTACTTCCTGTCCACGACATGCCTCCAAACCAGCAGCAGATATATGCCAGCCCTGCAGCTGGTGTAGGTTTATTCCCTCCTATTGAAACCATTGGGAGGGAATTCCTTTTAAAAAACTGGCCAGAAACCATGCAATCATGAAAAACATAATTTTTATAGATAATAATAAAATAATAATAATTTTAATAGATTTTAATAATAATAGATCCTTAAATTTTAACCGTATGTGTTTGAAGCAAAACATGTGCAGGCGATGCTCAGGAACTGAACTGGGGATAATCAGCAGAGGGAAGGGTCCATTTTCTCCCACCCCATGCCCAGCAATAGTTTCTTCTTGGAGTAAGCTATTTGAGACACTGTTCATCAGCTGCTAAAGTCTGATCTGAAGTCTGCAACAGATAATCTCAACATTTTGCACTAAGTGACTCCTGAACAATGACAGCTTTCCAGTGTAATAACTTCTTGCTAAAATATTACGGTGTGGTAGATAATTAATCAGTGTTGAAATTCTGTTTGCCAGAGCTTTATTAATCAAAAGAAAAGAAAGAACTGGAAGATGATGCATCTAAATCATTCATGCAAAAGCATGAGCAGAAGATTAGGCATTTTGGTAAGTACATCTTTTTTATTTCTCAGAACCTTCATATTGACAATCTCATGTCAATTCTGTAATTTCCCATCTTAGCAAGTGAAGCACTTGGCCTGAAGTCCATATTTAGGCTTCTCGACCTTTATTTTATATGGTAGTGGTGTTGGACTGGGACTCGGGAGATCCGGGTTCTAGTCCCTACTCAGCCATGAAACTCACTGGGTGACTTTGGGCCAGTCACTGACTCTCAGCCTAACCTACCTTACAGGGTTGTTGTGAGGATAAAATGGAGAGGAGGAGGAGATTATGTAAGCCGCCTTGGGTTCCTTGAAGGAAAAAAGGCGGGGAATGAATGAATGAATGAGTAAATAAATAAATAAATAAAATAAACATGGGAATTGGACCTCAGTTAAATTATTAGTCTGTTTTGGGGACTCCTGCGAAATGAACCCTCGATCGTAAGTCCTGAACTTGAAGGCTTATGATCATCCTATGCAGTGCGGGAGGGCCTCCCTGTCCTCCAACCCTGCATTTTTGCTAGATCGGCTTTTTTGCCTGTCTAGCAAAGAAAGGAGGTTGACAGAGACTCAGGATAGCTTTTATCCTGGCCTCTCCAGTCTCCTTTGCTCCCACCGAAACGCCCCCTTTCCCCCCCTCTCAGCTCAAGTTCCTGACCTTGGAGGCCCGCTGGTGTGGTTCTTTCCGCACAGGTTGGGAGAGGGAGGGGAGTTGGATCTCTAACTCTCTCTTCCGAGGTTGGAGCGCTGTCTCCGAACAACCCTTTGGCACTGTCTAGTGGTCATAGGATTGCTTCCTCCCATATTCCTCCCACTATGGTGATTTCATACTCAACTTTGGGCTCAGTTGTATCAAAGTGTTTTTTCACTTGCAAAAGCACTATTTTGGTTGCATCTCATTGTTTTTCCAGGTATGTTAAACAGATGGTTTGACAGTCAGAGATTTCTCTCTGACCACCCATACCTTGTCTGTGAAGAAACAGCTCAATATCTTCTTTTATGGTGTTTCCATCTAGAAGCAGAACAGGTATCATTTAAATGTTCTCCTGCTTTGAAATGGAGGATTCCCCCCTTCCACTTCAAGCCATTTATATTACACTGAATTTGTCCATATAGATATCTGGACTGTTCCCAGTTTTATCCTTTCATCTGGTTCTAGACATCTTGACTTCCTAGTTCAGTGCAAAAATATACAGTGTTCAGGCAGTGCTGAAATCAGCAGAGGGTAACATTAAACCCAGATCTTAAAGGAATTACTCCAGTATTTTGTGTAATATGGCCTAAACTGTCCCTGCACTATAAATCTTTACCTACTTAATTAGTTTGGGAAGGGACAATGCAATAAGTTTATAAACCTAAATCTCAAGTCAGCTGCAAGCTGATATTTTAAGAAGTCAATATATTTTTTTTAAAGTGCTGCTTTGTTCTTAACTGACAGCTAGCTTTATTAATATCCTCTTGTAACCTGTGAACTGCCCTTCAGCAAGCATCGGCCTAGGAAGGTGTTCACTCTGAAGCTGCACCATGATCCTTGCAGCCCCTTCCCCCTCTTTGTCCTGCTTTGGCCACACTTTACTGTGCTGCTGCCTCCAGGAGGTGATCTTCTCCCCAACACACATTGCTTATCCTGAGATTTAATGGGAGCCCCCGGGGCCTATGGAAAGGACAGGGCCTATGTTCTGGAGCCAAACTAGACAGCTGCTTGTTCAGTTTTCTTCCCCAACTCAATGCCATAGGTATCCCTTTATTTTCAAATTTCTTTGTAGCTTGCCAATTTGGCCCTTTTTGTTGAATTTTTTTCAATCAATCAGTGTTTATTTGGTCCATAGACCTTTTCCACACAACAATACTCAAAACATGCATTAAGACACTCTGGTTTGTTGAATTTACTTCATCACACTTTGAGCACTTTGGAAGAGTGTAATCTTAGTGGCTTGCATATGATTCTCAGATAGCCTCCTGCTCCAGCATTTTGCAGGGCCAAACCTGATCACTTCAGCAGTAAAACTGTGTCACGTGGCTTCAAACCATACTGTCCAATTTATTTTGGTACAGCAAATCATTTGGAGCAAATCAAAAGACTTTGCAGCTTGATAAGTACTTAACCTGCGTATGGGCCTATTAGGTTTTTTACTTTACTGTATGTGCTTCTAGCTATAGCACAGGGAACCAAGGGCCAAATTCAGCCCTCGTGGGGTCCCAGTCTGTCTCTCCAGGGTTCCCCAAATGGTCATGTCCCACTTCCATTCCCCCAACCATGGATTATTTGGTGGTTTCCTGGCTTGGTTAGGGTGCCCCTTAAGGCTTAGTTCCTGGTAGTAAGAGTTTTAAGCCACAATATGCTGGTATTTTATTTTATTTTTGTATTTTTGACCCACCACCCTTTTGCCTTCAGCCCCACCCACCACTGGAATGCAGCCCCTGAGAGCTTCTCTAAAATTGAGTTTTGCCCTCAGGCTGAAAGAGGTTCCCCACCCCTGCTGCAGCGGATCTTCTTGTATACCTACTGTGAGCTAATACTGATGGCTTCAAATGCCATTTTTGTAAAGATAAGAACTGTAAAGAAATTAATATGTATAGGAACCTTGCATTCCTCACCATGCCCCGTGGAAGTGGTCCTGTCTCTGGAAACGGCTGAGAGCTTCTGACCCTCAAAAGGCTTACGCTTTGTTATTTGTGTTTTGTACGCCGTGCGTGAGACTCAGTTTTACTACAATAAATTCTAACCTAGGCTGAATTGCAGCTGGCCTTGTTAACCTACTTGGCCATGAAGGAAATATGCTGTTGGTTGCTTACAGATTGTAATGACCTTTATTTTCAGAAAGGCGCTCTGATGGAACAAGTAGCTCACCAAGCAGTAGTGATGCAATTTATTATAGAAATGGCCAAAAGCTGTAACGTGGATCCGCGAGGATGTTTCCGACTATTTTTCCAAAGAGCTAAAGTAAGTTTGGGTTTTCTATTCAATATGTGGGAGGTGGAGCACTTGGAGTAGTTCTGAGGAATCCGTTTTAAGACCAGCACAGTGTTCTCCAACCTTGGGTCCCCAGATGTTTTTGGCCTACAACTCCCAGCATGCCCCAGCCAGCTACGCTGGCTGGGGCATGTTGGGAGTTGTAGGCCAAAAACATCTGGGGACCCAAGGTTGGAGAACACTGACCTAGCAGAAGGTTCTCTTTGGCAGCTAGATGCTAAATGATATGCCTCTCTTAAAGCGGTAAAGGTCTTCAAAAAAAATGTCTACTGAAAGTAAGGCTTTCCCTGTTTTTAAAGAGTGCTTTTATATGAATCCATAATGAAGAACAGTAATATTTATCAAGCACCTTTGTTGTGAAGATAAGTATATAGCTGTATAAGGTAAACAGATGGTGAGATACTGAAAACTGCAAAGTGCCGATGCGGCACACTCTGGACCATTGCGAGGCCTACGCAGAACCTCCTAGTTTTTAAGTCTTGGGTAGAGACTAGCTACACATATCCAAGGTTTACCTCTGCAATGTGGTCTAGAAACTTGCTTTTTTGCTGCTTCTCCTCACCCTGCTCCCAAAAATCTCAGATCCAAATTCTGTGGGCTAGCAGATTGCTAGATGCACATAAATAACTAAGGGTAAGCCGGATTTTTTTAAAAAATAAATCCCTACACTATAGAATGTAACTACAGCTCCATACTTAGTTTTGAAACTTTCACCTAGAAAATCTAATATAATACAGAATTTTGAAACTTAAAAAGCACCAGCGAAAGATCAGCCCTTTTGTTGTAATCAGCAGTGGTGGCAATGGAGGAGAACTAGATAAGGAAACTCTTTGTGGTAAAACCAAATTTCCTGACTAAAATGCCTCTTACGCAGCCCATTTGCCCAAAGGAGCCCTCTTTAGCCCTTTTCCTATCATATTCAAACTGTCTTAGATTTTGGGCCACCCCTATCACTTGCCTTTGAATATTCACCCATTCCCCAAATATCCTACCATCCTTAATGCTCTTTTACAGTGTTTTGCAGTCTGTTGAAATCCGTTAGCTCTTCCATTTCCCAGTAACTTTGATTTTTCTGTAATAGAAGTGCTGACTGATGAAACTGTGGGACTGCATGCGCTGCACAGCCCTGAAAGCCCCTTGACATTTGCAGCCACGTATCCTATGTCTCATGCATACGCAACCGTGCATTCCCTGCACACACAGGCACACACCCCTCTCACACACAGGCACACGCACGCTCCCTCCCTGCTTCTCTCTCCCTCTCACATGCCCTCACTATATATTTGTATCTACAACCCTTCACTGGAATATATATGCATGCACCACTCTTTGTCACCAGGGTGCACTGGGGGGTCCATGTGCCCTTTGGAGGAATCACAGAAGAGGGGGGAACACACAGTAGGGGGAGACATGGGCTATATTTAATGGTGTCTGTCCACCAGTGGAATAGACACTGCTGGTGGAACAGATTCTCCCTCTCCCCTGCAGCTCCCTTTTTTTTACCCCAGATCTGCTTCAGTGGGTTGGCGGACCCCAAGAGCAGATGTAAACGTTTGCATGAGGTGCAGGGGGAAGAGAAGGAGAAGACCGATTGCATAAGCAGACATCCACTTGTATGACATTGGATACAGCCCATAGCAGAGAGTCAACATAGATTTGTAGACCTCTGACCTCTCTCTGCTTCTTCTATAAAAAGCTTGAAGTTTAAATATTTAAGTATGTATTAGTGGCATTTTTAAAATTATGTGCACTAGCTCATTTAGAATTGAGTTAGATGTTTAAAGGATGTTGATTGTGGCTCTAGATATGCAGTTCTGTACTTATTGTACTGCTCTAAATATACTCCTGCAGTTTGAACTGAGCACAGCAAAGGAAAGTGATGTCTAAAAATATTCACCTGTCACTGGCCCTGCGCATGGAGGGTTGTGAAAAGAATCTTGTTGAGTTTCAAATAGTGAGTCTTGCTATCAAATGAACTTGCAAGGAAACTTCCCAGCTTTAAAGTAGGACGCTGCAAATCCACACAATATGTTGCATCCATTCTTCTTTGAATGCAGAAATGGATTAAGGAGAAGGGTTAAAATAGAAGTATTGACGGGGTGGTTAGTCAACCACATTCTTTTTTACTCAGGGGCACCTTGTGTATTAACACTTCAGGTTACACAAGTGCTCCTGCAAATTACTGCTATAACCAAGATATTTACTGCAGGAAAGATTTATATTTATTTATTATATTTATACCCCACCTTTTTTCCTGCAAGGAACCCAAGGTGGCTTACCTCATTCCCTCCATACAACTTGCAGCGCTGTGTGTCTTAAGCCTGAGAGACAAAAGGGGTAATTCCTATGTTGAAGTTTTTCTCTTTTGACTGCACAGCAGCCTTCCCCAATCAGGCGCTCTCCAGATGTGTTGGACTACAACTCCCATCATCCCCGGCCACCATGGCCAATTAGAGTTGTAGTCTAATGCATCTGGGGCATATGAGGTTGGGGAAGGCTGGTGTATGGTAACAATAGCCAACAACAGTGCTATGTGTATGCAGAGATTCTGTGCAGAATTCAGCTTCCTGAGAATCCTAGGTGTCATGTTTTGTGCTTTATTTTTTAGCCCTTGTGACTGCAAAGAGAGCCTGGGCAAAGCCTGCATAAATCTCCGAAGCCACAGGAGAGAATTAATATGATTCCCATTGATTGGGCTTGGGACCGTTCTGCATAGTTACTTGTTTCCACCATGACTAGCAAGACTAGGTTAGGACGCAAAATCATAAAAGAAACATTGGGGAGTGAGCATGCCAAGTAAGAGAAATTATGGTCATCTGTGCATTTATGCATGTCACACAATGAGCCCTTCTTGATGCAGAATATGGTTTGCCTGGCTACAGAATCTTACCTTTTTTAGCACAAGATGCACACAATGCAATTGGAGAGCTACTTAATTGCTTGTTGGTTGCTTTGACAGACAGGGGAAGAAGGCTATTTGGAGGCTTTTAAAAATGAACTTGACGCATTCAAATCGAGAGTGAGGATTCGTTCGCAATCACAGAACTTTCAAGCCATGCCTGCTCAGAATCCTTTATTTCACACCGATCTGAATTGTATAGGAGGGCTTGCGTCTTTTCCACAGGTGGGTCTTTTGAAAACATTTTTTAATAGAGAATGGGTAACTGATCTAAGGCAGGTTCTGCCATCCTTATGCTTGAGCGTCTTCCTAGAAAAATGCTTTTCTCTTCCTACCTTCCCTAGAATTGTGTCAGCTTGGTACAGTATTTTCCCCCCCTGGGGGCCAAGTGTGGCAAAAGCATGCACTTACACAATATAGGCATTTAACTATATGAATGACGAGTAATTTACACAGCAAGGTTGCTTCTGCTCTCCAAGGATGGAAATAATACCAGGCATATGTCTGACAACCCAGTGATTCATTTATTAAGGCATTACATTTTAGCATACACTGTCTCACCCTATATTGTTGTAAAACTAATGCTAAAATTAGTCACAAGGTTTAATTGACATGAAATGTATAAAGAAACCACTAATGAGGTTCTCGTAAGAAGAATGACATTTAAGTTTGTATTGGTACACTGAAGTAAAATGCAGCTTATGATCTTAGGGTAAAAGATTCTGCCTGTTTACCATCAGGACATTAGGTTTGCTGAATTGATTACGGTTAACACTTAAAACCTTTCCTGTTGCTGTGGTTTTACCCAGGTGGACTTCCATCCCATATGAAACCGCCCAGACAATCTTGCTTTAGCAAGCACTTTCATTGTGGGGGCATTGCTTTATACTATCACTTCCACCATGTCTGCCAGAAAGGATTATTAGTGTACATCTTCTGCTGTGTGGAGGGTGGTTGTGCTAATACAGTGTTCTCCAACCTTGGGTCCCCAGATGTTTTTGGCCTACAACTCCCAGCATGCCCCAGCCAGCTTAGCTGGCTGGGTCATGCTGGGTGTTGTAGGCCAAAAGCATCTGGGGACCCAAGGTTGGAGAACACTGTGCTAATAGGATAGTTTAGCAGTTTAGCCTTGAATTTAACCACTAGGTAGCCTTAGGCGGCCAGGAATTCCATGCAAGTGAGTGGGCTGGTGAGAGCTGGAGTATTCCATCTCTCTTCTGCACTCAACATAGAAACCAAGCAGCCTACTAGAGGAAAGCCCCCTTCATTCACACCCAGCATAGAAATGCAGCTCTCCATCCCTTCTCAGTCAGTCCCTGGCAGGCTATAGTAAAAAAAAATGCAGGCTAGTACCTTTGGAGGGCTTATTTACAAGGCTGTGATAGTGTACCTCCTGGAGGTACCTATTAGGATCTGCAAAGTTGGGCGAGTTACACAACCTAATCACAGAACAGTAGATCTTGAAGGACCTGAGTGGTTTCCTTGTTCAAAAGGAGAGTCCTTCATATCCAGTGCGTATAATTACCTTGTGTAGTCATACTGCTTCTGGTGAGCCAGATTAAGGAGCCACAAAGAAGAAGCACCATCCCAGTGATGAATCTAGGAGATAAACTTAGCCCCCAAACCACAGGTGAGCAGTGCCACACATTGCAAGGGAGAGCAAAAAATAATTTTCATTTCCCATCTCTCTGTTCCTGGGAAAAGTTTTGTGGTAGTGGAATAAGCCAGGATAACCTGTCAATCATTGCTGAGCGGTTTAGCATCTGTCCCCTCAAATTTCCCAGCTTCAGTTGTGATGATTCCTAATACCTTGGAGCCCAAGGGTATATTCCTTTCCTGACTTCAACAGGCTGTCATTTCTAGACTATGAGCCCGCACTAGATAGTATACATGCTCATTAGTTCTCAAGTGCATACCTACTCTTGGGGTGAATGTTACAAAGTAGAGTATCCACAAGCCTTCAGATAATTAAGAGATAGGAAGCTTGTTGCAATGCAAACCAGAGTTTCAGATCAGATGTTTGCCTGGAACTGACTTCCCATTTATTATGCTCTCCTTTGTTGCAGAATGCAGATTCACTTCAGGGCTGCAGTTTGAACTCAGTGGTACACAGAGATGAGGACGAACCCAAAATGATGGATACCGTATAGTACTCCTAAGACTGAGCACAAGTACTCTTATTAAAAAGAGAAGAACATGGCGACTTCCTCGAGACTTATTTTTATGGGTGCTGCACTTTATTTTGAGTGTTTTTGGGAGAGAGGGTAATCCAGAAACACACTTCTTTTTGTTTAGAAAATGTGCTGCTATGTGTTTTTTTTAGGAGAGGGGAATTCTTATATGTTGCTGAATGTGAAACTGGATGTTTTTCTGCTACTACTAAACCTTGCCTTTTTAATTTTAGGAATCAAAGTATGGAAAAGAGTCTGCAGAGTTGCAGTGTTTACAATTGATTAATTCTTGGAGGAATCTGCTTTAATCTGATTAGATATGCCCTTGTCTCGCTCTGGATTCTGAAAATCATCGTAATACATTCTATTGCTTGCATAGTAGGCACTCAAATCTGATTTTATCATGAATAGCAATAAATCAGTGGTTGCTATCAACATTACATATCTGGGTGGCACAGATAAAAGTACTGGCCTTTTAACTACTACAGGGATGAATTTTTTATTTTCTGCTTTTGGACAAAGGCCTTTTATATTTTGTTTCAGCTCTTGTGTATCTTGATGTGTAAGTGGCCACAACTTCCTAGAATAGAATTGTAAACAGCATTTTCTAGAGGCCCACTCACAGAAAAGCTAGCTTTCCCTGATCCTTGAAAGAAAGAACAGTTTGACAAACAGCAGCCACTGGTGAGTGTTTGTGGTAAAGAGAAATCACCACTACTTAGTTACCTTTGTACCTAAAGAATATTATTTTATGGTAATGTCTTTAAGATGAGCATTCAAGGAAACACAGGTGCCAATCTTCGACTGAATCTCTTGTTTTCAATTAAATCTTGTCAGTGTGAGGCTGAAAGTATTCTATTTTGGTAGGTTGTTGAATGCCTCAGGGCAAATCATCAGTTTACCATTTTAAAACCAAAATATTTTAAATAGCCAAGGAATTATGTTGATCTTGGTTCCGGTATGCTGTCAATGTAAACCAAGCTATGTTATCTTTTTGCTATTGTCTTTGTGACACCAAAAGTATAGAAAACAATCTCCCACCCAGCTGTCATGCCACAACTTGCACTGCTTCCACTGAAATCATTATTGATGTAGGCTTGTGTTGTAAACATGATTGTGTTCTGTTTTCTACCGGGGCACAGCCACAGTCATTAAGTGTGTCTCAAGCCCTGAAGCATCTTGGGTTGAATCAGTCCCATAATAAGGAAGGAGGGTTCTCCATTTAGCTCTGTCCCCTTGTTGCTACGGTACCTAATAATCAGGACAAAGCATATAAGCCTTTTGCTAAGTTCCTAAGAAACAATATATATGCACAGGGTAGAGTTGTACGTACCCAGTTAGGTCATTATTGTCTTCCCACAGCTGAACAACTGAAATTCAAGCAAAGTGCACAGTTCTCCCAGATTTCGCTTAATTTCTTTAGATCTTGGTCTACGTGTGGAACATCATTTAATCTGTAAAGTTTTTGGTTATGAACCATATTCTTTTGGTAGTTGCCTAGAATTTACAATGGAAAGGGGGCACTTATTTTCTTAGATGTGACAGCTGTTAACCCCAATATACCACTGTGGAAGCCTCAGAGGGTTGTTAAGATTGTAAGGTGTTAATGGCAGAGAATCATGACTAGCCATTTTACATTTTATGTAGAAACAGTGGTAGAGTCCTTAATGCCTAAACCAGAAGGGAAGCTAGTCAAAAGCATAAATGAGTCTCTAGGGACTCCATAAAAATAATGTTGAATGTTTGCATGCAGGAGCTTCTTCCATGTAAGGGATGGTATTTTGGATAGTAGGTCCTTTGAATAGTCTTTTGTGTATATTAAATAAAACTTCTAAACATTTATATTGCCAAATTTTATGTCCCAGAGGTGATGGAATGTTCTGAGCAGGAGCAGAAAACCTTCATACTAGAATCTGTTAATCTGCCAGTGGAATATAGAGTTGGATCCCATTTATTTCAGTGCGTCTATTCAAAGCATGACTAAGTCTGGCTCCAACCCATAGATCAGTGCAAAAGACAAAATCAGGTGGGCATTGGTAATAATCAGTTGTCTGGCTGTAATCGTATTGGCAATTATGATTTAGACAAATTTTCACGAACTATTTTTCTGGCTGAATTTGGAATGTGTGATTCTAATTTTTGGCATTGGCTGGGAAAAAGGGGTTGGTGCTCACAGAATAATACAAGACAATAGGCATGTCACATTAGAGGACATGATGAGGGCCTGAGAGTTGACTCGAAGCATGACTTCTTGCCTTTGCCTTATAATCCTGAGTTCAACAATGCTTTTAAATGAGAGCTGACGTTGTAATAAGACCTGGAAGTCACAGTCTTCCTTAGAGGCCGCCTTTTACATTCTTTAACACTGTAGCATCTGTCTCATTTCTAGGCGCCCTTTTCCAGATCTGTGAGGTTGCAAAAAATGTCTGGTGAGCTTTTGTGCTTGGGAGTAAAAGCAGGGCCACAAAAGTCTTCACACATTGATCTGCCTAATTGAGAGCATAGTGTACTGCAAGCAGAAAATGAGCAAGCAGGTGCCTACAAAGGAGGAAGCTCCAAATGATCCAAACAAATGGTAAAGAAGACCTCTGTTAGCCAAATAAAACTACTCTGAGAAAATACAGCTTCCATAACTTGAATATAATAATTGAGGCCTATGAAGCAAAACCAATCCCTTGTCCCTTTTCCAAAGAAAAATGTTACTGGGGTGCAGGGTCCTTCCACCTGGAATGTAGCATTAGATGTAGCATTTTCTTTTGATGTCCTGAAAGAAGGTAAAACAAGCTGTTCGATGGGGAAAACATACTTTGGACATTGAGCTAGATATTGAAGCAGAGTAAAAATCAGATCCATATATTTTTCCCAATTTAAACCTGTGAGGTTCTTTGCTCTCTAGCTGTTATACAGACACCATTACAGAATCTGATGGCTCGAATCATAAACCCTCTTCCTGATTTTGACCCTAATACATTAATTGGCATAGTGAAACACCATTTCCTAATGTTAAATGAGAACTGTAGATTCGTCTTTCAACATTAAAGGTCAGACTTTGCCTAACAACTTCTCATGCCAGGAAATCAAGGCTTTTTCCTTTACTGTCATTTTGTGATGGGAACAATGTTTGGGGATGGCTATAAATGTTAAAGGAACAGGCACCAAAAATGATTATGGTTATGTAATATTACCTTGACTAAGAATTGCTGCGCTGCAATCTTTGTTCACTTGCATAGGACTTCCCATTTCCCCTATGCAATTGAGATGAATGCCATTTTCTCAACTACTCCAGATGTTTGCAATCCAACGCATGTATTCTTGGAAGCAAGCCACATTGAAAATCACTTCCAGTTAAATGTGAATAGATTTGGTTGTAGGTTTGTTAGAATTCTAACAGAATTTCCATGAGAGAAGGTTGATAAATAGCAGGGGTTGGAGCAATCCATCGCATATACATGCTTTGATGCTCCTAGGGGTTTGTTCTTGGACAGGATACTGATTAAGCTTCCTTGAATGACCACTATGGCACTTTATATACTGCCGTAGATGCTGTTGGTGGATTCATACCACTCATGTTTTAATTCATGGGTTTGTTAATTTAAGGTTTACCAATCACAGAGGCCTTTCATCATGTACACCCAGTACCTAGCAGAGGGGAGGTTGGCTGCAAATCATACAGATGGGTAGCATGAAACCACAGCGTGTTCTCCTCTACATGGACTGCTCAGACATCAGACTTTCTGAAACTTGCACTTCACTTGAAAATGATCAGAATTGGTCTGATACTGTGCTGATACATGTGCTGCAGTCCGCAAGATTTGGAGATCCCAGTTTCGTGGAATTTCTAGTGGAAAGTGTCAAATGGGCTGGGATGTTTGGGAGAAAACTGTTGCTTTACATTCTAGTCCTGAATTTGGATGTTCATTGATATCAATGGAGTTTCCACAGAAGTATGCTTATGAGTGTTGCCTTAGGGCCATTTTGCACATTTTGCTGAGGTAAACTTGGGTTTGCTGTTGAGTACACCCGATGAGCCACAGCAATCGTGGCTTCCTGAGCAGCATTGCTGTATGATGCATGGGCCTGCAAACACATTTCTGTTGCATTCATGTTTTGTATTTTTAAGTACACCATTAAAACAGGAGCATACCTTAAAACATTGTGTGTCAAATGACCCTTAGAGCGCAATCCTATGAGGGTGCCCGCTACCCTCTGTACCCAGAGAATTGCAGGCATCCTATACAGGGCGGGTGGAGTACGGTGGATAGGATATACGCCACACTCCCCTTGCCCTCAGAAATGATTTTGGCCGTCTAGATGTTTTTCCTCCCTTCATGAGGTGAGGCTGAGGCGCCACCTGGTTTCCTCAGATTCCGGCAGAACCTTGCTCATCCCCCATGGGGGAACCAAAGACAAGACCGTCTTCAGTTCCCTGCTCGTGTAGAAAGAACCACGCTGGCCACAGGGTGTGGGGCGGGTACGCTCCACTGAGCTGCGACCTTGGAAAAGTTTTCTGAGGTTGCAGAGCCTTCCAGCCCCTGGCCTATGTCCCCCCCCCTGACGAGATCGGAGGGGCATAGCATAGTATTGTGCCCTTAGTCACATATATCAACAGTGTTGTAGCTTTCTCCTCACATTGCAGGATTAATGGAAAATAATAGCTCAAATCAGATGTGGCAAGGAAGCCACATGCATTTTATTCACATGGTTGCCTCATTCACATATAAAGTGGGGCAGGAAATTTCATTTTTACATAAAATGGAGTGTGGGGGTGAAGAATGCAGACTGTCCCTTTCTCTCCCTTGCTGCCTTGTGCTTTGTTACATGAACCAATGTTCTCCTCTGCTTAGCTTACTGAGGAAAAAATTGCTGGAAGGAAATGGGCATAGTCAGATAAGGTGAGGGAAGGGAAAATTGTTTCATTCCCCTCACTGGCTTATTCCATTTTGTGTAAAAATCTAGATCACCCACTTCATATGGGTAGACAGATGAATAAAATATGTGTGGCTGTCTAGTTTGGCCTGATTTCTAATTTGCTTGTGATGTTACAGGGATTGTAGATATTTTAATGTTTGGGGGCAAAAGAGGAACAAGTAAAATTCCTCAGACAACAATATGGTGCTTGCATCTTAGTGTTCATGAAAAATGGGTTGGGAAACGATAGAGTTCTCTTTATGGTAAATCTTGCTATAGACAGTATAGCTGTAGGAAGCATAATACTGCTACAGGCTAGGATTTGCATTATTTTATTTGGCAACACTACTTTGCATGAAATGCTTTCAAGCTACTATATTTTTGTTCTTCCTCATTGAACTGTACCTTTTAAAATGCTGGAATATGCAATATACTCTAGTGTTGCAGAATTCAGCATCTTATCTTAGTATTCCTCAGTTCCTCCCTAGATTACATTTTAGAGGTTGCTCACAGTATGGCTGCTTTTTTCTGTATCAACTGTGGTTTTCTTTTCTTGGCTATTGTTTCTTCATGGGAAGTTTTCTACAGCTATTATCTAGTCCACTGGTGGTCCATAAACTCTATTTTGGTGGTCTCTGGAAAGGTTGCAGGATGGTTGAGAATATCTACACGTGGCTTTGTGCTTGATTTCCGCCCGCCCCCGACAATGGAGATCAAGACCCTTTTGACCTGGGCATGTACCTGTGTGAGATGGAATTTTCATCGCTTGCCACACTCAAATCTAAATATAGAAGTAGGATGAATGGTGAACTTGAACTGAGGCTAAAGTTGATGAAGATCATACCAACTTCACAGAGCTTTGCTCACAATAACAGGCATATCCCTCATATTAGAAAGGCAAGACTACAGTTATTAAAATATGAGTTATGTATGTGCTTTTTTTTGTTGAACTTTTTTTTTTTAAGTGGTCCAGAAATAGCAATTTTCAAGTGGTCGGGGTGGGGGGAGTTTTGAGAATGCTATGCTAGCCTATCAAGTTCTTAGTAAGACATTCTGCTTCATTAAAGAACCACATACTTCTAAAGCCTTAAAAGGGTAATGTGACAAACTTTGCTTCACACTCTGAAATAATGTTTCTGCGAAGACTGTCCCATCTGAATTTTGGAAATGAACTATAACTAGCTGTTAATAAAATGTACTTTTGCTGTAATATGTGTTTGTTTCAATGACAGACTTTGAGGATATATCAAGAACCATGGCCTTTTAAACCATGGGATAGTTTTCTTCTGTTTAGCTGCCTCAGTTGGTGTAGAACTTAGGAGGTGGCTTACCATGGGAGCACGTGGCTTCAGCATCCCCATTAAGCTATTTCTAACAAGCCAGGAGCAATTTGCTGTGCTGTCTTGACCTCTGAAATCCTAAGTGGCTTGAAATTGACGCATGTAAAGAAACAGACTTTGTACCCCATCACAACTGCAAAAAAAAAGTAAGAGCTCTTCTTTGGGTTTCCCACCTGTACCCAAGTGAAGACTGCACAGCCTACAGAGGGGCACTGCTAGCAGCTGCCTCCCAGCTGTGGAACTCCTTGCCATGAAAACTCAAAGCCCGAGCTCCTTTCAGAGGCTTGAGGGGTAGGCAACTTAGAAATCAAACATTACAAAAACTGGCAGGGGGCAGGTGAAGCCAACCATACTGGCAGTTGAATTTTCCAGCAGCACGTGGGTCCACTGCTATGCCTGAGAGCAATAGCCTAGCTTAGGTGGTGGAAGGCCGGCCATGTGGCGCACACAGCTATGCGGTAGCACTAGCATGCATCATATAAGCAGAGTAATGCATGTACCCATGCAATGCCTACTGGAGCTGACCTGACTGCCACCCAGGGGCCTTTTCCAACAGCAAGTCGGCTTGCAGTGTTGGGAGAAGCAATTAGGCCAGCAACAAGCATTCATCACTGCAGCTGGCTCAGGAGAATGGGAGCAGCGCTGCATCCACCACCTGAAGTAGCTGCCTCACTCTACCTAATCATTCGGAAGGGTCGGCCCTGTGACTGCCCACTGCTACTAGAGCAGCTCTGAAGGGCCACAGGTTCTGACCCGTTGCTATTTTCCCGCAAAGGTAGGGGTTCTTTGCTCACCATTTGCAACCTTCTGCCTGCATGTGTGGAGCTACAGATATAACACAATGAGACCGTCTAATTGTGTGATAAAAGGAGCAGGGGTTTCAGAAGTGGGAATGGTTGATTCAGCTCCCAAAGGGTGAATGGGGAGTTGGGGATCCCAGTAGGTTTTAAGATACACTAGCCCTCTCCCCATTCTGAAACTTACTTCACTTGGCAATTATTTGTTGGCTCTCCCCATCTAAACAAAAAAAATTGAATTCACAAAATGTTTTCCGACAGTATTGGATACAAATGTTATCTGTTATATCTGCATAATCCTGAAAAAAAAATGACAGGCAGGGAAGGGCAGGTGGTTGCATAGGCAACAGCAGCACAAGCACACTATTGCTGACATTGTGGCGGTGTGACCACCATCATGCACACATCTGAAACAGCTTGAAGCAGAATGGCAGGGGATTCATAGATGTCCAACTCTGCTCACGTAGGTGCTGCAAGAAAATGTGAAGTCTGCTTTGAGGATAGATAACCCTAAGATAAAGCAATGTTGCTGCTAATTCCTTAATGTAAAAGCTTTATACCAGCCTTCCCCAATCTAGTGCCCTCTAGATATTTTGGACTACCACTCCTAGCATTCCCAACCCATGTCCATGCTGGCAGAGGCTGGTGGGAGTTGAAGTCCAGAACATCTGGAGGGGACCAGGCTGGGGATGGCTGTTTTATACCATCATAGTGTGCTTAGAACTAAACAGGATACAGTCCAGAGCAGCTTTTGAGCAGAAATATTCTAAGGCAGTCTTTGTTCTGGATTCTTGATATAGGAACTTGTATAGAAGTTCTCAAAAGAAAATATAACCTCAAGGGAATTACTCCTTTGTGGAAGCCATATGCCCTACCACCATGGTGGAGAGTACAGAACTGGCCTTAACATTTCTATTGCAGTCTTGTCTATATTCCAGTTGATGCGTATTGTATAAAGCTGCATCCTCGATACTGCGTCAGTATTTAAAAGTGGTACCCTTTGTTGACAAAATGTATAGACACTTTAGCTGTATTTTGTTAAAAATCAGTTTAATAAATTAATTTTACAAAATTCAGGTACCACATCTAATACAAAAATAGCACTTGACAAACGACCTATCAGAACAGAAATACTAGATTACAACACAGAATTGAAATGTGGCCATTTCAAAGATTTCAGTCAGTAATTCATAAGCGTGGCACATTATTTTGTAGCACTCCAGCCCACCCCCAGCTCGCCATGATTCCAGTACTTGTTAGAAAATATATTTCCGGAAGCTGGGCCATATGCCAGTAGCTTCCACTCAAGCAGTACAGTAATAGATCCCACTTCAGCTGCGTGTAGTTGTTTCCTTCTGGCTTATGTCCGGCAGCTTGGTTTGAAGGAAACTATGAACATGGGGCCAGATTTTGTTGGTCTCTGTTCCAGAGAAAGATTCTAACACCCCTTTACGGCTGCAGAGGAGAGAAGAGATATAAGTTAGTCATGTTTGCCTTTCAAGTCACAGAGATCTTGATGGGGCAAGATTGTTTCTAAGAACATAAAAGAGTCATGCTGGGTAAGGGGTATGGGGACCTGTGGCACTCCATATGTTGGACTCCAACTCCCATCAGCCCCAGCCAGTCAAGGATGATGGGAGTTGGACTCCAACATAATCAAGAGGGCTGCAGCTTCCACACCCTGGCCTATCTAGTCCCGCATTCTGTCCCCGCCCAGATGCCTATGGGAAGCCCACAGCAGGACATGACTGCAAGAGCACCTCGTACTCGCACACTCCCTGGCAGCTGGTATTGACTGGCATACTGCCTCTGATACTGGAGGCGATATATAGCTATCATGACTAGTAGCCACTGATAGCCTCCTCATCCATGAATTGGTCTAATCCTGCAATTTCACTTGGTATTTCTCACATTCTCACTGTGTTGAGTTTGGTGTCTGAATTCTACACTTAGAATACAATAATAACATCATAAAAAAAAAATAAGTCCCTGCTGATGGAGAAACTAATAGCTTCAGGATAAGCTTGAGAAAACAGAATGAAAAGCTAAATCAGCATCATCATTAAGGAGTAGGGGACCAGATATGGATTAGCTCAGCAATGAACCAAATGCAGTAACCCCTCCTACCACAGCACCAAATAGAAAGCGGGGGGGGGGGGGAGAGGAATCTTTGAACCTCCCCTTGCTGATGTCTTAGGACCAGGGGTGGGCAACTGTGTGAGACCTGGGGGGGAGCATTTTTTCATCCAGACCCCCCTGAGAAAAATTGGTTTGTCCCTGCCCCACCCAGCACTGCCAAGTTTGGCAGTGGCAAAAAAAAAATTGAAGGAAAAAATGGTATCCATAGAGCTACAGAGCACTACAATGGTCAAATTAGTTTCTTTGCAAGTGAAATTTGATAGTTTTAGCACTAGTAGTTACTCAGCTTGCAAACAAGCTAAGTTTGATCCTTGTAGTGCTACAGATACCATTTTTGTCTTTTTAATTATTATTTTTGCTGCTGCTGAATTCAGTGGCACAGTGGGTGGTGGTGGTGGTATGCAGCCCACAGTTTGCCCACCTGTCTTAAACACAAAGCACACATTAATTTAAAGATGAACAGCTAGCAGCTACATCCTTTTGACTCTAGAGTAAGTGCAGCAGTCCCAATCCGGATTGGAAACCTAGCATGGGAGGTAGAGGGACTTTAACCTATCTCCCCTGTGCTCCTGATCCAGATTGGAGACCCTGCGCCTGCAATTTATATTGCCAAACAGTGATCCATTAAAGCAAATGGTGCCCAAATCTAGAGGCTTGTCTATCCCACTTGCCAAGCCATGCTTTGGCTGCCACAGCCCAAATTGCCGTCTTTGAGCTACAGCAGCTCAAGTCAATCTCTCAATCCCTAGAATGGAGCTGTCTTACAAATAAGATTGATGACTTGGCTCTAAGGGACCATGCCTGTAGCACACCCTTGTTGCACAAGAGACAGGCTTTGGGAAGAGCTCTGAGAGGGGCATAAGTTCCACCGGTGTAGCTTCTCCCACCAGAGTTTTGTAGGGACAGGAATAAACCCACCATCGCTGAAGATTTTGTTCTGCTTCAGAGTTTTCTCTCCTTGGGGAGAAATTAACTCCATGAATTAGGGAAATACAAATCAAAGGAAAAGGAGGCATAGCTGTGTAAGTCTACAGGTTGAGCAAAGGCAGCAAAGAGGAATAGAAGACATTCTTTGCTCTTGCCAGGACTGATCCAGAAGGCTCTTCATGGAAGTATGATAGCCGCTTAGAATGCATAGATGTCACCAATGACATTCGCACGTAAGAGCTTGGTTGTTGCTGACAGAGTGAGAAGGTAGGGGCTCAATGGAGCTCAATGTCATTTCCCATTACAGAGCTATGAGACAAGGCTTGGACATGGATGACCAGGGTTCAAAATCAATGCTCAGCCATGAAGCAGTCTGTGTGATCTTAGGCAAGTCACTCTTGGCTTAACCTACACTATTGAGGAGGAACAGTTCAGATGCTCAACTGATGCCACAAGAGCTTCCTCACTCTTCTGGGCCTTTGTGCAGGAATATGGGATGGCATGTGTGCCTTCCCCTTTGCACAAGGCTCAGAAGCACAGGGAGAGGTTCTCTTTTACTGCTTCTGTAGAGCATCTGAAACAACCCTGAGCAGTTGTGAAGATCATAAAGAGAAAAGGCTGAGAGAGAGAGAGGGAGGGAGTGAGGAAGAGAGAATGAAAATGAATGTTGTACCCCTGAAATGTGTCTAATAAGATAAGAAGCTTACCGGTAATATTCTAGGACAGGTTTGGTTTGTGCTTCATACGATTTCAGCCTCTTCATAACAGTTTCTGGTTTGTCATCATCACGTTGAACAAGAGGCTCTCCAGTATCATCATCACAGCCCTGATTACAGTAAAGGGCAAGACTCAGACATGATTTCACAGTGTCTGTTCCGACTATGAAAGGTATTATTTTACTCACAAATTTTGTTCAAATGGATCTGGAAACTACCTGATTTTGAAACAGAGTTTAAGCTGTCCCTGTAATATTCTCCCATCTACATTTCTTAATATCAGAAATCAATACCCTTTGTGTTTAATAGTCAAATAGAATCACTTTCCTGGTATTTAGCTATAGGCCATTACACTGCACCCACATACTAATGGTAAGGAATGGTAGAGCCCTTAAGGAGGGCAGTAGCTCAGAGGTAGAGCACATGCTTGATGTGCAGAAGGTCCCAGGTTCAATCCCCGGCATCTCCAAGTAGGGCTAGGAGAAGATCCTGCCTGAAACCCTGGGGAGCCACTGCCAGACAGTGTCAACAGTACTGGGCTGGATGGACCAAGGGTCTGACTCAATATAACGCAGCTTCCCATGTTCTCAAGGAAGATTACTGAATGAAAGACACAGTAAAACATTAGACCAAGGAATCTTATGCTGGCTCAGCTTGTCTGAGCGTGGAAAGCTAAGCAGGGTCAAGCCTGGTTGTTACTTGGATGGGAGACCCCTCCTCTAGGTGGCCTGTGGCTCACACTGGCTCAGCTTGTCTGAGCGTGGAAAGCTAAGCAGGGTCAGGCCTGGTTATTACTAGGATGGGAGACCCCTCCTCTAGTTTCCTGCACTGAGCAGGGGGTTGGACACTCAATAGCCTTGTAGGCTCCTTCCAACTCTATGATCTATCTATGAAATCTATGAACAATTAAGAGTGAACTCATGGTGAACTGCCCAGAGAGCTTCAGCTATTGGGCAGTATAGAAATGAAATAAATAAAAGAAATCCAAAACTTTTTTTTTTTTTTTGCTGCCACTGCCAACATTTTACCCCATCTTTTCCAATGGATGGCAAAATTACAGATTGAAGGAGACGGGGGTCTTACCCAATGGTCATTGTGAGTTTTGTTGTTGCCCTCCCAATACCTCCAGAATGGCTTGCCCATTAGTTTACATTTTCCTTCATAGGAAAAATTATGTAAAAGCCGTAAATCTTCCGTTTAAAAAAAAAAAGTCCAATATCCTTCAACTCATATTTAATTTACACTATTCAACTTGTGGCACAATCATAATGAACAGTCAAGGTTATGAGTGCATTTACAAGAAGATACAGTTTGATACAGTGTTTTGAGTGGCAAACAGGAAAAGAGGTAGAGATACTTGTTTCTGCTTGGCTGCACTAGAAATGGACAATACGATGAGTGGAATAAGATTTGGGATAGGCGAATATTGAAAAATATGTCTGTAAGAATTAAAGAGAATTTTTATAAGCTGATTTGGAGATGGTATTTGACCCCAGTGAGATTAAATAGAATAGATAATAAATGTTCTCCAATGTGTTGGCGAGGATGTCAGGAATTGGGTACATATGCTCATATGTGGTGGAGTTGTAAAAATGTAATGGATTTTTGGAAAATGATTTTTGAGGAAATATCAGAAATTGTTGGAGTTGATTTAGAGGTATGCCCTAAACTAGCTTTGCTAACAATAACGGAAAAGGTGATCGGTTCACAAAATGTTAAAGAATTAATCATAAATTTGTTAACGGCAGGTAGACTAATGATAGCAAGGAAATGGAAAATCCAGCAAGTTTTCACTATTACTGAATGGTATAAGGAAGTATGGGATATGGCTTTGAATGATATGTTGACTTGTAATATTAAATGCAAAAGGGGTCAATTAAAGAAAAATAATTTTTACTTACAGGGACTTTGGGAGGATTGAATTCAAGATTGTAGACCCTGCCACTGGCAGGATGGATCCAGCGTGCAGTCAGGCGTTCTCTGATGGTCTCAAAAGGCACATCTAAGTCGATCACGGTGTCTATCGGACACACTTTATCCAGGGCTTCAGCCTGTGGAACAGTCCTGGGGAAGCCTGAGAAAAGGCAAAATGTCATAGTCAAAATCTCAAAGCATAGAAATGAGCTCTTAAAGAGATGTAACCCTGTCTCAGTGCCACTAATACCACGGCTTTCCCCTGTAGCATGCAGCTTGGCTTGCTTACTTGAGTCACCTGGAGACATTTGCTCTACTGGAACAGTTATGCAGTGTACCTGCTTTCCAGAAGTGGAATGTATGGTTAAATCGTGTGCATTTATTTAAGGGGAGATGAAGGGGGGGCAGTCTTGCTTTGCATCATGGACTTGGACTGTATGGCACTGTGGCGGTTTCCAATTCTACAGTTCTATGTTACCTAGGGCCAAACTAAACATTCATGCAATCACGCACAGCATAGCTGTGAGTGATCATTTTTCTTACTTTCATGCAAGCATACATGACCCTGATTTGGATTGGGACCATAGTGCTGCAGGAGGAAGGGTTAAACTTCATACACACACAGAGAGAGAGAGAGAGAGAGAGAGAGAGAGCAGGGGGTGGGTTAAAAAAAAAAGTGTGTCCATTGATTCCAATTGAGACCTTTTTTTTATCCCCCCCCCCCCCCGTGTGTGTGTGTGTATGTGTGTGTTGGGGTAGAATTTCTGGTTTAACCCTCTCTTGGAGTGCCATGGTCCTTATCCGAATCAGGGCCGTGCGTGCTTGCAGAAGGGTAAGAAAAATGATCATGCATAGCTATGTGTGATTACGTGAACGTTTCACTTGGCCCCAAGGCAAGGTACCTACACAGGCAACACACCAAACTTAATTATATTCAATTACAGTTAAGTTAGAAATCAACCAGGCCTGACTTCAGATGCAAGCTGGTAAGGAAAACCCTTCTAACTGGTGTTGGAGGACATGCATATATTCAACTTCTTCTGCACCAGTTACTGGTTATCAATTTGCTTTTGGGCTCAGTTCAAGGGTCTCATTTTTGGCTTTAAAGCCTTGTACAACCCAATACCTTAAGGACCACCTCACCCCAAATGAGCTCATTCACCAGTCTAGTCAACAACTTTTATTGTCCGTTCCACCTTTACAGCAGGGGAAGCCAGTAGCAGCGAGCAGTTCATTTATTTATTTATCTTATTATATTTATATCCCTGCCTTTTTGAGCCTTCTTGGTTATGGCTCCAAAACTAGGGGATCTTCTCGCCCAACAAGTAAGAAGAGCTACCTCATTACTGAGGTTTGTTGTTTTTTTAAGTGGGGTGGGGAAGCCTGGCAGGCTCCAGAAAGAAACTTTGTCCAAGGACATATCGGTGCCCACAGGCACAACATTGCCTACCCTGATGTAGATTTACAGTTCTTAGATCTGGCAGCATGGTTCCGTTATTTAAAACATGTTCAGAGTCATTCAATGCAATACTCAGCCCTTAAGGATAGTATTTTTATTAGGATCACCTTGGTACTTTTTTTCCAGGCAATTATAACAAAGTTGTTTTTCTTCCCAGGATTGGGGGCAGGTTTATTTTATACCCTGTGCTTAATAGTCTAGCCCCAGCAGGTGGGATCCACTGAAATCAAATGGACCTGAGCTGGAACTTAAGATGCAATCTGAAGCATACCAACTTGGAAATAAGTTCCATTGAACTGGTTCGCACAACATGACAACCCATCATGGGTAACTAGCCATGGTGGGTTGCCATATTGTCTGACCCAGACCACTTCCCACAGGGTGGCTTATTTTTGGGGAACAAGCCATCCTGAGAACCCATGGCTTGTTCTAGGAGTTGTTTGTACCACAATGGGTTGCCGTGTCATCAGAACCCGGGAGAGCAATTTCATTGTGGGTTCCGGGATCAGCTAGCAAGCTGCTCAGCAAGAGTAGCAAACCTCCCTGCCGCTCTTCATGATCTCACCCATGCTGCTGCCAGTGACTGTCCCTCCACTGATGCCCAAGCGGCACTTTGGAGAGAACGCCACCCTTTAAAAAAAAATAAAAATTCAGTACTACAAAATTGTGTAACTGTGTTCATACTTGGGGGGGGGGGAGACCTTCGCAAGTGTGCTCTTATGGCTGTCCAATACTGTATCCGCAGTCCTGCCTGGTCAATTTCCTTGTCCGTTTCAGTTGTCAAAGACAGCACCAAAGTGGAGCAGGTGACAGATTAACAAGGTGAGACTGCATATAGGCTAAATTGTGCATAGCTGCCAGGGACCAATTGCCAAGTTGTCTATGGAAAAGCACTGGTAACGGGGGGGGGGGGGGAGCAAAATAAGATGCACCACAAGTGGGAGGACAATATTTCCCCCTTAGCAATGTAATCCTCCAAGTGCTGAACCGACACTTCTCAGTATCCTCCACCTTTTCAACACTTGCCCAAGTCTTCATCTACTCCAGAAAGGAGAGATATTAACTCCCCCCACTTTTCATGGGGGACACAGTTGTGCAATTTTCAGAGGGGGGAAAATACGACCCCAAATGCGCTTTTTTGAGGCTGGGGGGGGGGAGACAAGCAGCGAACAAAAAGGTGTAGCGATCTGAGAGGGAAGGGGGAGACAAGACAGGTTCTACCATGAAGGACACTGGGATATGGGCTGGAGCTGGCTGGAAGACTGAGGGAGAAGGAGGGGGAGAACAACAACCCACAGGATCGTCCATCAGGCATACTGCGGGCTGTTCCATGAATAACCAACCCACAGTGGCTTATTCACAGGGTGGCTTAGCATGACAAGTGAACGCACCCACTGATTACAGCAGGACCTGCCAAGAAAACACATGTGCATGGAACGGAATGTAAGTTCCACTGAAATCAATGGAATTTAAGCCTGACCCTTGAGAACAAGAAGAATCTTCTCAATTTTTTGTTTGCAAGTGAAAACTGGCTGCATTGAATGGGTCTTACGTCATCATCCTACACACACCCATTCAGGAGTAAGCCCCATTGAACATAGTGGGATTTACTTGCAAGCTAATCTGCACAGGATTAGGTTGCTACTAGTTACAACTAAGAACTAATTTGCTCAACAAGTAATTTTTCTCAACACTTAGTTTATAACCATTAATAAGAAACAGAAACCAAGTGTTTCCTGAAAGGGGAAAAGATCCTACCCTTCTTAATAATCAGGGCCATGGGTGGTCTGTCGTTCTCTGCAGATTCCGTCCCTTTCTTCCTTGCATGTTCAGCTTTAAGGCAATAATGGGGAACATGCCAAAAGAGGGGAGAATGGCAACAACCACCATCATGATTTCACAATAGGTTCACTGATAAAGTAGTGCTCAGTTCGACCTGTGTTTGGTTATACCATTTTCCAAATTTACTAATATGCCATGAAATAATTAATCATTATTATTTAAATACAATTACTTATTTATGAATATTATTTATTCATGATTATAATTATACTTAAATTAATATTAAATAATGCTAGTGATTTAATATGATGACTTCTACTCATTTAAATAAAATGATTCATTATTTGATGAGTTATTCATTATTTCTTTAAATAATAATCATAACAGTAGTCATAATACTGATGGACAAAGGAAGAAAAGAAAGCACATGGGTTTTGAACAGTAGTGAAGTGCAGGCAGAGAGGCCCCACAGCAGCAGTCCTGTTGATCCTCCCTTTACATAGACACACATACATAAAAAGAGCAAGGGGCTGAGACCAGCAAACCCTCTTCACAGTTAAGACACTCCTAATTCAGCTATTTATAATTAACTGCATTCGCATGATCAGGGAAGGAAAAGAAGCCATGGTGGCTTCTTTTCCCCACCCCATGCATACTGGTCATGCGTCACCTCTTTTCCATAATTACCCATGCCAGGCATGCAGGTTTCCGTGTCGTCTGAACCCGGTGAGGTGAGTGGCAGGTGCGGCTTCCAAGCCACCTCACAACCCGTGGCTTGCTCTAGGGTTCCAGGGTGGTTTGGAAGCCAGCCCTGCCACCCACCCTTGCCAGGTTTGGACTACACAGCAACCTGCGCATGGTGTGGGTAATTATGGAAATGAGGCAGCGCACAACCGGCATCTGTGGGGTGGGGAAAATAAGTCACCATGGCTTCTTTTCCATCCCTGAATATGAACCTGTCCATTGACTTCCAGATCTCATGCTAACCCTCCAGCATATCTTGCAAGTTTCTGCAGCTGCTTAACTTAAAAACCCATTTTGCTATATTCATTGTTTTGTTCCAATCCCCAAGAAGGTGGGCCAGTGAAGGAGCTTTACAGTTGCTTCTTCCAACTTGTGCACTTCAGAACCACAGCTACATGCTACTAGAAAAGCCCAACCATATCTATACTAATTAGCCACACGTTATTAAAAGAAGAGGCTCAGAGAAACTGTGGGTTAAGACCTCTGTAATTGTCATACGAAACAAAGGAAGCCCATTTAACATCTTTGCTCTCTCCAAGACTGTGACCCAGTTTGCATGTAATGAGAAGCCATTGTGGGTGAATTACCATGTGGTGTTTCTCGTTGTGGCAGTGGCTACCATTTTCAATATTCAAGCCATGGAAAGGGCACACCGTAGCTTGCCATTGTTGGGGTGGTTGACAAGCTGCCCACAACCCTAAAACACCCCATGGGTTTTGGGTGGCTTGTCAACCAGCCCAACAACCCACCCTTGCCAGGTTTGCACATAACAGCAAGCTAGGATGCAACCCCACCATGACTTGAATATTCAAAATGGTGGCAGCCACCACAATGAAAAGCCCCATGCGGAAATTCACCCATGGTGGCTTCTTGTTACATGTGAACCAGGCCACTATTTATTTAGACACTGACCTGGTTCGTACGACATGATAAGCCATGGTGGGTTGTCATTGTAGGTTGTTTCAGGATAGCTTGTTATGACATCCAAACCCAGAGCGTTGTTTTTTTTCATTTTGGGTTGTTTTCCACCAACAGGCCACCCTGAGAACCCATGACTTGTTGTTGGGTTGTTCAGGGTGGCTTGTTGCGACATCCAAACTCGGCAGGGTGACTTCATAATGGCTTGTCGACCATGTTGTTGGCTTGAGAAGCACCCAACAAGAGCAATCTTGCAATCTCACTAGTGTCACCACCATGCTCCCTCATCTCTTATCAGTGTCCTCCACCCAGTGCTCCTAAAAAATCAAGAAGAGTGCGTCCCGAACACATTCTCAACCTTTTTTAAAAAATTCTTTTTTCAGATCTTGCACAAGTGCACTTGTGCAAGTCCCTGAATAATATTTTTTTTTTAATTGTGAACATGTTACCATGCTCATAAGGGCTCAGAAAATTATATGCATGTGGCGATCTGTTGCAGGGTGGTGGAGTTTCCCTTGTGAAACAGCAACCCCAGCGGACCAATTACAGAAAGGCTGCTGACGTAGGGAACAAGGCAACAAGAACTTCTGCTGCAAAGGCGCCTGGGATACATGCCGGGAGCGGGTGGGAGGACTAAGGGGGAAACAACTCACGGTAAGTTGCAATGTGCCCAATTGTCTGTCGGGAATAATGTGGGTTATCGAGCAAACAACCAACCCATGGTGGCTTATCTTCAGGGTGGCTTAGTGTGATGTGCAAACTTGCTCATTGTGTACCAGTTTCAGTAACAATTCTCTAATTTGTATATAATTGAATAAAACAAAATCATAAAAACAAAAGTAAACAACTACTTTAAAAAAACTCACCAGTGATCTGCTTTAAAAAACACACCTATAAATCAGCAGAGAACACCAAATCAACCACCAAAGGCAAAATGAAAGAAAGAGTGCCTAAGGTACATTTGAAAGGACATCAGGGAGGCCATACAAACCTCCCCAAGCCACAACAGAGAAGGCCCTGGTTAAGATGGCACTTGTAGGAGAGCATTATTTGTTCCAAGGTTCATAGATCTAAGTTCATAGGGGAGTAGATGGTCCCTGAGATTTTCTGTTTTTAAACAAAAACTGTCCTATACAAAACAGGTGCTATCTTTTAAATTCTAAAGAGCATATCCTCAGCCACTGAATTATCTCTTCAGTAAAGTCTTACATCACTCCAGGAAGCTGAGAAGGCCCAGATTTAGGCTCACCTACAGAAGTTCAAAAGAGCAAGAAAAGCCTCCTAGAACATTTCTCTGCTTGGCTTTATATTTAATTTGTGGCGTGCACTGTCAAGAGGCCACTCTTGGTTGACCATAGAGTTGCAATGGAACTCTCACCATCCAGCAGCACATGGTTCTGGTCTAGAGTTTTCAGCTCATTTAGCATCAGCTGTGTCATGATGTCATCAGGAATCAGTCGCCCCTGATCAATATATGACTTAGCAAGTATACCGACTTCTGTGGAAGCAAGAACAAACAAAAGTCTTCTTAGAATTCTATATGGAACTATACAACTTGCCCCAGTTTTTGTTTTTTTTTAATGTTCTGCTTTTCACTAAATGTTTATGACATCTTGTAGAGAGAGAGTGAGATTAGGGAAGAACAGATCCTTAGTCAAGAGAGTCAGGGCTTTGTTACAGGGCTAGGTGAGAGGGCCAATGCGGCCTGGGCACAGCATGTTCAACTGAGCAATGAAATACAGACCAAAGAATCTCCTCTTGCAAAAAGAAGATCATACATTTTGTTCAAAATAAGAATTCCACAGACTATTCTTCATCTTTTCAGTCTTTGAGAGAAAACTTTATATTACATGCTGTCAAATTAAGATAGCGAGGTTTGGTATTTTTCACTTTATTTTTAAAGACAAATCTTACGGAAGGGGTAATGATATGAGGTGGCCTTCCCCAGTCTTTGGATGTGGGGGGAATTGAGGTGTATTAGCTGAGTATCACTCAACTATTTCTCATCTCCCATCAAACTCCTTGAGTCCACTATCTAGTCCAATAGTTTCAACTGCCTCCACATTCCACTGGCCATCTTCACAGGGGTGTTCCATCTGTTCCTTCAGCATTGCCTTTGCCCAGCTCTTTATTTCTGTAGCCATTTCTGTAGCCATTTAACCTTTATTCTAAATATGTTAACTTAGAAGTAAATCCCACTGTGATACCTCCAATCATGTGGGATCAGGAATGCAGCCATAGGAACTTATCTGTATTCAGTATGATTTCTTTAGAAGCATTTTACCCCTTCATCCAAAAAGTCTCCCAGAATGGCTAACAGATCAATTAAAAAAACATGATCTCCTGCAGCAGCAGTTCACTGAACAAAAATAAAATTAAAAATGAACTATTGGCCCTTTCTTCAGGAGCTTCCTCCAACATTGCCTCCATCTCCTGAAAACCCTTTACCTTAGTTTCTTGCTCTCAGAGTAAGCTCAATCCTTCCTCCCCCCCCCCCGCTTATCTTCCATAATTAAAACCTTTTCTGTTTTGACTTTCATAGATAATCATGGGCTGTTGTGTTTTTTTACATTTCCAAACCACCCTCCATTACTCTCTATCTTCCACATCTATTGTACCAATCAGATAACCGTTCCTCTAGTTCTCTTCCAAAGGTCATTCACTGTACATTTCCCAGATCAGATTCCTAACATCCTTAAGGTTGCATATAGCAGTGCAGCCTTACCTAGAAGTATTCCACAGAACTCAGGAGGACTTGGCTTCTCAATAAACTTGCATCGGACTGAGATGCAAAGGAGTTCTTTGATTTTATTTTTATATTTAGTCATGGTAAGGAAGGCCCAACCACACACAAAAAAGCCCAAACCCACACTTTCGTAACACACACATTTAGTAACAATATCTCTTTCCCATCTTTTTCATTGTCTTAGCCTCCCACTCCACCCATGGTTGCTTTTAACTTCATCCAATTTCAGTAATGAACTCCTATGATAGCTGCCTTAACACAGGTCTATATACATGACAACATACACCAGGAGCAGTGAAAAAGAGTATCAGCATGGTCTTTCAAGTGCCAATAGAAGTGAATGTTTAACTTGCATGGACTTATGACTGTTGCAATGTGTACTTACACTGGCTGTGTTTAAACAATATTTAAACTGCTAGAGACCTGCCACGTGAGATGTTAGCAAGGTAGAAGAGGGGAGAAACCAAGTAATCGCAATGACATTAGACTATCTTTGTAACTTATGTATAATGTGCTAGATTTCATAGATCAATTATCATAATTTCTATTACATACAGAATGACTATGGACGGGATGACGCAATAACATTTGCAGCTTGTATATGTGTATACACAAGTTACTGAACCTTCATATACACATTCACACCAATGTATAAAACTGTCCTATTGACATCACTGATTCATGCTCACTATGGAAAGTGAAAGTAACATAGAATATAATTTAAAAATAATCTTGGGGCTATTTTCCATGCTATGGAGAATTACATAAGTTATGCTCCCAACAATGAAATTCAAAATGTTTTTATCAGCCGCCTGAAGATCTCACTGTAGCAAGCCTTTGGCCTTGATCCAACAGAGCTGTTCTTACCGTCCTGGCACACTTCCAGTGCTAAATTAACATGTCAGACCAGTGTTGCAAGTGTCCCACAAGACAAGTGTGCAAAGTATTGGACAGCGCTACTTCAGAAAGCATGATACATATATCCCCCGCCCTCAGTATAGTTTTAACTTTAGCCTATTGGGTCGGGAGCAGACAGCAGTGTGACGTGGGAGAGAGAGGCAGGCAGGAGCATAGGACCACAGCCCTCACAGGAATGCTGGCCCACGAACTTCCACTGGCTTGTGCCACAAGCTTGGCCACCCGTTTGTTAAGCAGTGGTAGTTCAGGTGCTTCAACAGGCCAGAAGGCCAGAGCAAAGTGATAATTACAGCAGATACTGGGAAGAATGGATGCATTCAGAGTGGCAGACCTCTATCAACTATAATTGCTACCCTGGAATACTACAAAGATACTTCCTTCCCTCACCCACACAGCTCTATGCCAGACAGAGATACAGCTGTTGAATTTCTGCCCATTATGCATCTGTTTAAGGCATTGGGAGGCCAGCTAAATTAAAAAGGTGGCGGCAACCATGCTAAGGTCTAACTTTGCCTTCCTGAGTCCCCTCCTCAGATACACTGTCACTGGATGCCAGATGTTTGCTACCTCTGGAAGGTTATCACCACTGAGGCTCCACTGAATACTATTTGTGCCTATTACACATTCCTGCTCGCTCGCTCTCGCGCTCACACACACACCCTAGGCACTTAACTAGCTTTTCCTACCGGTCTTCTTGTTCATATTTTCTCGGAGCAGATCCCCGCTGGAGAGATGTTTCAGGGCGAAATGCTTGACGATGCGGGAAGACACGGTGCCTTTTCCGGACCCAGGGGGCCCCATGATCACCGCCCGCAGCAGCAGCGCCCGCACCATCATCGTTTGGCAGGTGGGCGCGCGGGCGGGGAGAGAAGCAGGATCCCGGCGTCTGCTCGGCGTCGCTCAGCAGCGGCTTTTGCCACCCCAGGCCATCTTCGTCTGAATTGCTGCGCGCTCTATTTATTCCCCCCACGGATTTGCCCTACAAGCTGAAGCGGCGGCGGCGGCAGCGGCAGCGGCAGCAGGAGGAAATGGATGTACAGCCTCGACGCCGAGGCAGCTCCGGAGCCGCGCCTCCCCACGCATTTAGCCCAGCCCAGCTTCCTTTCGCAATTCCAAAATCCAAAAGCAGGCCTCGCAGAAAGGGAGACGCCCCCTGGCAACACTTTCCCCTTGTCTGGTTTTGTGGGGGGGGGGTGTTTCTCCTTTCTTTCCTCTTCTGCTTCCAAATTATTCTCTCGTCTTGAGTTTTTCTTTCCTTTTGTCTATAAGTGCAAACCCATTTTTAAAAAATGTAATAATAATAATAATAATAATAATAATAATAATAATAATAATAATAATAATCCGGAATGAAAACCACCAACTTGGGGCCTAACTACGTGTGACGTTCAACCATCATCATCAGGCGATCACTCGTGACCGAGTAAGATTGTCTTCCGGGATAAAAGGAGGAAATTCTAAAGAAGATTGTGTAGACTCTAGCGATGGGTCCGTAAGTGACTGTGGAGGCCAATTCTAGATCCACACAGCTTCCCACAGTGAGGACACAGGTTACCAGATAGAAGATGGTCCTGTAAAGGATTCATTTGACGTGCTTTTCGCTTAGCACGTTTCTCCCTTTCACCTTGCACTCGGGCTTCTTCAAAGTCCATGGAACCTTTGTGAAAGGCCAACCTCCATTTAGATCGTTCATGGGCCAGAGCTTCACGTTCAACACACCCCGCTGGGGAAGGGCACTTTCAACACTGGCGCTTTTATTCTGAAGGAAAAGCAGCCGCACTGGTGAGGAGAGGCCATGGAACCGTAACCCGTGAAGACCAGCCTCGAAGGGCGGGGAGCCACGCCCGCAGGTCTGAACGTTGCCACACTTCTGGGGGCCGGCCTGGGAGAGAAAGCCCGCAGTGTGCATGGGAGAGAAAGCGGCGGCTGCTTCTACCTCCGCTCTTGCTCGCCCCCTCTGGGCACCATGGTAGGGAGCATTGGGTCCCCAACGCTGCTAGAGAGGGCCTCCGCCGCCACCTGTGCTCCCTTGCTTGCCCTCTCTTTCCTTCGGCTGTGCGGGTTGGGTCACTGAGGGACGAGCCATCTCATCCTCACTCATTCTCCTGTGCTCTCTAAGTAGCATGGTGGTGGGGATTGGACCCAACTAGCCTATCCTCGGGGGGGGGGGGTAGATTTCCAGACGTTTTGGACTTCAACTCCCAGCATTCCTGACCATTGGCAGTGCTGGCAGGGGCTTCTGGGAGTTGAAGTCCCAAACTTCTGTCAATCGACTTTCTGCTCACCCCTGCTCTACACCACCTACCAGTAGATGTTTCCAAAGCAACCAACTACAGAGTGGTGGGTTAGATAAAATTTGGGAGGCTGTGACTATGTATAAACTTACTCAGCAAGTGCAGCAAGCATGGAATCCTAACTTTACTGAAGATATCATGGCACCATGGCTTCCATTTATTTCCTATGTTGAAGCTCTTCAGACTTTTGATCGAATTCCAACCAAGTACAGTGGCCTATATTTTTTCTAATACACACAAAATAACATACACTTGCACATACTTCTTTTATATGCTGTATAAATTGTATTTTTACTCTTTCATTAGGCATTAAGCACCTACTTAGGCCATTTTGCTGCAGATGTTCCATAAGCACATCGGTTATAGACTAAGAATCATAATTACTGAATGCATTTGTTTCTTTGGTGGTCTTGATTTATTATTATGCATGTTATTTTTGTTGCCTTTTTTTTGTTAACTGTATTTAAAAAGAAAATAACATTTCATGGGGGGGGGAAGAGAGGGTGAATGAGTAGGCAGAGGGCAAGTCAGCAAGTCACCACCTCCTTTTACTCATTCACTCTCTCTGGATGACCCCGCAGAGCCCAATCCTTCCTGTTGCTCGCCCCCTCTGGGCACCATGGCCAACAAAAGAGGATGAGCGAGCAAGTAGACTGTTGCAGAGGGAGAGGGCAGGTGCTCAGAGCAGCCATCACTTGCCCAATCCTTGCTGCTTACAGAAAGGCTGGGCAGTTGGGTTAACTGTGTCTGTCTCTCTCTCTGGTTGGGTGGATGGCACAGCAGGAACGATTTGGTTCACTGTGCAGATTTCCCTTAGAATCACTCATCTTTTTCTTTTCTTAGCAGGAAGGATTGGGCAAGTGATGGTCGCTGCGCCCCCCCCCCCATTGTACAGTTGCTTCTCCCCCTTTGGATGCTTATTCACCATGTCTCTTTGGTCTATGCGGGGAGAAGAATTAGGCTTAGCCATCTGGAGGATGCAGCTGCCACCCCTTTGTCTGCTTACTTGCCTTCCCTCACTGAGTGATCGGGAAGTTTGAGCTGAGGAGTGGGGCTGGGCAGCGTGTGTCTATGGGGTGGACAATTGGATGGGATGTGCATGAGGTGTACATGTCTGTGTAAATGGTGTGTGTGAGAAAGAGTAGGGTGGTCATGCTTACTTTGGTCTCTGGCTATGCCCACTGCTGGCATGGGGGGCCCAGGAGGTTCCCTTGGTGGTAATCTGGCCCTCAGGATGCAAAAGATTCTCAAACCCTGCTCTAAACTATTTTGAAGCCATTAAGGAGTGGCAATCTCCAGTCCAATCCTTTTAGCACCTGCTAACAACCTGACAATGACTAGGTTTGCACGACATGCTAAGCCTTAGTAGGTGAAACACCACTGAGGCTTAGTGTGTCGTCTGAGCACTGCAGGGTAGTTTATACGCCAACCTGTTGTGGCTTAAAAACCCTCCTGCTAAACCATGGTTCATGCTAGGGTTTACAAAACCCTAGTAGGCTTAGCATGTCATCCAAACCCGGACGAAACACTAACCCTAACACAAGCCAAAAGGCACAGAGCCTCTTGGCCAGAGTGGCAGACAATGCTGCCGCTCTGGCCAATGACAGCTGGCCAAGTGCCCAAGCAGCACTGGCCCGGCTGTCATCGGCTTCCCTGCACACTCCTGCCGATGTCCTGCATCAGCAGAAGCACACGGGGAAGCTGCCGGGCTCCGCCAACACACACCACCTCCTTTCCTAGCAGGAAGGGGGCAGGCAGCAGATCATCCCTTGCCCCTGCTCGTTGTGGCACCCGCAGGCACCACAACAGCTGGTTGCGGTGGGGGGAGGGCCAGCGATGAGCCCTGTGGTGCTGTGTTTCCTCTTGATGAAATGCAGTGCCATAGTGCTCATTGCCCTTGCTCAGCGGGGCCGCTACGGCCTCGCCATGCAAGGGCAACTGACAGCTGGTGAAAAGTGCCTCTTGGACACTTTTCACCAGCTGTCATCCCTGTTCTGCTCCCCTCAGTGCTCCCACAGTGTCCCCTGGGATACCAACAGGAGGACTGAGGGGAGAGGCACAGCTGGGGCCTGGGGCAACTTTAAGCCCACAAAGGCTTCAGAGCCTCTGTGGGCTTAAAGTTACATACGAACCTGGCCAATGGGAGCTTGCTTCGAGATGGACAGCTCCTAGCACCACCAATCCAAAGGCATCATGTACCTACTCTGTCTTTTTCTCCTTACCAGTAATTTAGGAGTGTACTTCATAACAGCATGTCTCTGGTATGCCTTATTGTCCCTGGTTTTGAGACAAGGACTCCAAAATTATAACCTGCCAAAACTGGCATTGTAGCTCACACCTCCCAAGTAATATTTCTTTTCTGTTGTTTTATTTATCTGGTTGCTGGTAGTTTTCTTAACATCTTTTTTATTTATTTATTTAACTTGATGTGATTTTCTTTTTAATTGTACTTAGGTTTTTGTGGAGTGAGATCTCTAGGTGTGAGAAGCCCACCCCTTTGGGCTGTTGTCCAGTTAATCCGGAGTAGTCCAATTAAAGTCAAAGAGATTGCTTTCTGCAGTAACACAGAAAGGTTTCCACAGGTTTGTGGAAAGCGTTTTGCTTTTATGGAAAGCAAGGCCTCCTATCTTGTCTCCCAGATTACCATGAAACAGTGGAAGTGTGTAACTGTTACTGTCATGTATGCTACTGATTAGATTGGGAAAGTGGCCACGCCAATTTCAGGTTTCTATTTTTGACAATGCCTCTGACCAGAGGTGTAATAAACTCAGCAGGTTATGCAACTTCTCAGTGTCGCTTTAATCCATCATAACCACTAGGTCATTCATTCTTCCTTTCATCAAATAAGTTATTTTAAACCCTTCTAAATGCTCCCACAACCCCTCATACTGGGCTACCTCAAAAACAGATATTGCTCCCCCCCCTGCACTTCTGTTTCTTAATTATTCAGTCTTGTTAGTTTACAAGTTTACAACTTTTATTCGATAATAATAAATAAGTAAAAAGTAATGTCATTTGATGATATGTCTAAAGCCACATTTGGGGGGGGGGAGGAGATATTAAACAATATCTTAAATTACACAATTAAAAAAAAATGACTTCATTCCCCAAATATTCAAGCATTGTATTAACACTTCCACATTATTATAGAATATCCTAAAATAGTTATTCTCAAAACCTGATCTGTGGACCAGCAAATGCTCTGCAGAATGCATATTGCTGCTACTCCACAGGCAAAAGAACTGATGATGATGCTTCACACGTTGACCTGGTTTGCATGACATGACAACCCATCGTGGGTAACTAGCCACGGTTGGTTGTTGTGTCATCCAAACTTAGACCGCTTCCTGCAGGGTGGCTATTTTTTAGCAACAAGCCACCCTGACAACCCATGGCTTGTTCTAGGGGTTGATTGACCCACAATGGGTTGGTATGTTGTCCAAACCCAGGAAAGCAATTTTATTGTGGGTTGCAGGGATCAGCAAAAAAGCTGCTCAGCAAGAGCAGCAAAAACCCCTGCTGCTTTTTGCAATTTCATCCACGCCATCACCAGTGACAGCCCTGCCACCGATGCCCAAGCAGCACTTTGGAGTGACCGTCACTGGTTCACCACCTTTTTTTTTCAGACCCAGAAAATTGTGTTGGTTTTTAAATTATTTTTTGGTCAGTCTTTCGCAAGTGTGCACTTACAGCTGTTAGACATGAGAAGTCTTGCCTGGTCACTTTCCTTGTACTGTATGTTTCAGCTGTCAAAGGGAGTGGTGAAGTGGAGTAACATACATGGAAACTGACAGGGCCAAACTGCATATAGGCACATTTTCCCACAGTTGCCAGCAGCTGATTGCCCAGCTGGCAATTGAAAAGCACCAGTAAAGGGGGGAAAGTCACAAAAGAAGGCGTACCCAAAGGGGTGGGGTGAAGCAAGATCTCTCACTGAACAATAGGCGGGTTTTATTCATTTATTATATTTATACCCCGCCTTTTTTCCTGCAAGGAACCCAAGGCGGCTTACATAGTCCTCCTCCTCCTCCTCTCCATTTTATCCTCACAACAACTCTGTGAGGTAGGTTAGGCTGAGAGTCACCCAGTGAGTTTCATGGCCGAGCGGGGACTAGAACCCAGATCTCCCGAGTCCCAGTCCAACACTCTCACCACCACGACATGGCAACAATCATGGTAAGTTACCACGATTGTTTGCCGGAACCCGCAAAGTAACCACAATGAGCCCGACAGACAATCGGGCTTATTGTGGTTGCTTCATTCCGTCTTCCCCCTCACCCCTCTAAGGGTTGTGAATGAACAGTGGTGAATGAAAAGGGGTAGCGATCAGAGCGGGAATAGGGAGACAAGACGGGTTTTGCTGCAAAGGAGACAGATACCAGCAGCCAGCTGGAGGACCAAGGGGGAGGAGGGGGAGAAGCCACAGTAAGCCCAATCGTCTGTTGGGTGCACCATTAGTTATTCTGCAAACAACCCACACTGTGTAACTTATTTGCAGGGTGGCTTAGCGTGACGTGCGAATGTAGCCATTCTGTGTTAGAAATCGCATTGTACATAGTACTTGTAGCTGCATGATTAATGTACCTGAAAACTTATCTTTTTCATGCACATGCATGAAAGTACCTGCAAAATATTTTTACATACACATGTAAAATTAAAAATCATGTGGAAATTGATCCTCTGTGTCTTCCTGATGTAAGACAATCTGTTTTCTCTCCTGTATTTGTCAGCAAACACAAAAGCAGAGTTGAGTGTGTCTTTCACTACTATGTGAATCAAGCTGTTTTACCTTTTAACAGCTGCACTTATGTAGATGAAGCATTCCCCATCACTACATTGTCATGCCAGGCAAAGGCTCACCCACTAAATTTCTGCAGGCCAGACATCTGAAAAAAGACACAGAAGCTCTGCTAGGGGAAAAAAAGTCCTGGCGACCCCATGAACAGTGGTGTAGTGGTAAATTTTGTAGTGCAGACTCTCATCATAACAGTCCCCATTGCCACACACCCAAGGAGTCCAGAATGCAGGCAGCTGTGTTGATCCATATCAACAAACCAGTTGTTTGGACAAGAGACTGCAATGCTAAATGCTCAACCAATCCTTCAAATTTATTTATTATTTATATTTATTTATCGCCCATCTGGCCGGCAACCGGCCACCTTGGGCGATGTACACAGAATAAAAACAATAAAATACATTAAAAACAATATAATTTTTTTAAAAATCTTAACCCACCCCATATTCCCGCCTGAACAACCAGGTTTTTAATGAGCGACGGAAGCTCAGCAGAGAGGGGGCATGGCGGAGGTCACTCGGGAGAGAATTCCACAATACGGGGGCTGCCACAGAAAAGGCCCTCTTCCTCGTCCCCACCAGTCTAGCTGCTCTGGCTGAAGGGACAAGGAGAAGGCTGCCCGTGGCAGATCTTGTTGAGCGGCCCACTTGGGTGTTGCTGGAGACGCTCCTTGAGATAGACTGGACCGGAGCCGTATAGGGTTTTAAAGGTCAAAACCAACACATTGAATTCGGCTCGGCAAGCAACTGATAGCCAGTGCAACTCCTTCAGCACTGGCGTGATGTGATCCCGCCGGCGGCTGCCTTTAACCAGGCGAGCCGCCGCGTTCTGTACCAGCTGTAGCTTCCGAACCGTCTTCAAGGGTAACCCCACGTAGAGCGCATTACAGTAGTCTAGGCGAGAGGAGACCAAGGCATGAACCACTGATGGGAGCAGGTAATTAGGAAGGTAGGGAGTTGATGGAGTTGATACAGCGCCGCCCGGCTCACAGCTGCCACCTGAGCCTCCATGGACAGCTGGGAGTCTAGAATGACCCCCAAGCTGCGGACCTGGTCCTTCAGGGGTAGATGTACCCCATTCAGCACCAGGTCAACATCCCCTAACCTCCCCTTGTCCCCCACCAGAAGTACCTCGGTCTTGTCGGGGTTCAGTTTCAGCATGTTCCTAGCCAGCCAGCCAGCCACTGACTCCAGGCACTTGGACAGGGTCTCAACGGCCAGCCTCAGTGAGGACTTGAAAGAGGTAGAGCTGCGTGTCATCCGCATACTGATGACACCGCACCCCAAACCTCCTGATGATAGCTCTCAGCAGCTTGAGGTAGATGTTGAATAACATCGGGGAGAGGATGGAACCCTGCGGCACTCCACAGGTGAGCAGCCGAGGGTCCGAAGCCTCCTCCCCGAGAACTACCCTCTGGTACCTTCCAGAGAGGAAGGACTGGAACCACTGCAATACAGTGCCTCCCAAGCCCAACCCCTCCAGGTGGTCCAGGAGGATACCGTGGTCCACGGTATCAAAAGCCGCTGAGAGATCAAGGAGGACTAGAAAGGAGCATTCGCCCCTTTCCAAAGCCCGTCCTCATATCATCCACCAAGGCGACCAAGGCCGTCTCCGTCCCATGTCCAGTCCTGAAGCCCGACTGGCACGGATCTAAATAATCGGCTTCATCCAAGTGTGCCTTCAAATTGAATCTAAATTGGTAATCAGGCATGGTATAAAGACTACAGAAATCTCACTTGGAGAGATATATTTTTCCAGCAGCATGCCAATGAAGCACGATATTTTACTACCTTTACTGTGATTTGATTTGGCCTTGAGATCTGATTATCCTTATCTGAACATCCTTCATAACCATTAACGAAAATCTAATGTGTGCCAAGTGGTCCCCTTGCAGTTAGTGGGCCTTATCCTGCTAATTTCCTTCAAGAATGTGAAATTTGTGGCATTGGACTGTGGTTTGGCAGACCTATCAGCTCACCCTGAAGACAGTTGTTTTTATTAACATAAGTGCATATGCCCTTCAAAGTATGTATGGGAGTATAGCCCACCCATGTAAGGCTAGAACTTGGCTTGCTTTTTACCAGGAGAGAATGGGGGACAGTACCAAAAAAACAAAACAAAACAGCAGAGCAAAAGGTGAGCAGTTATTTATTTTATGGAGAGTAACCTAAGTGTTTTGAGTGTAGGTCTTCCTTGGGGACAATAAAAAAGGGGGGCACACATTTAAGAATGGATTTTAAAGTGAATGTAAATTGCTAAAAGAACTCATAAATCGATAGTACTAAAAGAGAATGTGTCTGTCTGTCAGCACCATAACTCCAAGACCACAAAACATAGACACCTGAAACTTGGTATGCATACTAAGGGGACCTTACAGGTGTGCACTCCATGGTTATTCGGTTTCTAAAACACATCAGTTAATTTTAATTAATTTAAATGTGTCAGTGGGTTTTAAGTCTGTAGTACTATCTTCAGTCACTAAAGGCACAATCCTATGCAAGTTTAGACAGAAAAAAAGGCCTACAACTCCCAGCAGGCCCCACTCAGCATAGCTGGGTGGGGCGTGCTGGGAAGTTGTAGGCCTTTGTTTTGGTCTAAACTTGCATAGGATTGTGCCCTAAGTGGCAGATGTCCCTAACCAGCACATAGCTTTGCAGTCAATACAGTTTGAAGCCTGGGGAAAGTAGCCTGAGGGACATTTGTACAGCTGTCCCTCTCCACTAAAGGGGCAGCCCCTCTTTAGGGGAATGGAGTGGACAGACCCCTCCCTCAGGCGTAGATGGGTACACCATGGCACGGGCCAGGCCTAGGGTTGCTAGCAGCCATGGCTTCACTCAGACAGGGTGGGCACAATGTTTCCAACTCTGACAGTTGCCTAACTTTGCTTGAAGGCTTCACTGTATCAAAGTAAGGGATATTCTAACCCATGAGAAGCTGCGTTCGTTCGCCAGTATCTGTTAAAACAGAAAGTATAAATGATGTAATATTGCATATTACAGCTTCTTCATAAGAACATCAGAAGAGTCCTGCTGGATCAGAACAAAGGCCTATTTAGTCTAGCATTCTTTTCCTGCAGTGACCAACCAGCTGCCCACAGGAAGCCCACAAGCAGGACAAGAGTGCAATAGCATCCTCTTGCTCATGTTTCCTAGCAACTGGTATTCCCAGGCATACTGCCTCCAATACTACTGGAGGTAATACATAGCCATCATGACAGGTAGCCATTGATAGCCTTGTCCTCCATTAATTTGCCTAACCCCCTCTTAAAGCCGTACAAGTCAGTGGTCATCACTACATCTTGTAGTGAATTCCATAGTTTAACCACTGTGCGGAGAACTGTTTCCTTTTATCTGTCCTGAGTCTCCCACCATTTAGCTTTGTTGGCTGACCCCCCACCCCGTTTCTAGTATTATGAGAAGGAGGAAAACTTTCTCCTATCCGCTTTCTCCACACCATGCTGTTTAGATGGGTGAAAGTCCACTGATTTTGCCATTGATTTCAGTGGTTTGCATTCCAAGACTGCAATCAATAAACCATTTAAGCTAGTACAGTTTCACTTAGCTAATATAATTCTATGAGTCATAGATGGTGGCAGGTATACAATCCAGAGAACCAAGCAGAAATTAATAATTGGTGAGTTATACATTTAATTGTCGTGGGACTACACAACTGGAAATATCAAGGCCTGTGGCTTATGCTGGCTCAGCTTGTCTGGAGTGTGGAAAGTTAAGCAGAGTCAGGCCTGGTTATTACTTGGATGGGAGACCCCTCCTCTAGTTTCCTGCATTGAGCAGCGGGCTGGACTCGATGGCCCTGTAGGCCCCTTCCAACTCTATGATCCTATGATATCCTATGAAATAAGGGCTTGGGTTTAAACATCCGAAGCCCAAGCATAGGTTGCTTCTTCCACACTCAACCTTTCCTCTGGAATTGCCATCATTCTTTGTTCACTTGATTACAGAGAATCCAGATGTCGTCATTGTCAGCCCAGCACATTCCAGTATTTTTCTGTGTTGTCCTCCTGTTCTGTTTTTCTAAGCCTGATTTGTGGCAATTTTTCTGATTTGTGGCAATGCACAGACTAGAGTTCATAAAAAGAACGTTGTGTTATAAAGTATTGTCTAGTTGCGAATACCAACTCTGGCCAATAGATGTCACTCATTCTCTATACAGCAGTGGCCTTCATCCTTTTCAGATGTAGGACCCACCTTCAGCCCAAACATGCATTTGGGGACCCATTTCTTTGACTATTCAAAAAGGCTGCAGAATGCACCTGGCACATGCCGTGTTAAATTGTGGGTTAATTAACCCACAATTTGCTGCCATTATGTGCAAACAGCCTCATTATGGGGAGAAGTATGCTGCCCTTAACTCATTTGAATGAAAAGCATTATTTAAAAGCATAAATACCATAGCATAAAAGCATTATTTAAAAGCGGGAGCGGGGAGTGGAAACAATTCAAAATTTAAGCTGCAACATATAATCACCAACCTACCTTGTAGATGCAGAACAGGTACAAATAAATTCCATCTTATTATATTTTTGCCTTTGTCTATAAGAACTGTGTGAAAATAAAAACTTCAAAAGCTTCTAACTATAAGCGGAAATCCTAAGCACATTTACCAAGGAGTAAGTCCCACTGAAGTCAGTGGGATTTACTTCTGAGTAAACATACTTAGAATTGTGCTGTAAATCTACTACTAAGGTTGTATAATATATCATGTTTTAACTATTGTAATCAAGCCTAAGTATGTGAAACTGAAACAATTGCATATTCTTTCTCTGTTCCCCCCCGCCTTCCTCTGTGGTTTTCCCTGTGTCCATTTTTAGATTGTGATCCCTTGGGGTAGGGACCTGTCCTCTGATTCTTGTAAAGTGCCACGTACATAAATGGCACTATACAAATACTAATACTAATATCGGTTCTTTATCCAAAGCCTCACAAATGCATTGCACAACTTGTAATAAATGCAGCAATTTCAGCTGAAAGGCACTTGATGCTAAAGGGACTTCCAACTCGTAGAAAATTTGCTCAGACCTGTTCCATATTTAGCACAATGAAGTTGTGCTGCCTGAAAGTGGCGTAGTGGTAAGTTTTGAAGTGCAGGCGCTCATCATGACAGTCCCCAGGGAATATCCAAAAATGCAGTGATCCATATCAACAAACCAGTTCTAGCGCCACCAGGAGGAGGTCTTTTGTAAAGCTAAGGGGTCATAGAATCATAGAAAAGTAGAGTTGGAAGGTGTCTATAAGGCCATCAAGTCCAACCCCCTGCTCAATGCAGGAATCCAAGTCAAAGCATCCCTGACAGATGGCCGTCCAGCTGCACCTTGAATGCCTCCAGAGTGGGAGAGCTCACCACCTCCCTAGGTAGTTGGTTCCATTGTCTTATTGCTCTGACAGTCAGGAATTTTTTCCTGATGTTTAGGTGGAATCTGGGTTGCCCAGTCAAGATCAAGCCCCACCCTCCACCAAATACTTTCATTACAACAAGGAAAAATATACTTTTGCAGGAAAGATTCATTTCCTCCCAGCTACTTTGAGGATTGCAGCTAGGCTCAGAGGAAGCAGGGAAGTCAGAGGGGGCTGGCAGATGTCAGTATCCCTGCTAATAAAAAAGTGCCTGAGTTGCATGCCTGTGACCCCTACACCACTGTAACGGACCTGAGATCTTGCACGTTGTTTAAACTGCCAGTCGGCAGCATTCAGGCTCATAAGCCCAGGCCCAGAATCCTTTCTATTCCTTTATTTTGCCAAACATTTCTATTTGTGTAGAATTTGGATGGGGATGGTTGGGCCTTGTGCATAGAAAGCAGCACATGGAAAATGACAGGGGGAAGGAGGGGGTAGCAACACACATTCCATTCAAGAGAAGCTTCAAAACATTAATCGGGAGAGTGATGGATATTGTGCAAAAGCCCCACTTGTCTGACAGTTAAAGATGAGTGCTAGACACGGGGCAGAAAGTCCTCCCACTTCTCAGGTGCGCCTAAATCATCCCACTTCTTTGCAATGGATGTAAAACTCAGGGATGTTGGAGAGTCCTTGGTCTCGAGTCACGAGTCCTTGGACCAAAATGGTGACTCATGAGTCACGAGTCACTCCCAAAGCTGACTCCACGAGTCCCTATTAAAATCAATGGGGGGGGGGGGGTTCCCGAACAAAATAAGGCTACTTCAGATGTGCCTAGAATTTATTTAAGCCACACAAGTGTGCCTTGTTATTTCAAAACTCTGCCACTGATTTTGGCAAGAACAGACCAGGCAGACAAACCCAAAATAACCAGGCAGGCAGAGGAGGCAGGGAACCCCAAAGCAGGCAGGCAGATACTTTTGTCTTGGACAATTCAAACTGTGGAACTGGTCAAGAAGGGAGGCAGGGAACCCCAAACAGGCAGGCAGAGGCAGCCAAACCCAAAATGTCTGAAAGGTTGCATTTTAGGAAAATGATTTAAAAAAATAAACTTGCTGTTGCATTTGAGGAACACGGTTTTTTTCTAAATGTTTGGCCCCCATTCCGGAATGGTGAGGTCTCATCACAATTCCAACCTCACTGAACACCCACTCTACTGACCAAAGAGAGGCAGTAGTGAAAATGCCCAAAGAGAGAAGAGAACCCACACGCACTGGCTTTAGAAAAGCCCCTTCTCCTTTAGATATTTTACGGTCTTTCCCTGGAGAAAGAAGTTGGATTACAAAATGCTTCATTCTTAGTTCGAGAGCTACTGGGGGTCAAGCTTGCTTTGAAGCTTTTGCCTCTGCCCTAAAGCCCTTACTCTTGGCTGAATGTTACACAGTGCGGAGGAAAGGATCTCTGCACGTGTAGATAACCACTCTCTACTTTGTAGTTATTACTACAGTTATATCCGGAAATTCACCCCCTCTCCGTCCCTACGCTTTAAGAATCCATTGTGTGAACATAATGCTGGACTAGATGGATCCTTGGTCTGATCCAGCATGGCTCTTCTTAGGTTCTTAAAGAGTAGGGGCGGAGAGGGGGTGAATTTCCAGCAAGCTTGACCCCTTGCAATTGTAATTTTTTCAAAACTAAACTTTGCTGGCAGTGCTTTTTTTTCGCTCCAACACCCTGGTGTTGCAGTTGCACTTGCACAGGTTGAACTTGAGATGCAGCCATGAGCAACAACAAATAAAGAATTATGAGTGATGAAGAGTTCTGTGTAACTGAAAAGCTTGCATCTTCCCACATCAATAGTAAATGATCCAACAGAGCGGGGGGGGGGGCATGGGGAAGCACTTATTTTTGTATTGCTTAGGGCAGATCTGCACAACAAACCTGTATTTGTGTTTATACCAGTTAAACTCTCATGGCTTCCTCCTCCTCTCCTCTCCCTGCCCTGCCCCGCTGCTCCAAATATTGGGAACTTTAGTTTATTGAGGCTGCAGAGAAAGATCCCACTCCCTCACAGAACTATGGTGGGGAAGGTATGATTTTGCAGCATGCAACCCTACACATCTGCTCAGAAACAAGCCCCACTGTTTTCAGTGGGGCTTTACTTCCAGGTAAATGTATCAAGGATTGCAGCCTAAACCAGTTCAAAAATCTGTCATGCAGAGATGCCTTCGCTTCAAGGTAAGAAATACCAAAAGATTCCTTAAGGTGGCAGATAGACGATAGACGTGTTCCCCCTTCTTCCCACCCGCCCCACCTTCTTAAGATTTGTTTTACCTTTCTATGAAAATAATAATTACCCACCCACCCAACGATTAAAAACAACAACTACACAAACCTTTTGTAAAAACGGATGAGAAGAAGGGGGGATCAAACAAACTTTGTAGTCATGAATAATATTTAAGTTCCTTGGAAAGTGGATGGAATTGCCTGGAAGAAACTTGCCTTTGCAGAACACACACAGCAGTTTAAAAAAAGAAAGAAAGCAGCTAACTTAACTCTTTTTGTAAAAGTTTCTTTCCACCCCTCTCCAGTGCTGCCTGGCGTCTCCTGTCCTCCAGCCGCTCTGCCTGGCTCCACGGCTACTGGAGAAACATTTAAAGGGTCCCCCCCCCCCGCACCGAGGTGGTGCAGCATGAAAAAGGAACCTACTGGAAAAAGTTCCGAGTCCCGAGTCGAGTCTAGAGTCCCATTAAAAATATAGGGACTCGAGTGGGAGGGAGGACTCAGTCGGACTCACGAGTCGAGCCTCGGAGTCCGAGTCCTGGGATGCTATGCAGATCAGGGTTTTTACCATTTTTGCAATAACTCACTTGATCCAGAATTGTCTGTGGAGCTGCAGTGCCAGATCCAGGTTTTTGAGGGCCTCTGGGCAAGACACCCTCTGTGCCCCCCCCCAGTGAGTCTATCTTCTCACTGCCAGTGTCACCAGCTACTATTGCTCCTTGTCAGACCTCCCCACTGTGATTCAAACCCGAAGCTTTACTATGGTCAAATCCCAACGCTGCCACCACCTGTCAGACCTCCCTCCACCTCCACCTTTGCCCAGCCCACCACCTCTGTAAGCACTTCAAACATCAACACTCTCTTAATCTCCTCCACTGCCACCAACCCCTTCAGGGTAACTAACTCAGACCACACCTTTTAAGTTTTAAAAGGAAACAAGTTTATTTAATTACAATTAAGGGTAGGGAAATAGATAATGTTAATAGGTTCTAAATGTTGATAACCCCCCTCTCTCTAAACTCCCCTCAGACTTCTCACAAAAACCCACTCTCTCCTCCCTCTTCAGACCTCTGAACAGCACTGCCCACTGTTTATATAACACAGGCTTCACACACCCCTTCTCACTCTCTCAGCCAATCAGCAGACATCGCAACATTCCACACTCCTCTCACACTCCCCCCTCCCCTCACATACTTACAGCTATAACGCTTTGCCCATGGGCAGGGGCATGACACTCGTCATCTTTCTCATTACTTGCTAGCTTGACAGGCAGAGAGCCAGTGAACAAGTAGGCAGTGCCATCTACCGCTCCTCCTTCTCACCACCATTGTTGCCTGGGCCAGAGCTAGAGCCAGGTAAAAAGCAGCTTGCAGTGATGAAGAGGAGTAACTCCAGGGGGCTCTTGTCACTGGGCCCCTCAGCAAGTGCCTGACTGTACCTATTCTTGACACCAGCCCTGAGCTGGGGGAGGTGGGTGCTTGCAAAGACAGCTTTCTCTTCTGCCAACAACTGAAGCCCCAAGACCAGCAGAGCCTCTTGCTGGGCTTTGGCCTTGAAGGAAGAGGAAACTGTCTATCCAACTGCCTGCCTGCTGCCTCTCATGATTGTTGACTTCTCCATTTATATAAACTGTTGTTTTCATGGTAATGAGTGTGAATGTGCTAATTCAAGCTTGTTAGCAAATAGTTCATGGAGATATAAAGAAGGTGAATGGATCACAGGCTACAGAGTCTGGCCTAATTTGAAATAAAACCATCCCACTCCTGCCCCCCCTTCAAACCCTAATAGATTTACAATATGCCTTTTGTAAATTTATCTGGAGGATTGAGACCCAAATTATCTTTTTAATTTTTTCTCTCTCCAAGCATTAGCAATGTGGAGTGTTAATTAATTACCATGTAACCTTTTGGACAATACAAAGTTTCTCTCCATTCTAACATGCCTGACTGATGTGGTCATAGCTCTGGTGGAGCGATCCTTGTTCTTATACTGTTTCCTCTGAGCAAAAGCCAAGAGGCAGGTTCATGAATGGATGCAAAAAAGGAGTGGAATAGAATAATGGCCGCATCAGTCAACATTATAGAGAAATAATCCCGCTGTATCGGTAAGGATATTGAGATTTGTAAGATTCATCGGAACCCAGGAAAATGCAGAGAAGTAGTCTAAGGGCACAATCCTATGCATGTTCAGACAGAAAAATGGCCTAAGACTCCCAGCATGCCCCAGCCAGCCAGCCATGCTAGCTGGGGCATGCTGGGAATTGTAGGCCCTTTTTCTGTCTAAACATGCAAAGGATTGCACCTTAAGAAAAGAATGGTTTTATTACTATCAAACAACTACGTACTTCTTGTATATGTTAAAATGTAATAATAAACTAAAGAGTTGACAGTTTGCTTCTCTTTAATGGTTCCAACTTGATTGTTATTGAATGTTGTATTCATATCTATTGTGAGCCCATTTATTTATTTATTATTTATTTATTTATTATATTTATACCCCACCATTTTTCCTGCAAGGAACCCAAGGCGGCTTACATAATCCTCCTCCTCCTCTCCATTTTATCCTCACAACAACCCTGTGAGGTAGGTTAGGCTGAGTCGGTGACTGGCCCAAAGTCACCCAGTGGGTTTCATGGCCGAGCGGGGACTAGAACCCGGATCTCCCGAGTCCCAGTCCAACACTCTCACCACTACGCCTTGTAATTGCAGATAAGGTGTGTATCAGGGCCAGGGAAGCTGTGGCCTGCAGAAGTTCCCTCCTAGGCCCCACCCCTCTCCCAGCATTAGAAAAAGGCAGCCTTTCTCTAGTGCTGGAAGAGAGGAAACCCCACTCTTGTCTCTGATTGCTCATTGGAGGTAAGTGTGGGGGGTTTCCTCTGCCAGTGCAATAGAAAGCCTGAGAGGGACTGTCCTTTCTCCATGTAGAGAGAGGCAGGAGCAATCACTCCATGCCTCTCTGTGTTAAAGAAATGATCTCCAGAAGCGATGAGAGGCACAACAGGTAGTTCATTGGACGCCATCTTTACAGTAATACCTTGGATTACAAGTAACTTGGTTTGAGAGCGTTTTGCAAGACAAGCAAAATTTTTAATATTTATTTAATTTTTTTTGACTTGATATACAAGCGTCGTCTTGCAATACAAGTACTGTAGTACGGCTTAAATTAAAAATCTCTGTACAAATTTTTTGGGGGGATTTCGTTTTGATATAAGAGTGTTTTGGATTACAAGCACCTTTCCGAAACGAATTATGCTCTCAATCCAAGGCATGACTGTATTCAGAATGATGTGCGTCAGAGAGTGAGCAAGGCAGGTCAGTTCTGCCATACAAAGGCAGCGGTTCACCTTATGTAGACTTACAAAGTGCGAGTCTGAGCATGCTCAGTTAGTACTACAGCTCACTTCTTCTGGCCCAGTGCCACTAGTCAGTACACCAATGCGTAATTCTTTACATTCCTGATCATGCCCTTCTTTCCTTCTCTATCATATTCTGCTCTTCAGTGCCTGCAAATTCACCTGTCAGTATGTTTTTCCTCATCTTGATTGCAACTTTTTTGTTTTATCTACCATGTGTGTTATTGGCCTCTCAGTGAATGATTAGATAGATGATCAACTAATCCCATCATTCAAATGCTTGCCTTACCTCATCATCTGCATGGAGAAACTCCTTTCTCCATGGACAGGCAGGCACAGAATAATCGCCCCTTTCCCCTTTCTGCATGGGGAAAGGGACCCCCATGATGTCATGTGGTGGAGCCTTGGGAGGGATCCAGCCCCTGGGATGTGAGCCGGAAGGCAATCTGGCCCCCAGGGCTGGAACAGTTCCCCACCCCAGCATAGATAAATAAATTTGACTTAACTGCCCCCAAACTCTACTGCCAACTTGCCTACAGGTAGGACTGGGCCTGCTGCTTACATTTATGCCACATGGAAGCATTTTTTTTGTTAGCCTACTTAATTTTTTTTCATTCTTCCAGGCTCAAAGTAGGCAAACTTAATTTTTCTTCATCAAAAAGACAGGAGCGAGGCAAACAGTGATCAATAACCCAAAACAATTGCTGTGCCTGAAAGAAAATTAACTCATAATTATGGTAGACCTAATCTTATTTGGGGACAGTATCTTACTGTTTAAGGTTCCTTTCACTTTGGGATTTGAATTATTTAAGTAAAAATAAAGAGTGAGCTCAGGGGAGCCAAGGGTAGCATAAAAGCACTGGGTGACATTGCAAAACATGACAATGCTTGAATTGCACGTGCATTGCCTCCCCACTGTAATTCTATCTGTGGCGGTGTTGGGTTGGTGACTGCTCAAAATAGCTGCATTTGTAGCCAAATGTGTGCATTTGTACCTCCGTGCAGCTAAAACAAAAACAAAGAAGATTCTTGTGGCACCTTAAGGGCTAGCAGCGTAATCCTCCTGTGCATGTTTACTTAGAAGTAAGCCCACTTTGTCCAAAGGGTCTTACTCCCAGGTAAGTGGATGTGGGATTGCAGCCCAACAGATTTCTTGTGGCATAAGCTTTGGTAGACTGGAGCATCAGATGCATGCATAATGTAGCTAGAAATAAATCAGGGTTAATCTATTGCAGTTAACTGCTGCTGTGTTACCAGTCCTTTCTATAGCACTTCCCAGCATACTAAGTGCTTTACAAATCTCGACCTCACGTTCATCTTACCCCACGGAGTCCGTCCGTGCCGTGCGTATGACTTGCCGCCGCCTTCGGCCGAGCCAGTTGCTGAGCTAAGCAGCGCCCCTTCCGAAGCCCCGCCCCTTTCGCCTTTGACCCCGCGGATGTCTCAGCATTCCATCTTCCTGTTCCAAACCACGTGGACGCGCGCTGGGCACTGCGGGGCAACAGCGGCGGTGCTGTGTGATCGTCGCAACAAGGTGGCTCTGTTGCTTTGCCTACCTGCGCTTGCCTGCTAGCTAGCTGGCTGGCTGGCTGGCTGGCTGGCAGCCGTGGTTGCACTGGCGCGCAGCAGCAGCAGCAACAACATGGCGAGTGAATCGCACTCCCTCAGCTATGTTGGGTGCAACTTTTTGCGGCAGAGGCTGGTGCTTTCCACGCTGAGCGGGCGGCCAGTGAAAATCCGCAAGATCAGGGCCAAGGATGACAACCCCGGCCTCAGAGGTTCGTCTGCCTTGGGCTGTAGGATGCGTCCATGCGGGTGGTTCGGAGTAGTGGTGATGATGGTGGGCGAGGAAGGAAGGAGGGAGGGAGGCGGGCAGGCAGGCAGGCAGGCAGGCAGACGATGCTGAGAGCGGCTGTTGGAGGCTTGCATGCTGGCGGGTGGATTGAATTCCCGCGGAGGCGGCAACAGCAGCGAACCTGGAATCGCCGGGAACAGGCTGATTCTGTTCGCGTCCGGCTGGGCGATGTAAGAGCGTCGCTACCTACTTCCACCAAGAAGGAAGCCTCCTCGGTAAGAGGTTTTGTGCGCTGATTGCGGGGTTGAAGCAGGACCTCTCCCTCTTCAGTCCGCCGCCTTGTGAGTAATCTGTGCAACGAACAATGGGGTAGGATGCCGATACCTTCTCTGCGAGCGCTTTGCTCGGCGCGTTCCTGTTTATGCCTCTCGGAGAGCGGATTGTCAAGTGGTTTTCCTTCCCTCCCCCCCCCACCCCCATATGGTTTTTTCAGAACTTTCCTGGCCAATCCCTGTCGCAGCAGCCCACACCTGGATGTGATCTCCACAAAGCCAGTGTGTATTATTATTATTTTTAGGTAGCCTTTCCTGAGAAGGTGGAACAGATTAACTCAGAATTAAAACACTGAAGTCTGACAAAACAGCAACAAAAAAGTCATTGGCAATAGACTCGAGATGGTGCAGCTACTTCTAAAAGGATTTGTAACTCCCCCCCCCCCTTGGGAAGTGAAAGGTAGGGGTTTTTTTAAATCAGGAACATAGGGACAGCTTTATACTGAGTCATACCATTGGTCCATGACAGGAGTGTAGCCCTCCGGATGCTGGTGAACTGCAACTCCCATCAGCCCTAGCCAGCATTGCCAGTGGTGACTATGGAGTTGCAATCCAACAACATCTGAAGAACATTCCCCATCCCTGGTCGGTGTAGCTCAGTATTTCTGCACACTGTCAGCAGCCCTCCAGGTTTTCAGGCAGGATTCTTTCCTAGCCCTATCTGGAGATGTTGGGGATTGAACCTAGGGCCTTCTGCATGCAAATCAGGTGCTCTACCAGTGAGCTAAGGTTCTTCCATTGATTAGTCTTACTCTAGAGTTGCCCCATAAAATATAGTGAAAACCCTCCACAGTAAGTGGCATGTGGACTCTTTAGGATGGGTGTGCAGCCATTCCCAGGCATGTTTACTTAGAAGTAAGTCCCACTCTGTTCAGTGGGGCTTGCTTCTTGGTAGAGGTGTTTAGGATTGCAGCCATAGTGTATTACAGCTATTCCCATTTCCCCCCCACATAAATTAGTAGTAAGCAACTGATTCTTGAAGCTTTAATAGATTTTGTTCTAAACTTTTCTTCAGGAAATCATTGATTCCCACTATAGTATTTTTGGCAACTTCTTACGTTGCAGTATTTGCTAGAGTGTTCCTTTGCACTGAGCATCTTCCAGACTGTCTGACTTGTTTCTTCCTCAGTCCAGACTCATCAGCTGCTTCCAAAGCCACATTGTTGGCTGAGGTCCAATTCTGTTCACTAGCGCAGAATGCTTTGTCATGACCTGGAGAGTATAGTTGCCAATGATTGGCCTTAAGAGGTGTTCCTGTGCCCCTGAGAGCTTCATGGCAAAGAGGTGTATCAAGGTCCACCCTATCTGGACACTTTGGCACTGTGACAGGAGAAGCTGTACTTGCTATGCTATACACCCTATTATTCAAATAAAACCTTAGTTGCTTCTGTCTCAACATTAGTATGCTGTAATGCAACCTTTGCCAACCTAGCACCCTCCAGATGTGTTGGACTACAACATTCCATCAGCCACCATCTGGCTGGTATAATGGGAATTGTCATCCAGCACACCTGGAGGGTATCGGGTTGGGGAAGGCTGGTGTAGTGGATAGAATGTTGGACTGTACTGGGAAGACCTGGGTTCAAATTCATGCTCAGCCCATAACCCTTAGGCTTGCCTTGAGGATCAAATGGGCTGATCCCATATGTGCCAGTCTGAACTTCTTGAAGGAAGCTGGGGCATAAACATAACAATATCACCTTCACCCACTTGTACCCCACTTTTCTCTCCAGAAGGAAGCCTAAAGAGGTCAACGTCATACAAATACAATAGCAAAAGGCAGACAGTATGAAACATCCAACAATAAAAATGCTACAACAAACCTATAAAATGTCAGTTCAGTATCTGAGAAAGCACCAGCTCAGTTAATACACAATACAAAATTAATAAGATTTCAGTTAGCAACAAGGGAATACTTAAAAAGCAAGCCATATTTTACCTCCAAATGCACAGTTATACCTGTATACAGTAGCCAGCATACTAAACCAGCTTTTCCCAGCCTGGTGCACTCCAGATGTTTTGGACTAACTATCATAATCCCTGACCATTGGCAATGCTGGCTGTAGATGATGAGGACTGTAGTCAAAATTGAGGGGAACCAAATTGGGGAGGGCTGCACTGAACCACTTGAATGTCCTATTAAAGGGGACAAATCTACTTTAGAGCAAGCAGAAGCCAAGAGAAGAACTAGACTCATCTTCATAATACAGTAATGGCACAAGATACAAAGAACCACCATATCGTGAACCTCCCACATGTCAAACCTACCCTCTCATTGCAGCCCGCACTAGCATAACCGATGGACAAACTGTGGGAGGCAATTGCCTCCAATGGTGGTTGTGACTTTGTAGCCCAACCTGAGCACACTCATCAGACGATCGCCGATGACACACTCCCTCCAGGTTGAGGGGCGGGCACAACAGTCTCAGCCAGGTTTGATGTTTCAGGCAGGGCTACTTGAGAGTCACCTGGTCTTAGGTGTAATAAAAAGGCAGGATGGGGGGAGGTGACACCGAAAAGCCCTGCTGCAATGGACCAAAGGTCCAACACGCTGTTTCTCATAGTAGCCAACCAGATGCCACTTGGGAAACCCATAAGCAGGACATGAGGGCAATAGTGGACTGCCTTGAACTTGGAGGTTGCATGTAGCCATCATGACTAGTAGCCATCCATAGCCTTATCCTCCATGAATTTGTCTAAGTCCCTTTTAAAACCATCTAAGTTGATGGGAGGATCACCACATCTTGTGGCAGCAAATTCCATAGTTTAACTATGTGCTATGTCAAGGGTGCAGAATCCTTGGCCTGCAGGCTTACCGGTAGTCTGGCCCGTGGAGCTTCCTGGGGTTCCTCCAAGGGCTTCCAAGCCCCAACTCTTGGAGGGAACACCCCTCCCCAAGAAGGAATCCCCACCTATATCCAAACAGAGGTAACCGGGGATTCCTTTGTGTGCTGCTCTCCTTCCCATTGGAGGGAGCAGCTGCTCCTCCAAGTGCCTCCTGACTGAGTCCTTTTCTCTGTGCTGAGAGGAGCATGGAACTCCCTGCCTTCCTCAGCATGCAGAAATGCCACAATGGGTCTGGCCACGTCATCTGGCTGGCAATTATGTCAGTGGGCATAGCCACGTCATCTAGCCTGCGGAGGGCTTGGTGGCGGTGGTGGTGCTGGAGGAATTCAGCCCCCACCTTCAAACTATTCTGCACCTCTGTGCTATGTGAAGAAACACTGCCTACGATTGTCTGACCTGGATCTCCTGCCAATCAGTGATAAATTTGTAATAGTTGTTAGTGTTGCTGATAATGACTGTTAGATTTGGAGCTGGCAACTTATCTGTGGATTTTCGGGAAACCCTTGCCTCCGTTGTTCGATTATTATCCCTAAAGATTCAAAGATATGCAGACCAACGCCGTTCCAGCCCCAACGCTCAGCCCACCTTCCTAGGGCAGTGTTCTCCAACCTTGGGTCCCCAGGTGTTTTTGGCCTACAACTCCAAGCATGCCCCAGCCAGGGCATGCTGGGAATTGTAGGCCAAAAACATCTGGGGACCCAAGGTTGGAGAACACTGCCCTAGGGTCACCTAAGAGATATCGTGTTGCGGTCATTTCTCCACGCCCCTGCACGCCTTCCATGCCAAACATGTTCCTCATATGGACTCAGTGGCAGGGCACCTGCCTATGCAGAAGGTCCCAAGTTCAATCCCTGGCATCTCCAGCTTGGGCTGGAAAAACTCCTGCTTGAAACCCAGGAGAGCTGCTGCCAGTCAGTTCCGACCAAACTGGGCTAGGTGGGCCGTGGGTCTGAGTGGGTATACGGCAGCTTCCTGTGTTCCTATGAGTCAGTCTCGATGGGCAGCAGCTGCTGCACAGGAGAGCAACAGGGGCGAAGGACAAGCAGATGAGCTGCTACTCTAAATACTCCCACAAGCAGTGTAAGTATTATTGGAAACATGGTGATGCTAAAGAAAACGCACGGCCTCCTACAGAGTCTGGCATTTTGAGGAAAACAAATAGAAATGAATAGAGAAGCTCCTACCTTGTGCAGCCTTCTCTTGCCCTGTGGTGTTTCTGTTCCCTGTATCTTGCTTGGTTTGTCATAACAATTAGAAACAGGAAAAAATAGAACAGGGATGCACATCTTAAATCACTCTGAGGGCCGCTCTTACATATTTAGGAACTCAAGAGGGCCATATTGCTACGCTAGCACAGGAAATATTTTTTAACTTCCTTTTTAAGAGCGTTTACTTTCTGACCCGTTCTTTGTTAACCGGGCCCACTCTCTCTCTACCCATAGCGTCTACCTCTGCCCCAGCACAGGTTCCTCTGAACCCCTCAGTGGCCAGGTTTGCACGATCGGGGCCGCAGTGGCTTCTTTTCCTCAGCTGGGTGTGCACTGCCTCATTTCCGTAATTACCCATGCTGTGCGTGGGTTGCCATGTTGTCTGAGCCCAGTGAGGTGGGTGGCAGGGGTGGCTTCCAAGCCACCCTGCTGCAACCCATGGCTTGGAAACCACCCCTGCCACCCTCCTTCACCGGGTTCGAACCACACGGCAACCCATGTGCAGCGTGGGTAATTATCAAAATGAGGCGGCGCATGACTGACACACACCGGGCCGGGAAAAGAAGCCACCGTGGCTTCTCTTCCTTCCCCCGATCGTGCAGACCCAGTCTCTCTGTTAATCCACCCTCTGTTTCTCTATAAAGCAAGCTCTTTTCCCTCTCTCTTTTACCCCCTCCTTTACTGTTTCTCCAACTACCGGTTTACCTGCAGTGCTATCTTACCCCCTTTTTCCCTTTGCACTCCATGCCACTCTTTTCCCTTTCTGTACCATTCTGGGTCTCCTGCATCTCCATTGATCACCCTCTTTTTCTGTTTCTCCACCACTTACGTCTCTTATTTCTTCCCCCTTTTTTTTTCTTCCTTCGCACCTGAAACCTCTTTACATGCCATCCCTGTTCCCTCCTTTTTCTGCCTTCAGTTATAATTCTTCTCCACTCACAAACACCAGTCTCTTTTTCTCCTTGCTGAATTTAGGGGCAGTGGCACGCAAGATTTTCACTCTCCCAGCAGTTTGCACACTGAGTGACTGGGTTTGCATGAGACAGCAACCCATCATAGGTAGCTAGCCACGGTGGGTTGTTGTGTCATCCGAACCCAGACTGCTTCCCACAGGATGGCTTAATTTGGGGCAACAAGCCACGCTGACAACCCATGGCTTGTTCTAAGGGCTGTTCAACCCACGATGGGTTCTGTCATATCCTCTGAACCTAGGAGACTGATTCCATCATGGGTTGCGGGCAGTGGCTCGCGAACTGCACGGGAAGAGCGGCAACGCCCCCTTGCAGCTCTTTGTGATCTCGCCTGTGCCGCCACCAGTGACAGCCTCTCCATCGATGCCCAAGGGGCCACTTTGGAGCGACCGTGACTGGTTCACCACCATTTTTAAAAATTATTTTTTTTGCCCCAGAAATGTGTGCAAATGTCTTTGTAAAAAAAAATAAAAATCAAATTGTTTTGTTGGTCCTTCGGAGGTGCGCAAGTGTGCACTTATGGCTATCCGATATATGTAGTCTTTCCTGGGCAATGTCCTTGTACGTTTCAGCTGTTGAAGAGAGAGAAGTGAAGTTGATAACATAGATCGGTGTTCTCCAACCTTGGGTCCCCAGATGTTTTTGGCCTACAACTCCCAGCATGCCCCAGCCAGCGTAGCTGGCTGGGGCATGCTGGGAGTTGTAGGCCAAAAACATCTGGGGACCCAAGGTTGGAGAACACTGACATAGATGGAAATTTGCAAGGTGAGACTGCATGTAGGCGAATTGGTGCAGTTGCTGAGCTGTTCCTTCCTTTAAAATCATCGGTAAAGGGGGGGGAGTAGGTGCATCAAAAAGGGGGTGGCAGCAAGATCTCCCTCTTCGCAACCTAATCCTCTGGATTTCAAGTGCTGAACTGACAGTTCACAGTGCCCTCCACAGTTTTAACACTTCCCTAGATCTCCAGCTTTTCCAGAAAGGGGAGCTATTAACCTCCATCCCTTTTAGGAACACTTACTGGGGTTCCCTGACAATTAAAAAAAAAAAAAACAACCCCTGAAAAGGTGGCTGAATGGGACGGAGTGAGGGGTGCCACTTTGAGGGGGGGCATGCAAGTCCCACTAGTGCTGGCTCTCCTTTTGATCCATCTCATTCTGCCGCCTCTAAGGCTTTTAAAAAAAACAAAAAACTGTCAGATTTGCACATTTTAAAAATTGGGAAATATACACAAATTTCATGGCTGGAAAGTAAATGGCGGGGAAACATACACCGATTTAACGGCTGCAAATTAAATGGAGGGGAAATATAATGCAGGTTCCCCTTCCATTTACTTCGCAGCCATGAAATCTGCATATATTTCCCTGCTTTATTTCCAGGATAATGGGTGTAAGGTTGCAGCCAATGTGTGATTAAATGCATATGAAAATACACTATGGGAAAAATACTGTCTGTAAATGTTTTCCTATCTGCACTGGGCATTCTTTATGCTACCAGCTGGAAAGAGCTTCGAGGCATTCCGCTTCTGTTTACTTTTTCTGATGCGCTTCTCAAACTAATCCCTTAATTAAAGCAATATGTGAGGTGTGTGTGTGTGTGTGTGTGTGTGTGTGTGTTCTAATGGGAGACCTGAGATATTTTGTTGCTGTAGCAAACCTTTGGTATTGGGGAACATCTTGAATAGACTGGTCAAATGTATTAGGTGACTAAAGGCACAACCCCATCCATGTTTAGACAGAAAAAAGTCCTACAAGTCCCAGCATGCCCCAGCCAGGCATAGGATGCCACCATAAGCCTGATAAGGAGAGCATCACTAGGAAAGAGGAAGCAGAATGATTTTGCTTCAGAATGTAGGCAGAGATTCCGGTTAATCAATTATCTGCTTCTTCCTTGTTAGTATTCTTTCTTTTGCAGTGTTGAGTTTCTAGCAGTACTGATCATGATGTGTCTGGCCATGAGATATCTTCCTTATGTGATACCGAAAATCATTTTTTACTTTTGTTTGGGGGTTGTGTGTGTGTGCATTGCACACACTTGTGATATGTGCCACAATAGAGATTTGATCAATTACTCAGAGCATCGATTTGGAACAATGATACCGCCTTTTTGTGTAACACTGGTGTAGTATCTTGCAGCCCAGTCTTATGCATATTTACTTGGATGAAAGCCTTGCTGTGCGTATGTGTGTGCAGGATTGCATCCTCAAGTTCGTTGGGGGTAAATTCTTACTGTTCCTCTGGTTCCCTCAGTTACAAAATTCAAATAAATTGTACTTGCTCATCCACGTTAATCACATGGGTAATGAACTGTATAAAGTTTAAATAGGGGAAAGGTTTTGATTACAGTAGAGTACATGTCACTGGATTTTGTGAAGGTTGCCGTGAATGTTCTTGGAATTATACTGAACGCTTAGAATTTAATATGCTTTTGGTTTCCCTGACAGATTTTGAAGCCAACTTTATAAGGCTGATTGACAAAATAACCAATGGCTCTAGGATTGAAATAAACCAAACAGGTAATTATTTGTTATCTATTTAGGGCCATCACTGTACATGGTGCTTTACAGAGTACAAAAAAATGGGGCCCTGCCCGGAGGGGCTTACAGTCTAAAATTTTACACAGGGAAAACAGGAAGGGGAGGGAAGGCAGAGGTAAACAGGGAAAGGATATGCAATTGTTTCAGCTACTCATACTTAGGCTTGTCTATAGGCTTCATTGCAGCAGGGCTCGGGAGCATGCATCTTTCTGCTTTGTATGTTTTAAAGCTTATTTTTGTTTTATTTTCACCTAGTGCTTCTTCGCTTCTTAACGTGGTAAAGATTCACTTGGTGTAAACAGTCAGTGCCAGGGACAGGAAGAATCTTAAATTTCTCTGCTGTTTTGTATATGATCCCGTAGTTGCCCTTTCCATCCTATTACTGGAACAGAATCGCAACACAGATAGAGAAAAGAAGTTGCTGACTGTTCACGAAGCGCTCTCAGACATAAGCAAATAGTTAGAGAGGGCAATGGGCAAACTCCCTTGGCTCCGATTGGAATCGGCTCGGTATTTACAAATCTTTGTTGGAAGCGTCCAGGAAAGGTTGTCTGTTGTCTCTCCTGGCTCGTAATATTGGCATGTGGAAGTTTGATACATGTGTTTGTGGCACCATCCTCATCCCTTTTAATTTGTATGCCGCTTTCTCACACAATGTGCCCACAGAGGCTCGCAACACAAGAACAGCAATAGAAAAAGAATGCATATTAATACATCAATGGCAATCAGGAATCATTACAATAACAACTCAAATGATTCATTTCACCAATACTAATATGTCATTTAAATTAATTACAAAATAGGCATTATCAACCGTTAGGGCTGCAATGTCAATTTATATTACCGGTAATCGGTAATACACAAACCAAAAACAAATATACCAAGCTTTCCAATGCACTGAGACAGTAATAAGTATGCAAAAAATAACCACTTTCCCCCAAAAATGATATTTATTTATTTATTATATTTATACCCCGCCTTTTTTCCTGCAAAGAACCCAAGGCAGCTTACATAATCCTCTCCATTTTATCCTCACAACAACCCTGTGAGGTAGGTTAGGCTGAGAGTCGGTGACTGGCCCAAAGTCACCCAGTGAGTTTCATGGCCGAGCGGGGACTAGAACCCGAATCTCCCGAGTCCCAGTCCAACACACTCACCACTACGCCACGCTGGCTCTCCTAAATGCAGGAAATAGCAGCCAGATTTCTCTTCCAAGCTCCAGTCTCTCATTCTGGTGCAGTTCTTTGGGCTCCAGCCCTGAGGGAAGTGATGTTTAGTCTCTTCTGTGCTCTGGATGTTCCTGCCGCACCATCAGCATCTCGCCCCAGGGAATTATAGTCTGGTTTCATTTGTCCTTGTATTTAGCCCATGGGGAAGAGCCACCTGGACATTCAAGCCCCACACCGACATAGGAACAAGGAAAGGTTTTAGATCTGGAGGTGGGAAAATAAACACACAGAACATTTGCCAGAAACAATCAAAAGAACTGATTAACCTAAATCAGGGATGCAGAACCTCTTTCAGGCCGTGGCTGAGTTCCATTTTGGAGATGCTTTCAGGGACTGCATTCCAGTGGTGGGCGGGAACGAAGGCAAAACAGGGCAGGGCCAAAACGCCAGCGTACTTTAGCTTCGAGCTCCAGTTGCCAGTAACCCAAGCCCAGGAGAGGCATTTCAGCCTTTTAAAAAGGGGAAGAAACGGCAGGAGAGCTGGAAAACCTCCAGAGAATCGGTGATTGAGGGGGAGGGGGAGGGGCCATCTGGGGAAGCCCAGGAAGGCTGGATTTGGTCCCCAGGCCTGAGGTTCTGCAACCCTGGCCTAAATAATGATGGTTCCCACTGAGCTGAAGGCTGCTTGGTTGGGCGCTCTGGTTGTGTAGCTCACAGCAATCAATGAAACTTATTGGTAGTAATGAATGACAGCATCCCTCCCAGGGCCAATAGCAGCTTTGCAAGGGATGGTGGGTGAAGGATTATTTTCATTAGGGCCTCAGCATGGGTGGTGGAGGGGGGAAGGGGGAAATCCCCCTTCGCAGCGCGCCATCATGGTCCGAATCCTCATTGTCTCTCTCAGCTCACCTGCAGCTGTAGTGACCTGGCTTGGTCATGCAGGGTGAACAGCTTCCTTGGGTTTGAAGGGTCACAGAGGAATTCCTCGTCCTGCTGCATGTTCACACCGGACTCACGTCATGGGCATTGCGTGCTGGGCAAGGCAGGCACCTGCTCTTAACGTTTCCGTCGCGGCTGCAAAAAAATTAACGCGGAGAATATTTCCTTCTGCTCTTTGAAAGGTACCACTTTATACTATCAGCCTGGCCTGCTCTACGGGGGTTCACTGGAACACGACTGTAGCCCCAATCGCAGTATTGGGTATTACTTGGAAAGCCTTCTCTGCCTGGCGCCATTCATGAAACACTCGCTAAGGATTGTCCTCCGGGGTGTCACCAACGATCAAGTCGATCCGTCAGTAAGTCGCTAAAGCTTCAAGTACCAAATGTATCCTCTTCCTCATGCCTTCCCTCTCTCAGGACGTGGTGCCTGAAACGCAGCAGTGGAGTTGGAAGCCAGCAGTGGAGTTGGAAGCGGGGCCGTGGGAGGGGGGAGGTCAGAAAAGAGGTGGCGCAGTGTGATAGGAAGGAGGAGCAACAGAGGGCGGCCGCAGCAAGGACCCAAAGGGGAAAGGGCAGCTAAGCCATTGATGGGTAGTGTGGCGTAGTGGTGAGAGTATTGGACTGGGACTCGGGAGATCCCGGGTTCTAGTCCCTGCTCAGCCATGAAACTCACTGGGTGACTTTGGGCCAGTCACTGACTCTCAGCCTAACCTACCTCACAGGGTTGTTGTGAGGATAAAATGGAGAGGAGGAGGAGGATTATGTAAGCTGCCTTGGGTTCCTTTCAGGAAAAAAGGCGGGGTATAAATATAATATAATAAATAAATGGGGGCCACTCATGCAGCGGTGGGTTGCCCACACACATTTCAGCACATTTATCGGTTCCATAATTCTAGATCGTTACTCTGGTCTCCATGGCATGTCATTTGTAAAGGGGCTGTAAGCAGGAGTACCTTGGGAAGAGAGGGCACCTTGTTCTGTGGCTGCTGCTGTAGCCGCAACTCAAGGCCGCTTTGAGAATCGCTGCCCCGGAAAAACGAATTGTTCACAGGGAGCCCAGAGTAGTTTTTAGACAGGTGTGCCCGTGCGTGTGCGTGCCGTGTAGCTGCTGTAAACTGGCCATCTGTTTTGTGACTGACTTGAGAGCTACTTGTCCAATCTGCAAGAACAATAACAAACTCCATCATCATCTGACTCGATAGAGCTTTCGCTCCGTTGCCACTGAGCACCAGTGATCGGTGTGTTAATTGTAAGGAAGCGGCCAGATATTGGTCCTCGTCTCTGCCCCCCGGGACTAGATGAGAAAATGGTACTGGGAGCAGGGAACTGCGAGAATAGAAAACGCTTCTCCTCCTTTAGTCAGTCAAAACCATTTCTGATGCTTTGTTGAACTTGGCAAATATAGGCGACAAATGCCACCTCACAATCCATCTTGAAGATCTTCTTTGTGTGGTATGAGACTGTGTGTATTCATTGCTCGGGATGCATCATGCTTTATCCACGTGTAGCTTTAAGAAGCAAGATGATCTACAAGTGGAATCCAGGTTCCAAAGGGTTGCAGCGCTCCTCGGGCCATCTGAGTAGGTCTGCACTTTGCTCCCCTCTTATATTTTGAAATTTCTCAGTTGAGATACTCGGTATTAGCTTTTGACTTGCTAGGGCTTGAAAAAGACAAGATGGAGTGGAGGGAGAGAAGTAAACGGAAACAAATGCCGTTCTGCTCTAGATCTTTTGGGCACTTCTTTCTCCTCTTCCCCAGTTTATGGAAATAGATGGAGACCAACCAAGCTTTCCTCATAGCCCAGATTGGCTAGATGAATTATGCGGCACCCTCCTCCCCCATCCCAAAATAAACCTGCCCTGGCTAGGCCAGCTTGGTGTCTGTTTGGAGGGGGGTGTTTCAAGCTGGTTTTAAAAAGTTGCACTGATTGGACATTGAAATCCTACCCCCGCCTTAATCATTGCATTGCTTTTTGAGCAGCAGGGTGAGCAATATGGAGCATAGGAATATAAGAAGCTGCTTTATACCAAGACAGGCCTTGGCCCATCAAGCTCAATATTGGCTGCATCAGGGTGTTGAACCTTTTTCAGCCCAAGGGCCTAATTCAGTTTCGGAGAAGCTCTTGCAGGCTGTATTCCAGGGGTGGGGAGGCAAAGGTAAAAGGGGCGGGGCCAAACTACCCAAAAATACACACACACCCAACATAGGATCTATAGAGCTGGAAGGGGCCTACAAGGCCATCGAGTCCAACCCCCTTCTCAATGCAGGAAACTAGAGGAGGGGTCTCCCATCCAAGTAATAACCAGGCCTGACCCTGCTTAGCTTTCCACGCTCAGACAAGCTGAGCCAGTGCAAGCCACAGGCCTGTATATGTTTTAGCTTTAAAACAGAGCCAGTGTGGCGTAGTGGTTAGAGTGTTGGACTATGACTGGAGAGAGCTTAGTTTTAGTCTCTACTCAGCCACGAAGCTCACTGGGTGACTTTGGGCCAGTCACTGGCTCTCAGCCTGACCTACCTCACAGGGTTGTTGTGAGGATGAAGTGGAGAGGTGTGGGAGGATTATGTAAGCTGCCTTGAGTTCCTTCCAGGAAAAAAGGTGGGATATACCGGTACATATAATAAATAAATAAATAAAGCTCTTCCTGCCAGTAACTAAGCCTCAGGAGAGGTGTTTCAACGTTTTAGGATGGGGAAAAACCCAAGCAAATGCAGGAACCCATCAAATGATTGGCAGTTGGGGGAAAGTGGGTGGGACCAGGGGAAGGGGACATGGCCCTCTCGGGAACCCCAGAGAGCCAGATTGGGACCTCAGGAGGGCCAGATTTGTCCCCCAGGTCTGAGGCACAACACCCCTGGTCCGTATGGGCTGGCCGCAGATTTCCGGAGTTTCAGACACTGGTCTTTCCCAGCCTTCTCTAGTGATGCCGGGGATTGAACCTGAGACCTTCTGCATGCAAAGCAGGTGCTCTGCCACAGCTACGGCCCTTCTTTTCAGCTTCTATTAAAAAGCTGTGTGTGGGCTTAAGGAAGGCAGTTCTTCAGATTAATATGCCTTTACAGGAGGATTGTTACCAAAGGGTTGCTAGAACAACATTTATAAAAAATGTCAAGGAGGGCTGCCAGCAAATGCACACACACCCAAGCCAGGGTGGTCCAGCACTTTCCTTGGGTCGCTTGTAACTGATAAAATGATGACACACAGCACATCTGGAAAAAGGATATCTCAAGGAAGAGTCCAGACATGTTTATGGACCAGAAGCACTGCCACATTAGAGGGTTGGCCAGCATATGTTGCGAGTCCAACCCTATTTTGTCAAAGCAGACAAAACAGCAGTACCCAAGAGTTTGCTGATGTTTCTAGCAAATACAGGGCCCGGCCTTGAATTATCCTGACCTGCCACAGTTGTCATGGATCTTTTAAAAATGGAGCTGACCAAGTTTGGGGCCTGATTTTGCCATCTGATAAGCCACAGATTCTGAGGGGTCTCGTGACTGAAATATCTGTTGACTCCATGCCAGTATGAAAAGGAAGGCTTGGTTGGGAAGACATTAAAAATAAGCCCTCTGTTTTGCTTCAGTGCTTGCTTATTATATATATATATTATATATATATATATATATATATATATATATATATATATAAAAGTTGGACATTGTAAACTCTTTTGAGCAACATGAAAACCAAAGCACTTGCCTGCTGACTCTTCTCCTTTTCCACTTCTGTTTGCTAATTGCTGTGTTTGTGCAGGAGCCAGCATCATTGCTCTTAGCCAAGAGGTTAGCGTTCTCTGTGTCAAATGCGGATGGGGGCAGGCCTGACGGAAGGGATGCTGGGTGGGCCTGATGATAGAAGAAATAGCAAGAAGAGGCTTGAATTTTGTAACAGTAAAGCCAAATGGCTCGTGCAGGTCTCTGCAGGGTGAAAAACCTCCTCAAGCTGCAAACTGTACTCTTGGCTGAAGCTTGCAGGCACCAGACTACACAATAGGTACAGGTGTGTATGCTGCAATTCCATGAGAACACCTTTGAAAAATACAGAAGGTGCCCTTGCATGTGTGCATAAGTATATGTACTTTCTTTTGATTGGTAACTGGTGGCATGTGATACCAGTCAGCCAGAACTTTGAAGAGACCAACTTGCAGTATCCAACAAGGTGCAGCCGCTAACGTAAATTACATTGCATTTGTGTAAACTACTCTAGCACACCATCAGTAGCATTCGCTGGCTCACCAATTTCTGCGGGAAATCAATATACCCACTAACACTGTGGGCATTGTGCTAGAGTGGTTTACACTAGCGCAATGTAATTTACGTTAGTAGATGTGCCCCATGTCCCTACTTTTCTTCTTGTCCCTCTCTGTCTTGTTCACTCTCCCTCCCTCCCTCCCTCCCTCTCTCATATACTTACATAATCAATAGCTCATTTTATTATTTTTATTTATTTATTATATTTATATCCCACCTTTTTTCCTGCAAGGAAACCAAGGCAGCTTACATAATCCTCCTCCCCCCTTCCCCCCCATTTTATCCTCACAACAACCCTGTGAGGTAGGTTAGGCTGAGAGTCAGTGACTGGCCCAAAGTCACCCAGTGAGTTTCATGGCCGAACGGGGACTTGAACCCAGATCTCCTGAGCCCCAGTCCAACACTCTAACCACTACGCTACACTGGCTCTCCCTGTCATTGGTATCAGTTGATGCACCTTGCACTGCTATTACTCTGCTAATTCTAAATCTTGCATTTCCTTTACATGCGAGATAAATGACAAATTTAAAACCCGTCCTCAGAACGAACGAATATTTTTCAGGTGGATGTTCTTAAGGCAACTGCTATACCTTTATTGAAAAGATTTGGAATTGATGGCGAAGCATTAGAATTGAAGGTAAGAACTTAATTGCTATTTCTGCATACTCTCATTCATACTCTGCCACAAGTCTTTCACCAATACAGGAAAACAAAAGGAATGCTCAATCAAACTAAGAGACATGGATTTAAAGCAACACTCTGTTAGCCTTTTGTGTTCAGCCTGTGGTGGTTGAAAAAGGAAAGTGGTTGATTTTTCTGTGCTGTTTTCTCTCCTGATTTTGTTACCTTTTGTTTCATGACTTTGCCTCTCCTTATTTTTTATTTATTTATTATATTTATACCGCACCTTTTCTCCTGCAAGGAACCCAAGGTGGCTTACATAATCCTCCTGCTCCTCGCCATTTTATCCTCACAACAGCCCTGTGAGGTAGGTTAGGCTGAGAGTCAGTGACTGGCCCAAAGTCACCCAGTGAGTTTCATGGCCGAGCGGGGACTAGAACCCAGATCTCCCGAGTCCCAGTCCAACACTCTCACCACTACGCCACACTGGCTCTCCTACCAGTCAAGGTCTCTTATAAAGTCAAGAAATTTTAAATAAATAATTGTTATTGGATATTTGTTTATTTACAATTTTTGTATGCCACCCAATAACAGTGTTCTCTGGGCAGTTCACAACAATAAAACATCACAATGCAATAACAATCGGCCAGCAAGATAATAAAAAGCAACATCAGAATTTCGGGGGCAGCAAATAAAACGGTATATAATGAGATACACCATATTGCTGGAAATCTGCAGTAGATCTAAAACGGATGAAAAGTGCACCGGATCTAAAAAAGTCTGGGAAGATAGAAAAGTCTTTACCTGGTGTCAAAAATAAAGTAAGGAAGGTGCCAGGCAAGGCTCTCTGAGAGGGCATTCCATAAATGGGGTTCCAGCACCAGTAGCCACCCATCACAGCTCACTTGGCAGGGCACATGGAGATGGGTCTCTGTAGAGGGTCCAGGCACATACACGCGGGAGGAGGCGATCCTTCACATTGTGAAGGCTATTAAGAGGTAGCTAAATAGTGATTGGCTAAATTCACTGAGGAGTCGTCAGTCAATGGTTATTAACCAAACACTTGGGAAATGCATTTTTGTCCCCACAGCAAATGAATAGCAGGGAATGAGCAAAGGTACTCACTGAGTGATGGAACTAGAGAACATGTAGAACCTGATGCCTGTCTTTTGCATAGTCTTTCCTGTCCTGTTCCAGATCCAAAAATCTGATTGTTAAGAAGAACCTAGGAATCTTCCCTTTCTTCTCCCACTCCGTCGTAATTCTACTTTGTTTCTAACCCATAAGAGAGTTCCTGTTATATATGTGTGGATTAATTATTCCAGGCACTGGCTTTGTATGGGTTGAGTGATCTAGCAATATTATTTGCTTATTTAATGGGGAAACAACTCTGAGGCTGACTTTTTTGTATTGCCACCCCTATTCTGTTTTTTCCAGGGGGCAGTAGTAGCTTCCTTAATTAGAGTTGATTGGGCTCTAATCCATGTGGTTTCGGACGTCAACATATTTGTATACAAAGGTCCACAATCATGAAGGAGGCACATAGGTATTTTTTTAGGCTGGGAATGGCCATGTGTGTTTTCCACCCTGTTGGGTAGTGTGATTGTGGAGACCAGGAGAGCTTTGTACATGCTAGTCCACACTCAAGTACAATGTGTGTGCTTTATAACATGGGAATGGTCCTTGCATTGGGAGCCCGTTGAACAGGAACCATATAACATATTCTGAGGAGCATGAATGCTAGTGAATATTTTAATTCTGAGAAAAACATTGCTTTGGATGGCCCTTCTTCCTCTCCATACAGCTGGCTGCATCACCTTGGTAGAGTCTGTAAGATTTCCTGGTTGTTTAGATAGAAAATCAAAGACTGTTTCATAACTTAAATTCTCATTTATTGTTTTCAGATCACAAGGAGGGGTATGCCGCCCAAAGGAGGAGGTGAAGTGGTATTTAGTTGTCCCGTGAAGAAAGCATTGAAGCCTATTCAGTACATCGACCCTGGCAAAATTAAGCGCATCAGAGGCATTGCGTATCCTTCTTTAAATGTTTGTAGACCAAAATCGATGCTGCCCTTTTCATGTACATTAGAGATTTAGGCTGCAATCCTACTTACCCAGGAGTTAGCCCCATTGAACTCAGTGGGGATTTACTTCTCAGTAGAAATGTGCAGGATTGTGCTGCTAATAATGTGTGGTGCATGACTGATGTGCAGATGGCTGAGCTGTTGAAGAACAGTCTGAACTCTTCAGCCAAATGGGTTAGAGGTTTGCTTTTTACAACAAATGCTTAAATGTGCTGAGAAGATGAATTCACTGTAGTGGTTTTCACCAGCATTAGAAAGAAGGCCATCGAAGTTGCCAGCCCACACACATTTAGCAGCCCACCTGTCCGTGCCTACCTATTTTAGTTATTTGTGCCCTAAAAAGGGAATAATAAAAATCAACTATGGTAAATCTTCCTTCACCAGAGCCTATTCTAAATTACCATAGATGATTAGGGTGAGTACTGATTTTTTTTTTTAAGCCTGGTTTTCAGTCTATAAATGTTTTGCTGTTGGATGGCTACGTAAATGTCAAACTCGTAGCTTCTCCCCACAGTGTACACATGCATTAAGACCTCAGTATTACCAATATTACCATTGTGATCAGATGATACAGAATAAACTATCCAGCCATGGAAGTGAGCAGTGCAGGAAAGAGTGCCTTAAGATGGAGCACACCTTAACATTATTTTACCAGTATTATGGATCCAGGTCCTTGCCTGGTCTTCTGTCTTCCAATTTCATCTCCCATTCTTAGTTGAACTGTAAGACTAAACCTGAAGTTCAAATATTGTTTTTCAGGAAAGTAGCACCTGATGTCTACTTCTTTTTGAACACAGAATAATTTCTCAGTTCTAGACTCTATCCACCCACCTCAGCATTCAATTAGCTTGACGAGAGGCCAACACATACACCCCACCCCCAGAAACAATGACTAACAATGCATTTCCTGTTTTACTCTTGCTGCTCTCCTAACCTTTCAGGAGCAGTAGGGCATGGTTTATTCCAGCCTGGCTGGGAATTATGGGAGTTGTAGTCCTACGCATCTGGAGGACACCAGTTTGGGGAAGGCTGGTTTATTCTGAGAGCCAGTGTGGCGGAGTGGTGAGAGTGTTGGACTGGGACTCGGGAGATCCGGGTTCTGTTCCCCGCTCGGCCATGAAACTCACTGGGTGACATAATAAATAAATAAATCTAAATTCAGCTTGCAGCTGTATTTTAGGATCTAGTACACACTTTGAAAGATAAAACTATGATATCTATGCATCATTGGTTCAGGAAGCTGTCACTACTTTTTCCATGTTGGTTTGGCAGTCATGATGTTGTCTAGGCCTGTGGTGTGGTTGGAGCTGAGCAAAATGACACGGTAACTTTCTGTAGGTGCATTATACTCCTTAAGGTGCATTTAGCCTAACCTTTTGACCCCCAAAAGGGGATGTAAGCATTACTTGCAAGCTGTAGCCTATAAATTGCACACTCCTGCGTTTTACTGTACAGACAGCAGCATGCACACACATACACGTATATGTTATTATGTACACACATACAGGAAATGTATTAAAGTCCTCTTCTGTATACTGGTCATTTGCATGCTTTACAGTCTTTTTGTAAGAAATTGCTTAACTTCATAAACCAGCTATTCTGTCAGAGTGTCCCCCCAGATAGCGAACCGAATTGTGGATTCTGCACGGAGCATCCTGAATAAATTCCTTCCAGATATTTACATTTACACAGATCATATGAAGGGGACCAGCTCTGGGAAGTAAGTTTTTTCCCCCCCAGATGATTCTTTTGCAAGATATGTATTTGTGGTTTACTAACATAATGCTTGCTTGAAGGGTAAGCAGGGAGTTTGAAGTGACCAGAATACTATCTAGTAGTAGTACTGATATAGCACATTTAAAGTTTTCAAAGCACCTGCATTATCCCAGTAATCTTTGCAATAGCCCTGTCAGATATGCCAGTATGATTACCCCCATATTGCAGGTAAGGGAGTGAGGCTCCAGGAACAGCTGTTTTCCATAGGCCAAGCCCCTGCGTTTGTGGTTAAAGTGAGATGTGAACCTATCAGCTTCCCAGCTTGCACTCTTAACTACTATACCACAGCAGCTCTAACGGAGCTACTGACAACAAGGAAGAGCAGTCCACCTAACCTTCGGGCTTCCCGATCAAGGAAGAAAACCTCACCTGAACTCTGCAGACCACACCTTCAAACCTGGTGGATCTTGGGAAAGGGATTCTTACCTTTTCACCATCTCATCCTTTACCACCTGATGGGAGGTTTTTAAGGCAAGAGTCCATCCAGCCCACTCAGTCTCCTTTCTCCTTCCCCTCATTTTACAGGTTGTAGGAACATAGGAAGCTGCCTTATACCGAGTCAGACCACTGATCCATCTAGCTTGATATGTCTACTGACTGGCAGCTGCTAGGATGATTTCTTAGCCCTACCTGGAGATGCCAGGGATTGAACCTGGGACCTTCTGCCTGTAAGGCATGTGCTCTGTCACTGAGCTTTGGCCCTTCCCTAAGAGGTCCTGTATTGTCCTCTTATCAAGCCACTTGGAAAGACTAGCGCTGCCTCTCGGCATTCCCCAGGTGGCCCTTTCTCTCCTGGAGTGAAGAGAGGCGCCGCAATCCAGTGACCATGCCCATCCTCTGGCCTCTCCAGGTCTTGGATTAAGGCTGCTCGCTTCCCCTTGTTGGCCTCCCGTGTGTGTACAGCTTCGCATGAGCTAGCTGGAAGGGTGAGCGAGCGCAGTTCCTTGCTGAGCCATATCAAGCTGTAAGTCAAGCCTACAAGACAATTGTGGGGTAGGTAGGAACTTGGCTCAGTGGTAGAGCACCTGATTTGCACACCGAGGCTCCCAGGTTCAATCTCCAGCCAGGGCTGGGGAGAAAAAAAACCTGCCTGAAACCCTGGAGAGCTGCTGCCAGTCAACGTTGACAGGACAGGGCCAGATGGACCAATGCTCCGACTCAGTATAAGGCAGCTTCCTACGTTCTTTTTAGCAGGGAGGGGCCCTAGCACAGTGGCAGAACACATGCTCTGCAGGTTTCCAGTTATAAATGGATCAGGTAGTAGGGAATTCCTAGATGCATAGGGAAGACCTCTGCTTGAGACCCCGGAGAACCACTGCCAGTCAGAATAGACAGGACCGAGTTAGATGGGTGCATGCAGTAATGGAGGTTTTCAGCTTAGACCAATGGTCCTCAATGTTATCAGGAGGTTCCGTAGGTAGATGTTCCCTAACTCAAGGATGGAAAGCGGAATATCGGTGGTCAGTGTAAGAGGTTTAAAGATGTTCTTAAGGCTAATCTAAAAAAATGCAATATAAACATCGAGAACTGGGAAGCTCTGGCCCATGAACAATCTAACTGGAAGTTGGCCTTCCACAAAGGTTCTATGGACTTTGAAGAAGCCCGAGTGCAAGGTGAAAGGAAAAAATGTGCTAAGCTAAAAGCACGTCAAACGAATCCTTTACAGGACCATCTTCCATCGGGTAACCTGTGTCCTCACTGTGGGAAGCTGTGTGGATCTAGAATTGGCCTCCACAGTCACTTACGGACCCATCGCTAGAGTCTACACAATTTTTTAGAATTTCCTCTTTTTATAATTTTATCCTGGAAGACAATCTTACTCGGTCACGAGTGATTGCCTATGTATGTATGTATGTATGTATGTAGATGGGTGCATAGTCTGACCTCTGGTACGAGGCAGCTTCTTGTGTTCCTAGATGCAAAGGAAGATTTCCCAGGTTCAGTCGGATAGGAATGGGGGTAAGCATTTGGGGCTGGCTATTTTATATCCAAATGTTAATCTTCCAGTTTAAGCATAGGTGAAGAAGCCTTTCTCATTTAGAGGAGGAGTGGACACCTTTCTGAGAGAACTTCTATAGAGAGCCTTTCAATTCTCCCTCACCCTCACCCCTTATTTCAGGTCTCCAGGTTTTGGCCTGTCTCTTGTGGCAGAAACGACAAACGGTACTTTCCTTAGTGCTGAGCTGGCCTCTAACCCCCAGGGACAGGGTACAGCTGTCCTCCCAGAAGACCTCGGCACAAACTGCGCAAAGTTGCTACTTGAAGAGATTCTCAGAGTAAGTGGTTGGTTTTAGTGTCTCTTTAGAAGACAGCATGGCAGTGCCTCACCCTTGGATCTCTCTGCATATTCTTGTTTTCTTTTTTCTTTTTTGTACTACTCATATTATATCGCCATGTGTCCTCCTTATTTCATATAGACGGTCCAAGTGAAGCTATGTCGTGTATAATACATTTCCCCCTAATGCAGCAAATCGTCTTTGTACGAAATATGATTTTTCTGTAATAGGCAATTGGAACGAGTCCGTAGCTTTGAAAGCCTCGCTTGCTTGATTAGAAGATCATTGTGGAAGGTTGTGGGCTGAAGCATCATTTTGTGCCTGCTGATGATGCACCCACCAGTAAATGGGTTCCTGGTCCATTAGTGCTTAAACTGAGACACTGGATACTGTACTGGCTATATTGCTTCCTAATGAAAGCCAGAAAAACAGACGGGTCTTATCTATGCTGCCCTAATGCTCAGGAGCTGGAAAGCCAGGGTCACTTTCTTTGTATGCTTCGTCTGATTGCACTTGAGGTCAAGAAAATATGTCATGGGTCAGAATGGCTGATGTTGCAGAAAGCCAGCTACCTATTGTGGAACCACCTATTTTTGCTAACTTAGGGTGCAATTTTATTATTTCTTTGTTTATTTGTTTACAGCATTTTTACCCCACTCTTCAGCCCAAAAAGGCTCCCAGAGTTGCCTACAAAGATTAGTATTGAAACAGTCCCCCGCCCTCAGGCTTATAATCTGAAAGACACAACACAAGAGGAAAAGGGAGGGATTGGGAGGGAGGGAGGCGGGGAGGGGAAGCAAAACTCAGGCACCAGTTTCAACATTCTTAGAGGTGTTCTTTCTGGTACATTGTATATTGCAGTGTTCTCCAACCTTGGGTCCCCAGATGTTTTTGGCCTACAACTCCCAGCATGCCCCAGCCAGCATAGCTGTCTGGGGCATGCTGGGAGTTGTAGGCCAAAAACATCTGGTGTGGCAAATGCTTGTTTGCAGTGCACAGCATCATAGTGGATCAGTGGGAGTTAATAAAGTGTATACTACCTTTCGCTATTCTTTATCAATCTCATCTACGTACCAATTTATTTTCAAGGGGCTCTAGCTTTTGCTTCTCGGGTGTTTGTCAGAAATTGGATTCTTCTAAAAGGTCACTTCCCCGCCCGCCCGCCCGCCAGCCCCCAAGCAGTTGGTTGGGAGGAAGCTAGAGAAGTCACAGGTATTGAAACCTGAAGCTCTCCCATCAGACAGCTCAAAGTGTTCTCTTTCTCGAGAGTGCATTGACATAATCAAGTCTATAGAGAACAAGGTATACAAGGAAACTGAGATTTTCAAAGTGGAGGAAGAGCCATTGGTTTGATGGGAAAACAACCACTAGAGTGGCAGCTGAATGGATGAGGCCGCTCTGGAGTTCAGAGGTTGGAGCCCAACTCATACAGTGGCCGCACTGGCCCATCGCAATAAGCCAGAATTCTTTATCATTCCAGTTTATTGTGAATGAACCAGCATGTTAATGCATGCTCCCGCTCTTAAGTGGTGATGGCTAAACAAACGATGGACCTTCCATCGTTTGTTTAGCATGACGTGCAAACGGGGAACTCTGGCTTCTCTTTGCCCAGGCAAGCCAGAGCCATAAGCCGAGAAAAATCCCTGGCTTTTGACTCTGGTTTGTCTGGGAGAGACAAGCCAGGGTTTCCAGTTTGCATGTCACAATAAACCAGAAGTGCAAAACGTCAGGCCTGGGGTCACAGTCTGGGTCTTGGTTTCCCCAGAAGGCCGTGCCCCCTTCCCCTAGCCCCAGCTCCTTCCCGCAACCACTTGTTTGAAGGCTTCCTGTCCTCTCCCCCACCCCCATTCTGAAAGGCTGGAATGCCTCTCCTAAAACTTAGTTACTGGCAGCAAGAGCTTTAAGCTAAAATGTGTTGGGGGGGGGGGTTGTGTCTTTTTGGGCCTGCCTCCTTTCGCCTTTGGCCCTGCCCACCACTGAGATGCTGCCCCTGAGAGCTTCTCCGAACTGGAATTCGGACCTCAGTCCGGAAGAGGTTCTTATAGATTTCATAGATCATAGAGTTGGAAGGGGCCTACAAGGCCATCGAGTCCAACCCCCTGACACAGTTCCACAAAAGCTCTGCTTCCACCTGAGTCCTCTTGTGCTGCTGACTCATTCCTAATGGAAATGTCTTGGATTCTGTGACAAAATAAGAATAACAAATTTAAAGATCCTTTACTTCCTGGACTGACACTCATGCCATGCCACAGCTAACCCTGGTTGTTGCAACTGGAAGAAACTGTAATGTGGATAGGTTAGCATGGATGTATTTCCCTTGCTAGATCCAAAGTCTTTTACCCACTTGAGACTATATGAAAGTCTTCAGAAAAGATCTTCTTTGCTGCCACAGCAGCAGAAAGGCTATTAGACATGGCGGTGGGACAAAGCTCCTCTGGCATGTTGACCTCCTCCCTGTCTTAGCCAGAGGGCTGCTTCTTACATGGAGACGGACACATAGTTGCTACTTATAATGTAACCCTATGGAAGCCAGTTACACAGGTCAAGTCGTTCGTGTGAAACAGCTTGTCGTGTGGTTGCTGGCACACCATCGCAAGCCCTCCCATTCTGGGATTCGTGATGATGTGGTGGAAATTGCTTGCTTCACATAAACGGTTTGCCACACTGTTGCATTTCAGGCAGCAGTTACAGGACTCTTTACACAAATGGATTGCCATACTCATTTCAGACATCTTTGTTTTGTTTTTTGGAGTTGGGTTTGTTTAAAACATTGCAAAATGTGTGTGTCTGATCTTTTGAGCCTTGAAATGTGAGAGTGGTGCTTTTCTGTGGTTTCCCCTCCCTCTTTCCTCTTCTGCCTGTATTTTCTGGTTAGTGCAAAGCTTAATTATTAAAATGTTTGCATTTGCAGGGAGGCTGTGTGGATTCAACAAACCAAAGCCTTCTCCTGCTCCTCATGACCCTTGGACAGCAGGATGTTTCCAAAGTCCTGTTAGGACCACTGTCGCCTTACACGTAAGTCTTTTTGGTTTCCCCCTGAAAACTAATTACCCAATCCTGTTCAATTTGCTAATTGCATTGAATAACAGATTTTTGTTGTTGTCTTGAATTCTTTGTAGCTGCCAAAGGAACTACCTGTACTTATTCTTGAAAGCAGGCTTCCCAAACCTGGTGCCCTCCAGATGTGTTGGAACCGCAACTCCCATAATTCCCAGCCAGCATTGCCATTGGCTATGCTGGCTTGGAATTATGGGAATTGTGGTCCCAACATATCTGTAGGGCACCAGGTTTGGGAAGCCTGCTTTGAAGTATTCAATGCCATATGTTACCCTGTTGTCTATTTTTATTCATGCCACCAGATGACTTTCTTACTCATCAGTACCCATCAGAATAATTTAAAGTGTAGTTAGAGTATATATGTATAACACACACACACACACACACACACACACACATAATTTAGGTGCTTATTACCTGGAGTAACATCTTGGCCCAGAATTCTAGTAGCTGTGCCATAAAATAGCAAGTGTTTGGGCAGTTAATGTTAAAACTTCTACTTAACATGTTCTATGAGCAAAAGAAACTGTTAGAGATCTGCTTGGTGTTTGCAGTGTGTTCTTGTGGGCAGGAGGAGGGTGTGTGTGTTTTTAAAGCATCTAGTGTAAAGCTGTCTGTAAGAAGGGAAATACCTTCTGTTTCTGTCGAAAGAGATGTGAATATTGGGATACAGCATATACTTTCTTTGTAGCTAGCTTGTTAATTCAGCCTTGGGAAAAACAGCTTGGCTTTGTTTCTAAGTGTTCTTCAGATTGCGTGCCTGTTGGTATACTCTCTTGGGAATAGTATTAAAACAACTAGACTGTGAACTGTCCTTTTTCGGTTATCATGGTACCGGTGCTGTATATGTGAAAGGTACAGTACTGTGATAACTGAAGAATGATGGTGCCATCACAATGAGATGTAATATACCGTACTGGGAAACTGCTGCTGACCATTGGCATCTGAACTTGGAAGGCAAGCAGGAGATCTCAGGGTGGTGTGATGAGCGAGAGAGCTTGTGTGCTATGCTGATGGATGGTAATCTAGCGACTCTCAAAAATGGCTGCCACTCAGTAGGGTTGTACCAAAAAAAATTGTGCCTCTCTTGGTAATAAAGATTATTATTTAATCTTTAAATAGTGGTGTTTAATCAGATATTAAGCCTATAGAGTAGAATTTTCCAAAGTGTCATGATCCTTCTGGAATTGCTAAAAGGGAGGAATGGAGTGGCAAATTCTTAATCGTTGTGAGTCTTTTTTTCCCCTCTTCTTTTTTTACAAACACTGAAGATGAAGTAGCATGGGGTAAAGATGTGTGTAGGAGCCAGGTGTGTATGTGTGAGGGTTTTTGTGGGTGGGTGTAGGAACTGGGCAGAGAAGTATACTCAAAGGAGGGTTATGGCACAGGGCGTGTCGAATGCCTTGATTTGAAAAAGGGGCTATCTTGTCATGAAGTCTGACAAACATGGTAGGAATGAGAGAATAGTTTTTCAAGAGAGCATTACAAGCCCCTCAGAAGTGTTGAGTGTTGATTGGAATCTATTATTATTTGTGTATTTGTAAAATTTCTATGCCACTATTTTAAAAAAAAATCCCTAAGCGGTTTACATATAAATATTAAAATCACATTTAAAATATTAATATTAATATCACATTTAAAATACGATTTTAAAAACAATTCCAGTTACAGTAATAAAATATATGGCAGTACGGGAGCAGTACAGTGGAGCAGCATGGTCAATTTAATTACAAACCAGGGAAAGCCTAGGCGAACAAGTGCGTTTTCAAGAGGCGTTTGAAAGATGCCACATTTACTGCCTCTCAAACTGCACGAGAGAGTTTTTTCCACAGGGTGCATGCTGTTACTGAGGAGGCCTGCCATCGAGGTATTACATGGTGACATTCTGATAATTTTGGAATGACCAGCAAGGCCTTCTCTGACGATCTTAATGGTCAGTTGGGTATATATAAGGGAAGGCAGTCTCCTAGATATCCTGGTCCCAAACTGTTTAGGGCTTTATATGTCAGCAACATAACCTTGAACGTGGCTTGATAGCTAATAGGCAGCCAGTGCAGTTCTTTTTACACAGATCTTCTGTGGATTTTTAATAGCCAGAGGCCCTGACCAGAGGTTAACACTTACCGTCATCTCTTGATTTCACCGCTTTTAGCAGATACCACCGCTACTGTTTAAATTATACAGTGTCAGCATTGTGCTAGCTGCTGCTTAAAGCTTTGTTTCACATCCCTGAGGATTAGAAGCTTGCTTTAAAACAAAAACAAAAATGACTCATGAGATCATGGCCATGATTATACAGCACAATCCTAAATGGGTCTAATCAGAAGTAAGCCCTGTTGAGTTCAGTGGGACTTGTTCCCAGTGTATATAGGATTGTAGCCTTACGCTGTTTACACTAGCTGATCAGCTAGTATTCAAATCAATTTGAAATAAAATCAATTTGAAGCTTAAAGGGAAAGGGAGGGAATTTTCTCATGGTTGAGAGTAGTAGTACAGTAATACCTTGGATTGCAAGTAACTTGGTTTGAGAGTGTTTTGCAAGACAAGCAAATTTTTAAATATTTATTTATTTATTTTTTACTTGATATACAAGCAACGTCTTGCAATACAAGTACTGTAGTACGGCTTAAATTAAAAATCTCTGTATAAATTTTTTGGGGGGGATTTCGTTTTGATATAAGAGTGTTTTGGATTACAAGTACGTTTCCGGAACGAATTATGCTTTCAATCCAAGGCATGACTGTACTGGATAATGTACTTTTCCCCACAGATTCCATCTCTAAATCATTTTTCTACTCAAGTTTCAATTGTAACAACACATCATGAGAAACACATATTTGAAAATTTGAAACATAGACATAATACATTCCTACATTTTATGCTCTTGCAGTGTTGATTCTAATAACCAGTAAAAAGTTTCTGCTTATCCACTTTGATATTTGTTATTCATAAATTAGGGTCAGCTTCCCTTACCTGGGACTAGCCATTGTTGACTTGAGAGCTCCCATTTAATCATTATATTAAAGCGGGGCCGAAGTCCCATATCTGTACTTTTGTGAGCCAATACTCCATGCAAATAATAGTGCTTTTAAAAAAAAAAGAACTTTGTCTGCAAAGCAGGGCTTGGATTTCTCTGTTGCTGTTTAGCATGCAGGAACTAGAGCTCCATTTTGTTGAGGGCTACCAAGACAAAAGAGCATGACAGATATACTACATCTACTTGTCTGTGATCATATGAATATAAAATGAGCTGGAAGGAAGACGGCATGAGCCCATCATGGGTGGGCTTAGCGTAGTAGAGGGGTGAGCAGAAAGTAGATCTCCAGATGTTTTGGACTTCAACTCCCAGCATTCCTGACCATTGGCCACGCTTGCAGGTGATTTGGGCAGTTGAAATCCCAAACATCTGGAGATCTACCTTCTGCCGACCTCTGCTCTAGTCCCTGCACAAAGTGACCTGTTACAGATATTTCCACTCTCAACTAACCCTTCTTCTGATCCCAAAATCCATACATTGTAAGCCATTTTTATAGCTAGGAAGAGAAGAAAGCAAGAAGGCAAAGCGTGTTGGCTTTGGTGAGAACGTCACTGTTGCCCTCAGTGCCGACAACTGTTGCCAGACCTTACATGGCTTCAGACTGAAGCTGACCTGCCCACAATCTCTTATGATTTTATTTATTTATTTATTTACAAAACTGCTCTATATCTAAAAAAGGTTCCCGAGCAGTAAACATTAAAGAATAAAATCAAAATATAGAAGAAAATATTTAAAATCAAACTATACAATAAACCTATGGCTGGTCATTCAGGAAAAGTTTGTTTAAATAAAAATGTCTTTAGCAGATGCCCAAAACAAAGCAACATTGGCACTTGCCTTACATCAATTGTCAGGGAATTCCACAGAGAGAGGAAGCCAATACACTGCAAGTTCTACTCAGGGTGGACTCTTAATGGACCTCAGGTCTATGCAGAACCGCCAGGAGTGCCTCATCTGATGACCTCGGTGCCCAGACAGACTGATAAGGGAGAAGGCACTCACTCAGATACTCCGGTCTCAAGTTATTTAGGGCTTTATGCATAATAACAGAACCTTAAACCTGGCCCGGTAGCAAACAGGCAGCCCTGTGCAGTTCTCTCAAAGGGATCCTGGGTGGACTCACCCGTTAGAAATGGCTTTCCTATAGATCAGTTGAAAGGGTCACAAAAATTGGGGATGTGGGGAGGGGCTCCGATCTGTGCTCAGTGAAGAAGACCCACGCCGTTCAGTTTTTTAAAATAAAACCTGGCAGTGTGTGTGTTCTACAGTTGTTCTAAGAGTTGGAGCTTCTATACACGTTTTCCCCTTTCTCTCTTTCTTTCTTTTTTAGATAAATAAAACAATCTCATGTCAGATTATAGGGATATTTCTGTTGTACAGTCATTCATATTATTATTCTTTTTTTTTTATTTTATTTTATTTATATTTTTTAAAAGAACACACATACAAAAAAACACACATAAACCTACAAATCATACACTACAGGTGCACCCGCCACCCCGGGGCCAAAACCATTTCTATCCACATAATCCATTATTAATCTATATTCCAAAAATACATCATATCATGACATGGCTTACTCCCTTTCCCCTTTACTAAAACATAATCTAAAAATGACCCCCATATTTCCTTAAAATTATTTTTCTTTAATTGTCCCCTTTTACATTTAATACTACATGTTAGTTTATCATTTAAAGCAATATCCCAAACCTCTTTATACCAGTCTATTATTAAATACTGATGTTGAACTTTCCAATTCCTTGCAATCAATAATCTCCCTGCCGCTAATAAACTTACAATTAGTTTCTTTTTCTCTTGTGAGCACAGAAGTTTCTCCGTTATTGATAACAATGCTAATTTTGGACAGACCTCCACATTAATACCAATAATTTCTGAAATTTCTCCAAAAATTTTATTCCAAAAATCCAATACGCTTTTACAGCTCCACCACATATGAGCATAAGTACCAAGTTCCTGGCATCCTCTCCAACACAATGGAGCACAATTACTATCTATTTTATTTAATCTTACTGGAGTCAAATACCATCTCCAAACAGTTTTTAAAAAATTCTCTTTTATCCTTACTGACATATTTCTTAATATACGTCTGCCCCAAATATTTCTCCACCCCGCATTCGATATCTCCTCCTCAAATTCCATTTCCCACATCATCTTAAGGTTGTCTTTTTTCACTTCAATCCTCTGCATCATTTTATATATCTCCTTAGTTAACCCTCTAGAAGAAACATTCCCTTCTATAAGTTCTCTAGACAACACTTTCTTTTCAAATCCAGTAAACTCCCTCTCATGCTCATTTTTCTTTTTCCATTTCTTAGTCCACTGATCTAATTGCATTAAATTTAACCATGAAATTCTATCTGGCCCAATCATTTCCACATATTATTATTCTAATCAACTGATTATTATTATTCTTTTGGTAAGGCTTTTAATGGGCGGGTTTGGACAACACACCAACCCACACCGCAGAACAAGTCACGCAGTGTGGGTTGTTCACCCGAGGGCCCACAATATGCCTGAGGGACGATCAGGAACATCGTTTGGAAGGGCTTAACACAGAAATTGTTAAGTCCTTCCAAAGCCCGCTTCAAAAACGAAGCTCTGAGCTCGACATGAGTTTGACGGCGCATCTCAAACTCAGCGCTCCCATCAGTGGGGAATCCCATCTAGCTTTGAATGTTCTCCCGAGGGGGGCCACTTTCAAGACTGAAGGGCCACCTGGTCTCCCCCAAAGAAACCCGAGGATCGTATGGTGAAAAGGGGGGAACGAGCCCCCTTTTGCAAATCGCAATCTCCCAGGGCTTTGCAAGGATCTGACACGTCAGCATCTGTCAGACCTGTCAGAGGCTTGCAAAGGGGAGAAAGACTTACCTGAAGGCTGGGGTAGGCACTGTACAGGGTGCAGACCTGCTGGATTTGGCCAGCAAGCACACACAGACACACACACACACACCGGCCAGTACCTACCCAGGGACCCCCTGTGCTAACCTGCCCTGCCGGACTTGTGCAAATCTGGCAGGGTGGGTTAAAAAAAATGAGCGCAGTTATTTGCACAAATTAACTGGACAATTTTTTAAATTAAAACAGGCGGGGGCAACCACAGGCAGCCCCTCCAAGGTACCACAGGGACTTCTTGGAGGGGCAGTTCATGGATGCCCACATGGGGATCATGAAAGCCAGCTTGAGAGCTGGCTTTCTCAATCTCAAAAAAAGTTTTAAAAATAAAAGTCAAACCGCGGCGAGCCCCAAAGGGCTCACAGTGGGGAGGGAGGGAAGCCTTTGCCGGCCGCCCCCAAGTGCCACTTGGGCACTTTGGGTGGCTGTCAATGGCAGCCACCCGCTAGCTGCTTGGCAAGAGTGGCAAGGGGTTTTTGGTGCTCTTGTCAAGTGGCTCACTTGTGGTTGGACTTGACCTACGATAGGTTCGGATGACTCGACAACCCATCGTGGGTCAAACAGACCCTACTATAAACCATGGGTTGTCAGGGTGACTGATCACCCAAACTTAAGCCACCCTGACAAACACATCCTGGGGTCGCATGACACAACAACCCACCATGGCTTATAAGCCACAGTGGCTTGTCGTGTCGTGCAAACCCAGTCAATGTTAGTGTTTCCTTCGTAGGACATTCCCGATAAATCATAAAGTTACACCTTGTCCTGCACTTTATTATCCCCAAATGTAACAAAACTAAACTATTTCTCAATGAAACATTTGTTCCCTATCTACCCTCTCTAATTCTACTTATGTTTGTGAATTTCAACATAAATTCCAGTTTTGAACAAGATTTTTTTTAACTGTACACCTAAAAGTGTAATCTGCAGATGAGGCAAACACATGCTAGAAATGGCATATGTCATAAAAGAAGACTCTTTAAAGAGACAGGCTTGACTTCAGCTCCTTGTCAAGTGCCCTTTTTGGTCACATGCCTTGGTTTGCTGCAGTGCTTCTCAAATAGTGGGGCGGGCCCCCCAGGGGGGGCGCGAGGCTCCGTAAAGGGGGGCTCGTTTGACCTCAGTTAAAAGTTTTTTTTTAATATTGTGTTCCTTTAAATCCTGTGCTCCTTTAAATCTTTTCTGCTACAGTTAATAAAGCTATTTGTTGTAAATTGATCCACATTTCTTTCTTTTTTTTATTCTCTTATACGTTAATAAGGATACAGTGTTATGCAGAGGTGTACTTATAACAATTTTATAGACAAATGATACTATTTACAGTCGCGCGGGGGGCGCGAAATGTTTTCTTCTTCCTAGGGGGGGCATGACAGAAAATAATTGAGAAGCACTGGTTTGCTGCCATATAACATATGGAAAGTGTAGAAACTCTCCCTTCTAAAAATGAAAGTGCAAGTACCCAGGATTTCACACTGGGCAATCACAGCCATTAGTATTTCTACATTTCTTAAGCAGGAAATGAATCATACAGCAAGGGAGTTCAATAAAACAAGCTATTCTTCATGTTGAAGAGCATTTGTCTATTTTTCCCCTTTTCTTGTCCTTTGTTTTAAATTTTGAGGGAAATGTTGGCCGCACTGTGGTCAATATCCCTCTCCGCTGCCCTCTACTGTCTGGTAAGGGGTTCCTATCAGATGCTTATGATCTGATAGGAGTTCCTATCAGCTGTAATCAGATGCTGTTACAGCTTGTTTATTTTGTCATCTCTTCTTTATCCTGCTGTCCTGGTATTGGCCCAGTGTTATGTTTCCTAGCTGGCTTCTTCAGGCAAAAATGACAGCAGTAACGGATCAGGGAAGCCACTTAGCTCTCTTTTTCGACATTCCTCCCCATCAAACACCTTGGGTTTTTTGGCAGAGAGCATATGGCAAGGGTCAGCAACCTGGTGCCCTCCAGATGTTTTGGACTACAACTCCCATAATGCTCGACCATTGGCCATGCCGGCCAGGGCTTATGGGAGATGTAGTCCACAACTTCTGGAGGGTACCAGGTTGCCGACCCTTCCGCCCCTGTTGGCTTTTCCCCACCTCTGTTTTCTTCTCCCAGAATTGGCAGAAGGTAATCAAGGTGCACGGATGTTTCAAGGACTGGATTACTGCAATGTGCTCTATGTGGGGCTGCCCTTTAGGCTGCTCTGGAAGCTGGAGCTAGTGCAGAATGCAGCAACTTGGCTGTTGTCAGGAGCTGCCCCTTTTCAGAACGCAACTCCTTTGCTGAGGGAACTGCACTGGCTGCCTATTCGCTATCTGACCAGTTTTAAGGTTTTGGTACTAGTGTATAAAGCCCGAAACAACTTGGGACCAGGAACCTGAGAGAGTGCCTTCTCCCTTACCAACCAGCCCGGTCACTGAGGTCATCGGAAGGCATGTCCCTGGTGGTTCCATGTGGACCTTTGGTCTGACTGGAATCCACCCATAGAAGAGTCTTCAGCATAGCGGCTCCATTTCTGTGGAACTCCCTGCCTCTGGAGGTCAGGCAGGCAGGGCTTTTTTTCTGGTGGAACTCACCGGAACTGAGTTCCAGCACCTTTTCTTCTATTAATTGCATTACAATTTAATCGCCATCTACTCCCGAGGAAATGTAATCCAAGAGTTCCGGTACCCTTTTCTCCAGAAAAAAAGCACTGCAGGCAGGTGCCAACATTATATTGCTTTCAGCGCTTCCTGGAAACACTTTTATTACAGGAAGCCTTCCTGAACTAACCAGCCACGGCTTTATTGATTTTGTTTTTAACATATTGTTTTATTCTTTTATCTGTTTTATTCATAGATTTCATAGATCATAGAGTTGGAAGGAGCCTACAAGGCTATCGAGTCCAACCCCCTGCTCAATGCAGGAAACTAGAGGAGGGGTCTCCCATCTGAGTAACAACCAGGCCTGACCCTGCTTAGCTTCTCACGCTCAGACAAGCTGAGCCAGCGTAAGCCACAGGCCTGTATATCTTTTATTGTTCACAGGCCTGCATATCTTTTATTGTTCACCATTCCAAAAACTCCATACCAGAATATGAAGCAGTATATAAATCTTGTAAAGGCATTCATCATTTCCTGTCTATGCTCAGTGCCACCTACAATGCAGCCATCTCTCTCAGTCTCGTGATTAGATTGCTTGTCCTCTGCAACTTTAAGCACACTGAATTCCGTATGCAGTCAGACATCTGATGTAGAATCTGATTCTCTGGAATCTTTTTCGCCCTCACTTTCCTTTTTCTTTTTTTCAAAAAAGAGAAGTTTCTTGCCTTCATGTATATTTAACATCTTGAAGAAGAATTTGTTAAAAGGCTCTGGTGGCCCTGCATGGCTTACCTGTTCTTCTCTTATGGTCTCCTGCAAAAATGCTATCTCTCCCCCCTCCGCCAGCCTTTACCCATATTTCTCATCTTCTGTCTTTGCTAAAAACAACAACACACACACAACTTCCAGTTCAAATATCAGGTTTAGAATGAAACATACAGATGAGGCTTGCTTCTTCCCTTTCATGAGTTTCATAATTTCTTTCCAGCTTTGATCTTAGGCCTTGTTTGTCCGTTTTAATCTTTATAAGGAAGTGCTTATTTTCTTGGGTTTGTGGGGGATGCAGAATATGACTGGCCCTGCCTATTAACTTTGGTAAGTACGGGCAAACTGACAGTTTCCTCTTCTCCTGGCGTCTAGTGGCAAACCTAAATGCTTTATTGGTGGGAAGGGCAAGGAGAGGACTTGGGTTACGAGGCTGCCGGTCGGTTTCCTGCCAAGTCCCTTCTCCAGTCTGTGCCTTCTTGCTTATCGCTGCTACGGGAAACCACATGACTATGGAATGGCTGAAGGCGAAGGGATCGTGCTCTCTTTTTTTAGGCTGCTAATCTGCTTGAAGGGTGTGAGAGGTGTGTCATGCAGGCAGGCATTCTGGCTGTCCCTCAAATGGGATGGGGTGGAGTGCTTATACATAGCCTGGAAGCCTGGCGCTCAGCACCACCCTAAGTTCTGCTCTAAATGCCTTACTCACACATGCACTGGAGGGAAGTGTCCCAGACTGTTTGCTGCAAACCTTTCTCTGGGAGGTTTTTTCCCCCCATGTTGTGCTGATTTTGTTTCTTTTGCAATATCCTTGTCCTGGGATATTGGAAGGATCTGAATCTCTGGCCAGCCCATGCCTCTGTTTGAGTACTTCCACCCCCCTGGATATATATAGCTTTGTGAAACTGAAATGGCGTGTCTCTCCCCATACCACCCTCTTTCATTTCCTACTAGTGAACGGGCTAGGCTTCACGTGGGTTGGAATAGCCCTGAGTTTGATACAGCAAAGCCTTCAAACAATCTTATACAGCTGTCAGAGTTGGACACATTGTGCCCGCCCTGTCTGAGTGAAGCCACACCCACTGGCACCGCTAAGCACGGCCGCTATCATGGTGTACCCCTATTTAGCCCCCTTAGGGAGGGGTCTGCCCACTCCATTCCCCTGAGGGGGTGCTGCAGGGAAGGGGCAAGCATATAACTGACCTTCTGTCTCCTAATCTCCCCTGGCTTCAAACTGTATGGACTACAGAGCTATGTGCTGGTTAGCGAAGTCTGCTACCTAGTGGCTGAAGATGTTACTGTAGGTTTCAACCACATGGACAGATTTAAATAAATGACAAATTAATGTGTTTAAAGGAATTTGTCCAATCCCTCTTTAAAGCCATCCAAATTGGTGGCCATCACTACATCTTGTGGAAGTGAGTTCCATAGTTTAACTATGTGTTGTGTGAAGAAGTACTTCCTTTTATCTGTCCTGAATCTCCCACCAATCAGCTTCATGGGATAACCCCAGGTTCTGGTATTATGAAAGAGGGAGAAAAATGTCTCCCTATCCACTTTCTCCACACCAGGCATAATTTTGTACACCTCTATTATGTACTCACCTTACTCACTTTTGTTCTAAGCTAAACAATCCCAGCTGTTGTAACCTTTCCGCATTGGGGAGTTGCTCCAGCCCCTTGATCATTTTACTTGCCCTTTTCTGCCCTTTTTCCAACCCTACAATATCCTTTTCTAGGTGTGGAGACCAGAACTGTACACCGTATTCCAAGTGTGGTCGCACCATAGATTTATATAAAGGGAGTATGATACTGGCAGTTTTATTTTCAGTTCCTTTCCTAATTATGCCTAACATGGAGTTTGCCTTTTTCACAGCAGCCGCACACTGGGTTGACATTTTCATCAAGCTGTCCACCACAACCCCTTGGTTGATCTCTTTCTTGGTCAGTCACCACTTACTCAGATTCCATCAGATACTTGAAGTTGGGATTTTTTGCCCCAACGTGCATCATTTTACACTTGCTTACATTGAACTGCATTTGCCATTTTGATGCATTTGTCATTCTCCCAGTTTGGAGAGATCCTTTTGGAGCTCCTCACAATCCCTTTTTGTTTTCATCACCCTAAAATTTGGTATCATCAGCAAACTTGGCCACTTCGCTGCTCACTCCAGATCATTTATGAATAAGTTGAAAAGCATTGGTCCCAATACAGACCCCTGTGGGACCCCACTGTTTACACCCCTCCATTGGGAGAATTTACCATTTATTCCTACTTTCTGCTTTCTGTTCTTTACCCAGTTACTGATCCATAAGAGGACCTCCCCTCTTATTCTGTGACTGCTAAGTTTGCTCAGGAGTCTTTGGTGAGAGACTTTGTCAAAAGCCTTTTGGAAGTCCAAGTAAACAATGTCTACTGTATCACCCCTGTCCACATGTGTATTGATACTCTCAAAGAACTCTAAAAGGTTAGTGAGACAGGATTTACCTTTGCGGAAGCCATGTTCATTCTTTCTCAGCAGGGCTTGTCCTTCTTTATGATTACTAATTTTATCTTTAATTATGCTTTCAACCATTTTATCCAGAATTGACATTAAGCTAACCAGCCTGTAATCTCCTGGATCCCCCCTGGATCCCTTTTTAAAAGTTGGTGTTACATTGGCCATTCTCCGATCATCTGGTACAGAGGCTGACCTTAGGGACATGTTACATATTTTTGTTGGAAGATCAGCAATTCCGTATTTGAGTTCTTTAAGAACTCTAGGATGGATACCTTCTGGGCCTGGTGATTTATTAACTTTCAATTTGTCAATAAGATTGAGAACTTCATCTTTTGTCACCACTATTTGCCTCAGTTCCTCAGACTCCCTTCCTGAAAACATCAGTTCAGGAACAGGTATCTGTCCTATATCTTCTGCAGTGAAGACAGATGAAAATAATTCATTCAGCTTCTCCACAATCTCCTTATCCTCCTTATCTGTGATATTTGATTAAATCTTCCAGCAGCATGTAATTGCTTCTGATAATCACGACTGCCTGATTCTTAATTTCATCCAGCAAGACATGAATGCCAATCATATGTCCACACAATACAGTATTTGTTCACAAGCCTTAATCTTCCTTAAGTTGCAATCTTATGCACACCTATCTCAATGCAAAATTGCAAATAGGTTACATTCAAAGGGTCTTGCGTTGTAAGGTGAGAATGAATGATCTCTGGTAGTAGAAGGGGTTTTGAGCAGCTCTTAGCAAAATCTCCTTACAGTCGAGGTTCTTAATCTATGGAATGGAAACACACACACACACACACACACACACCCTACTGTGGTGTTTCAAGTCACAAATGCTTGAAACTCCATGTGCAAGTCTTGAGCTTGTTTTGTTTTATTTACAGTAATTAATTACATTATATTTCCCCTCTTGTAAGGAACCCAAGGTGGCTCACATGGTCTTCCTCCTCTCCATTTTATCCTCACAACAACCCAGTGAGGTAGGTTAGGCTGAGAGTCAGTGATTGGTCCAAAGTCAACCAGTGACCTTCACAAGTGAATGAGGACTAGAACCTGGATCTCCCAAATTCCAGTCTAACACTCTGACCACTACACCACACTGGCTCTCAGTGTGGGCCTTATCTGAACACACAACTGTTCAAGCAAGTGGTATTACTCATATGAGTGGTGTAATGTCACAGATGATTGCGCTGGTTGCTCACATGGACAGGATGCACTCAACAAGCTGTCCCCTTTTGCATCTGACCACCCCACTTTTGATGGAAGCAAGAAACCCTCAGTGCAGGTGACACTGGATGCCTTTTCTCTTATTTACCCACACACCTTTTCCCCCACAGGAATTTTCCTGTGTTTAAATTCTAGGGTATTGACTTCTTTTCTGGTCATGTACATATTACAAGTTAGTCTATTAATTAATAACTGCCTGAGAGGAAATGGCCACTCCATTCTCCTCAAGTATATACTGGGAGAGTATGGAAACGCTGGGAGAGTATGGAAAAGAGTTGATTTAATGACCATGGTGTGACTAATTCTTCTGTTCTAGAGATCCCAAAATAATGTATATTGTTCTGTTAAACAATTCCCCTTCCACCCCCACCCTCCATAAAGTTGGCTCTGTAGGAATACTGCCAAGTATTCTTGGAAGTTCCAGTGGTAACTAAATCTGTTTTAACACAGAACTACATCTGGGACAGAACTAAAGTGGTAGTTCTGGCCATACCAACAAAATGCTGCTAGTAGAAATGCACCCACTTTTTGCCTTTCACTTGGTAATTTTTGTGGCAAGGTTAATAGCATCTAATTTTCCTTTTAGTTCATGCTTACATATTGTGTGCCTATCAAAAATATAGCAACGGCAAGTATGCATTCATATTTTTGCTTTCTACTTAAATCAGTGGACTTTCATACGTCTGTCTTAGATATAAGATATAAATATAAGATATATAATGAAGTATAAGTGATGTGTGTCCCCCCCCCCCTTTTCAGGACTTTTAAACATAGATCAATATGCATTTATTGATTTACAGTGCAGTCCTATGCATGTTTACTTAGAAGTAAACCACATGGAGTTCAAAGGGGCTTATTAACAAGGAGGTATGTATAGGATTGCAGCCTTAAACAAATGGTGCAGAACTGATAACTATTGCATGATAACTGTTGAAGATGGTACAGAGATTGTGAAAGAAGATTTATTATGTAATGTTGACCCTTATGAAATGTTTCAGTGTTATAAATTAATTTGTGTGTGTGTGCATGTGTGTATAGATGTAGAGGAAACTTCCCAATCTGTTGTGCCAGCGGGACCCAATGTTCGCGCAACGGTAAGCTTGTGGTTCAAAAGACAACCCTGGAAACAAGCAGAAACACTTGTTTCCAGATCTGCAAGCTCCACTGACCTGTCCCATTCTGGAAATGAATGGTTACATTCATTTCCGGTTGTTTTTAGAGCCACTCGCTCCCTGTTGCGCTAGCGGTGGATACTGCCAATAGACATTTAATATTCTGTAATGAAATATTTTCCTAATTTAATATCAGCGCAGTTCAGCCAAAGTTATGCACTTGTAATTCCCACTTATTTTAGTGGGAAAATTTATTGTAAGTTTTTTCATCTATTTGTACAGTTTATATTTATTTAGAATCGTAGTACAAAATTTGAAAATAAATACGTAGTATTGCTTTACTTGAATATGTAATAATTCTTAAAACTATTCTGAAATTGCTTGATTTGAAACATTTAACATTTTAGATTTTTTCATATCCAAACAAATAATGTTCTGGAATGTGTAATGTAAAGTCCCATTTAGATTTTTAAAGCAATCTTCAGATATTTGTTGGTAAATGCTTTTCAGGTCTAACAGCCTGTTGTCCTAAGTAAATGAAAATTTTAATTGTGATACGTATTTTTCTTTGTCGTTTGTTTTTGCACTTTCTGTATATCATGTTGAGCAACTGTGGAAAAGTGACAAACTTTATATTTATTGACAGATATTTATTTATTTATTTAGGAAACTTTCTATGGTGCTATTTGTTTTTTAAATCCCAAAGCCATTCACAAAGAAAAATCATGTTAAAATACAATAAAACCAATCAATAAAACAGTAAAACAATTAACTATGGTATTAAAATAAACAAGGGCAGCAGGCAATGCTAGCGGTCAGGAAAACACCCATGCAAACAGATACCTTTTTAGTGGTCGGTGGAAATACTCTGCACTAGAAGGTTCCTTATCTTGATTGGGAGGTCATTGCGCATGGTGAGTGGCACAGTGGAGTAGATCCTGCACCATGCCCCAAGTGAACATCCCAAGTGAACATCAGTAGGTCGTGGTATGGTAAGCAAGATGTCCCCCCAGAAGCAATGTTAGGGGGTGGCCCACCAGGACTGGAGCCCCGAATCTTTCATTTGGAGGCCCAAATCTCTGGGGGGCCATCTGCCCCACTACCTTGCTGTCCATGGGCACTTGCTGAAATAAAGGTGCAGGGGCCCTGATGTTGCATCTGATCCCCTTGGACTAGCTGGCTTTTTGCCCACATGTGCTTCACCTCCTCTCCTACTGCCTCCCTTGAATCTTTCTGCCTGAGTTTTTTTCTGAAATCAGATGCCTTCCTTTTCCCTGTCCATACATCCCTTTTTACAAATTGGGGTGTCCTTAGGAGACAGGGTCCTTTAAAGACACACACGTGCATGCACACACACACACAGACTTTAGAGTATATGTAAATTAGCATATGCAAATTTGTGCTTTTTTTTAATGCTGTGGGCTTAGCCCCGGATCTTTTCAGTACCTAGCACTGTCCCTGTATCCCCCTCAGAACATAGAGACCAACGTGGCCTGTTGTCACCTACTAGAGCCCAGATGCTGTCCATGATAACTATAGCATAGGTTGAAGTGTTTATACTAATGTTTGCTTTCTCTTCCTTTTTTAGAATTGAGTTTCTGCGACATTTGAGAAGTTATTTCCAGGTTATGTTTAAAATTGAAACCAAATCTTTTGAAGAAGAACGCAAAGGTGGTGACAAAGTCTTAATGACATGTGTTGGAATTGGTTTTTCCAACCTTAGCAAGACAGTAAAATGATGATGTGCCTGTGGATTTTAATTAAGTAAAAGTGCCTTGATAATTAAGTAACATTTTGTTACATAGAAAGTATTCTGTTGAGAAACTTTCGTGCAAGTTCACTTTACACTCGGAAAAAATTATATGTGGATTTTGTATGTGCATCTTATTTCTGTCTACTCTGTAAACCAGTGGTTGTTTTGTCAAAATAATTACTTTGAAAGAGTATGTAAAAGCATCATTGTTGACTTGAAGAGCTATAATGTAACATGTTTGGCATAATGAATAAATAACTTTAGTAGAACATCGTTCCAAGTGATTATGGTTAGTTAGCATTGTGCATTCCAGATACAAACGTTTCCCATAATAATCTGCCACTCTGCTGCTACTTTTCTTGTGAAAGCAGCTTGTGCTAAAATTTTGTTCAAAGACAGCTGCAGTCATAAACGTGCCTCCTCTAAATATTTATTAGGAGTTAGCTGCAAAATAATACCTTAAGCATATATTTTTCTTTTCTACACTAGTAAGCTCTCCTGCTTATATTCATTTCCCTTGCAACACTTTTTATTTGGCTCTCTGTTTTTTAAGCAGAAGAGCTTTCCTCTTTATTTTATGGCAAAAATGCACTGTACAGGATGATTTGTAAGACTTGTGTGCACCATAGATTGTGTGACAAATCAACTGGTTGTGGTGACTGAAGAACTGCTCTCTAGCTACATCTCCCCTTCCCCTTGGCAAGTCATGATCTAAGTGGCTAGTCTCCTGAAAATTATGCTTCTGAATAGAGGCAAATGTATGCTGCTTGAAAATGTGCCATGACTTACCCCAGGTCACACACAATGACCACTTCACCTTCCATAGAACTGGCTGATGATGAATGACTGGTTCTGCTGTCTAGCAGTGGTTGGACTATGTTACCAGAGCCAGGCACACAGCTGGCCCTCCCATGAACTGGGGTGAAGCCCCTGCCTCAGGCAGCGGAGCAGTGAATTACACACTCCCCACCACCTCCAGGAGCCTCCGAGCACAGGTACTCCGGAGAGCCTCGCTGGCCGCTCTCCCACTGTGGCATTTGCCGTGGCGGGAGAGCAGAGCTGGCAGGGCTCTGTGGAGCTGCTTCCTGGCCTGGAGGCACTACCGCAGGTGCTCCAGAGAGCCCCTACAGCCCCACTCCTGCAGCAGCAAATGCAGCCACATGCCCTCTGGCTTGCCCTGGGGATCTTCTCAGGGGTGGGCAGTCTCTCTGAAGAGCCGTGTTGGCCATAAAAAGCAACCAGCTCGGCCAGGCCAAAATGCCTGCCTCTGAGGGATCCTCAGGGGGTGTTCCTGAAGATTGCAGCATGCAGCAGAAGGCTATAAATGGAAGACATTTCATCTGGACTCCCGATTAAATTCTATGAATGAGGCAAGGTGATTGCACAATAAAAGCCTTGTCACAACATTGCCAAAAATCAACAAAGGTCTTTTGAGGACTGACAAGTACGTTCAGACTTACAACAGTTGGCTTTTCCCTTCCGCTTATTCAAGCTGCTGATTCTTCACAGGTCAGACTCCTGAAATGGGACTGCTGCAGAGCCAGCTACAGTAGCTAATGAATTAGTCAATTCAAGATCAAAGGTGTTTTGTTTTGTCGCAAGACTCCATGTTTATAATAGATAAAATTTTGTTTCAATGTACTTTGCCTTGGAATTTGTGAGATTTCTCCTATTCCTTTCTGTTTGAGACTGCATGACCAGTTTGATTTTGTGCTTTATAAAACAGTTATGCTCAGAGGTTCCAGATGTACGTCAGAAATTAGACTGACCCATTCATAGCAAACCATTGTATTGTATGTTCTATTCTCCAGAGTCAAAGAAGAAAATACTTTGGTGGTGGCGGAGTAACAGTCAGCCTAACCAATTGGTTAGTACTGGTTTGGACAATGTGTGCTGCTTACTGACAAAACTCATCTTGTTCTACATGCTGATCCTAATCCTATTACTTGGAAGTAAATCCCATTGACTACAATAAAGCCTGCTTCTGAGTATGGGATCTTATTGCAGCTGCACTTGCTCTTCATATGAGAATATATCATCTCCCCCTCCCTTTTCACTCCCTTTCCCATTTATAACCTAAAGGGGTAGTAGGTATGTGTTTATCATCTGAGCTCTGTAAGATTCCATCCACAGCGAAGGTGCTGTAAACCAGGGGTGGACAGCAAGTAAATCTCCATAGTTCTTTGGACTTCAGCTCCCAGCATTCCTGACTATTGGCCAGGCTGGCAGGGGCTTCTGCTAGTTGAAGACCCAAACATCTGGTAATCTCTTTTCTTCCCAGCCCTGCTGTAAACAGTGGGCCAGTTTACATGGTCATCGCAGCCCACCATGGTTTATTTAAACCACAGTGGGTTGGGGCATGTGCCCATGGCCATTTTGAATATTCATCCCCCAGCAGGGGGGTTGTCATTTGTTGTGTCGTCTGAACCCAGGTGTCAGGGTTTGTGTGAGGGTTAAACAACCCTCAAATAACCCTACAACAGCTCATGGTTTGTTTGAGGGTTCTTTAACCCTCACACAACCCCTGCAGTGCTGCCCAGGTTTGGATGATAAGACAAACCATGGCAAACCCCCTGCTGGGAGGTGAATATTTAAAATGGCCACTGGCACACACCACAACTCTGCTATGGTGATCATATGTTGATCCAGTCAATATGTTGTAAAAGCCATACCTTTTACAACATCTTGAAACTGCACCTCCTCCTCTGTTTCCACCTGCAAACAGCAAGGTCTTTTACTTGGATCGCTGCAGGATGTAATGGAAAACTTTGCCTAGTCTATACTTCTGATTACTGTGTCTCTTTTCAGGACCATGAATTACTTATTTGGAAAGATTTTATGGAATGCGAAAGGCCAAAACCATGTAATAGGGTTGCCTCTCCAAAATCCTGTGCCCAATTCATTAACTTTTAGGATAAGAGTTCAATTCTAGCCAGAGCAGATAACTGAGCAGGAGGTACCTTTCTCCCAGTTTAATTGCCAGTTTCCTATTTAATCAGAAAAAGGCTAATGTTGACTTCTGGTTAGGATTTATGGTGACCTGAATGCCTCGCCGTCAGTGAGGAACGAAAGCAGCGTAGTGCAGGCTGGGAACAGTTCCCAGTTGGCGAAATCACCCCTAGATGAAAAGCGAGGATAGGAGATAAGCCTGAATTATACCCTAGAGCAGGGCTCTCCAACCTTGGGTCCCCAGATGTTGCTGGCCTACAGCTCCCAGTATACCCAGTCAGCATGGCTAATGGCAAGGGATTCTGGGAGCTGTAGTCCAGCGACATCTGGGGACCCAAAGTTGGAGAGCCCTGCCCTAGGGGGTCATATATTGTGAATCTTCCTGCCAGTCTCCACAGCTAGTTCTTGTAAAACGACCTGGAGTGTAGGACTTTACTATCACTCCTTGCTGCCTTCGGAGCCCGGGATCGGGTAATAAGATCACCAATCCTAATTTCCTAATGATTTATGGATTACATCTGGTTTGGTATAAAGAGAGATCTTCTCATAGCGACTGAGCTTCTGTCTGCTGTAAGTATATCCTCTTTTCGGAAACAAAAGAAAAAAGAAGGAAAGAAATAAGAAAAATACTAGAAGGAATTAAAGATTTAATTTGTTACTGCAGAAAGTTTGATAAAGAGAAGTCTTGGAAAGGAGGTTCTTTAATGTATTTTGGTTTTTTTTAAAATTTATTTATTTATTTATTTATTATTTGAATTTATTTATCGCCCATCTGGCCGGCAAACCAGCTTTTTCCTTACTTTTGACAAAAGCCTAAATGGGTAAAAATAGCTAGGTGGATTGACTATGTTGCTTATGCCAAACAAGCTGTTTGGAAGATTTTCGACAACAAAAGATAAGGTTAAGAATGGAATGTGATGTGGCTGAAAACCTCAAGCTGGATTGTATTGTTCTAGGGCTGCTTTCAGGGGAAAAAATATAGAAGTCAGAGGTGGTTTGATAATACCTACTTATAGAAGAAATGGTGACACATGATTTGTTTCAGAAGTTGTTTGAACAACTGGAAAATAAATTGGAAGAGCTTGGAAATAAATTGGAGAGAAAAATTGATAATTGGTGTGTAAGACTAGATTTAGAGATACCAGAAGAATTTAAAAAGCAAACAGAAGATGAGAATAAACAGAGTAATGACAAGGATGAAATTCCAGAAGGAAAACAACAACAACAACAACCACCAAATGGGGATGTTGAACTGGAAGAAGTCATCAGAGAAAGAAAATTGTCTCACTTTGCCAGAAAAATAACAGATCAAGCGCTCCAGCAATATCATGTGACTGAAATGAAGGTGGATGGCAAGGATGTACCTACTTGTTGGAAGGAGCTGCTGATTGGGATTTTTAAGAGGAGAGACAAAGTCCTTGTGATTTTAAAGCTGAAGCAGAAAAAGTGTGATTTTAAAGCTGAAGCAGAAAAAGATGGTCTTTGATCGGGGAAGATTATGGGATGGGTTTTAATAAGGAGAAGGGTTGCTGGATATTGGATTGGTCAGAGATGGTTAAATCTAAAAGAGAATCCTTTTTTAAAAATGGTATTATACGAGAAATTATAGTTAAAACAGGTTATAAATGTTAAGGATTTCTCTAATTTATAAATGCTAAAGATCCAAAATAGAAGGGGGGCTTCAGGATTTTAAATAAGGTGGGTTTGAACTTGAAGGATTTATGTATAAGAGGAAGGGTTGCTGATTATTGTAACTGGTCAGAGATGGTTAAATTTACGTTATTAATCAAGGAAAGAATAGCTACCATATGTCTTTGTGATAAAAAAAGAGAACCCTTTTTTAAAAATGGAAATATAAAAGAAATTATTGTTAAAATAAGTCACAAATGTTAAGGGTTTTTTTTCCCAATTCATACATGTTAGAATGATTTAAGGGGGGGGGGACTTTTGGATCTTTGAACAAAGTAGGTTTGAATATGGAAGGGATTTAGGTAAATGACTAAACTGAAGGATTTTAATAGAAGAAGGGGTAGCGAAGAGGCTGGATCTGGTAGAACAAAGTAGGATTACAGTAATACCTTGTATTGCAAGTAACTTGGTTTGAGAGCGTTTTGCAAGACAAGCAAATTTTTAAATATTTAATTTTCTTTTTCTTGATATACAAGCGACGTCTTGCAATACAAGTACTGTAGTATGGCTTAAATTAAAAATCTCTACACATTTGGGGGGGGGGTTCGTTTTGATATAAGAGTGTTTTGGATTACAAGCACGTTTCCGGAACAAATTATGCTCTCAGTCCAAGGCATAACTGTATATGTATTGGTAATAAGTTAGTATTAGTAATAAGTTAGAAGGCATGTACTGAATTCTGAAAAAACTGAGTTTAAAATGTTGGGGTGAGGTTTTGGTGAAACAGTGGGGAAATGTCATGCAACTTTATTAATATATAGGAGTAGAAAGACCTAATATTACTTATAATACAGGAATGGTTAGTGAAGACAGTGGATTAAGCTGAGAGGGTTAAACTTTCTTTGTTATTCTGTTGATATAGAAAAGGGCTAATATTATTGTTTAGGGTTGAGTGGAAACATCTAATAGACTTTTTGTAGAATTTAAGGATATAAAGATTGGTAGATGTGCGAGTTGAATGAACCAGAAGAAAAATTGTTGGATAATAGAAAAAAATGAAGTATTTTTGTAGCTATAGAGTAAGAGTAACTATTGTTACTTATATTTGCTGTGAAGAAGATCGGAAGTCCAATTTAGTTTCGTTTGCTGTTTGTTCTGTGTTTTGTAATGTTTGTGTATCAATTTTTTCAAATAAAATTTAAAAAGAAAGAAAAGGGCTAATGTTAAAGTGGTAACTGAAAAAACGTGGGGGAAACGGTTGGACAATGCCTCTATTCTCTGTAACTTCATTGTGATACATTGCCAAAGGGGCATTGCAGCAACCAGCTGGTTTGAGAGGGTTAAAAGGTCATGAACTTGAGTACAGACATATGCACACCCAAGTTTGCATACTGTGTCAGAAAAAAGAGCAACAGATTGCTGCAGGACAAGGCACCAAAATTATAATGGCTGTACTTGAAAATGTGCTTGTTTTGGTTATTCTGCCTATAGAGAAGACTTGCTGACTGTAACTCAAAACCTTTGTTACAGAGTTCCAGAAGCCTAAAGTGATCAGGTGGATTACCCAGACCAGTGTTCTCCAACCTTGGGTCCCCAGATGTTTTTGGCCTACAACTCCCAGCATGCCCCAGCCAGCATAGCTGGCTGGGGCGTGCTGGGAGTTGTAGGCCAAAAACATCTGGGGACCCAAGGTTGGAGAACACTGACCCGGACCAAAGTACTGATTGCATTTTCCTCTGCAGATACGTAAATACATCAGGAAAATGCTTGCATTGCTTCTGGTAAAGTTCAGTCACCCAGCACTCTCTGCAGCTCACTGGAGATGGAACTATGCCTTATACTTAGCTCTATGATGCCCCCCCCCGCCCCAGGACTTCTACTGGTGGCCACAGGTTTAGTGGCAGACAAGGGGTGCTTCAAGACAAGGCTTTTATCATGCTATCGCCCTGCCTCATTCACTGAATCTTGGGGGGGGGGGCACACATCATTGTCTTCCAGTCATAACCCGTCAGTGTTTTCCCACTGCTGCTTCTGTCTTTTCTTACTGCAGAAAATCCATTAAGGAGAAAAGATGGAACATCTCCACAATGTCTTTTAATTGGTAGCAATAGGAGCCCTCCACCTGGAAGCACCCAAGGACAGAGGCTAACCACTCTTTCCATCTCAACCGTTTGTCCACTCAAAATGGGCCCCCAGCATTCTTCCCCCACCACCAATGTAGAAGATGCATGCATGTGTATCAGTGCACAAAACAGTTTGTTGGCATGTGTGTGTGTGTGTGTGTGTGTGTGTGTGTGTGTGTGAGAGAGAGAGAGAGAGAGAGAGAGAGAGAGAGAGATTTTAATGATCTGGAGGGAAAAGGTGCCCCTGGACCACAATCCCGATACAGATCACACATACCCCTCGCAAGCCACAAATCTCCGTCATCTCATCTAGTTTGGCCCTAATGCTAATACACTCATCCTGCCAATGTTTTCCATGTTGTAAACATTTTTTAAAACCCACAACTATGTGTAATCTCATGTACTGGTGCCTCTTGCAATTGCCTCCTCTGACGAGGCATTTTCTATGTTCCTATGATGGGGTTTTGCAAGCCAACAGAGGATTTCCCCATGTACCCTACTAATGCAATTGGGCTTCGCCTCACCCATCACCCTCTGTGCCATTAGGCACTGTTTAAAAAAGGTTGGCTTTGGTTAACAAAAAAGTGTTGGTTGGTTCATTCCTCTACTGCTAAACAACAAGAAATAACATGTTTTGTTTTTTCTAGAACAGCGCCATTTTAGTTACTCTGAAAGAGGCTTTCCGGCTGACTTACGACTAGCTCTGGGAAGGGTTTTGTTGTTGTTGTTGATACAATCCCCCGTATACTCATGAATGTGTGAGAGGGCAGTAGGATGTCTACCAGCTATGCCCAATGCATGCTAGCCACACACCCACGGGATACATGTTCAGCTTCAGTGTGAAGAAGCCATATGAGATAGAGTTACAGAGTAGGAAGGGACCTTTAGTCCCCTTCTCAATGCAGTTCATGCCATTCAGAATGCAACTACTCACAGGGCTCCTGTGTGTGAGGGGGAATGCTGGGACATGTTAAAAAAAAACTTTTTAATGTACGGTACTAAATTGTACTAAATCAAGTAAAGAAGCCCTTTCGAAATCGCCGAGGGCTGCACCGACTGAATGGGTAGCTTTCCTACAGTAAAGCCGTAGTCATACTACTTACAAACAAGGCAGTTAATCCTACTCACGTATCTGCAATCCATATTTTAGCTTAAAGCTCTTACTGCCAGGAGCTAAGCCTTAGGAGAGGCATTTCAACCTCTTTAGAATGGGGGGAAATGCTGGCAAATCAACAAATGATCTGTGGTCAGAGGAAAGGGAACTGCCTGGGAACTCTCGAAGGCCAGGTTCCCCACCCTTGATTTACAATTATTGCCCATATACAATAACCAATAATGCATAATAAATTGTATTATGGCACAAGATAGTACAACATCACTTCATGTTACACATTCACCTTTACACTTTTAAAAACCAAAGAAAGTTACATCTTAAACTATGCAAATTAATTCCTGTGGAGAGAAAGCTAGCCCAGACAAACCCCCTCCCACCTCAATCAGCAAAGACTCTGCCTAGGGCAGAAACAGTCCATCTGGGTAGCCTGGTCATCTACATACAGTAATACCTTGGATTACAAGTAACTTGGTTTGAGAGCATTTTGCAAGACAAGCAAAATTTTTAATATTTATTTATTTATTTTTGACTTGATATGCAAGCGTCATCTTGCAATACAAGTACTGTAGTACGGCTTAAATTAAAAATCTCTGTACAAATTTTTTGGGGGAGATTTCGTTTTGATATAAGAGTGTTTTGGATCACAAGCACCTTTCCGGAACGAATTATGCTCTCAATCCAAGGCATGACTGTACATTCACCTCCTTGAGCCATCCATATACCCCCCCCAGTAGCTCCTTCCTCCCAATTCTGCCCAGCAGGAAAACAACCCTAAGGCACAGGAGGGACGCCAAGGGCTGGGTAGTCTCAAAGAGCTGCCAAGTACCACCAAGTACCCAGGCCACAGAGAAGGCAACTGGGAAAACCGGTTTCCCCTGAAGACGAGAGGGGAGGGGGAGTGAGGCAGGAGGTAAAGGCAGGTCTTCAAGCCCCAGGTTGTTGTTGGTCAGTCGGTGCAAGGCTGCACGGACGTCCAGGGCTTCAGTCTGGACTCAAAGACTCAACCCCGGGAACCTCCCGGTGAATAAGCTGGAACTCCAATAGCCGGCAAGCTGCGGCTTTCGAAGAACTTGGTTCATTTAAGGTAATCCTTGTACTGCTCTGTCTCTGCTCGATTCTGCAAAAGTGACTGGAGGTGCGTGCGCCTTGTTAACACTATCTGTTTTGATATACCTCATTAAACCTGTTTATCCATAAACGGTAATAAGTTCATTCATTCACTATTCCACTGTCAAAATTGGTTGCGGCTTCATCCTAAGTGCCGGAGAGCTGCGTAGGAAGGGTTTTCCCAGCTCCGGTTAACCCTTTCTGCCCTGAACCCGTGCATAGGACCGGCTGTGGTCCTTTACAATTCCCATCTGCCTTTCTGGACTTTCTTTCCTGCTGACTATGCTCCACAATGCAGCAAACATGGGAGGTCCAATCTGTTATAGTAGTAACCTAAGAGTTGCTTAGTTGCTGGAAATGGAGGCTGGCAGAAACGACCTGATTGTACAAGCAATACAAGTAGTAACTGCATGGTTAAGACAAGGGAGACTCTTGTTAGATGTGGGGGGAGGAGCCTGTTTGGACCCAAGGCTCAGTGAGGTGCCAGTAGGTGAACTGGGGACTCCAAAATGCTAGAGTCTTCTTGCAAGGCTTTGAGATGATGGAGGGGTGTGCAGTGAATGATCTAGTGAAACACAGATCATGCAGGAAAGGTGCAGAAGAACTACCAGACCCAAGAGCTTGAGGATTCAGCATGTGTACGGCTGAGGAGTGCATTTCAAAGCATAGTTTGGCCTAGGCTCCAAAAAGCCGAAGGTCACCCTGTCGGTACAAAAGAAAATGTGTCTCAGTTGGCTGCCTTTATACATATTCCGTGTCAAGTTAGGTCACACTTCAGAAGGCCTGTTTATCATCCTGATGAGGAAAAGGGGGTTTCAATTCATCTGAAAGTATGTTCTCAGTCAAGAGTACAATAGGTACCTGGAGAGAGAGGTACACACTGTACCAAAATGTGCAATACCTGCAGATGAGATCAATAGAGCTGCCGTGTGCACAGTGCACATTTACTCAGAAGTAAGCCCCACCGTGTTCAATTGAACTTCTTTCCCAGGTAAGTGTTCATAGGATTGCAACCAAACTCAATAAAGTCTAGAACGGTCTACAGAAGTTATACGGCTTTCAGATGGGGTTGCAGAACCTCAGGCTCGGGGATGCCTGGTTGGCCAGGCTCCTTCCCTGGCCACACCCCCTTTCCCCCAACCACCAATCATTTGGCAGTTTCCAAGCTTTTGTTCAGTCTCCCCTCCTCCCATTCTAAAAGGTTGAGAAGCCTCTTCTAAGACTTAGCTCAGTGTTCTCCAACCGTGGGTCCCCAGATGTTTTTGGCCTACGACTCCCAGCATGCCCCAGCCAGCATAGCATGCTGGGAGTCATAGGCCAAAAACATCTGGGGACCCAAGGCTGGAGAACACTGACTTAGCTATTGGCAGTAAGAGCTTTAAGTTACAATATGTTCATCTTTTTGGCCCTGCCCCTTTTGCCCCAGGAGAAGCTCTTGGGGGGAGGGGATGCAGCCCCTGAGAGCTTCTCCAAAATGGAATTCATCCTTCGGGCTGAAAGAGGTTCTGCACTCCTGCTTTAAGAACTGTGGGATTGCCAGGGGAGGGCCCCTAAAAAAAAAATAAATCAGGATCCAAGTGCAAATTTTGCCTGAGTCAGAATAGTGACCTTTGCTGCGAGTGGGACAATGCATCCGGAATACTTGTAGGAAAGAATTTGGAATCATGTCTGATTAACACCAAAGTCCAGATATTTGTATATCTGCAATTGGGACGTTTGCCCAGAAAGTCACCAACCTGGTCACCATTTCAGAAGAGGAAACGCTGCTCATTAGAGGCACCCTGGCACCGCTGCTGCATTGCCACATTTCTGAGCAGACACTGAGCAGGTGCCAGGCGAAACAGCGAGTGAGTGGTGGCGGGATCATGGTCATGGAGGAGTGAGGTCAGCTGTGCACATCACACAGCCTGCCCTGTCTCTACTAAGCTAGCACGCTGCCCTCAGGTGCTGGATGCAGAGGGCGATGTTGAAGTAAGATTAAACTGTCCGGTTGACTTCTGTCTGTTGAAAGCAGTCTGGGCGGGGGGGGGGGCACCATCTTGTCCTTTGCCTCAGGCAGCAAAATCTCTTGGGCCAGCCCTGCTGATTGTGCCTGGTTTCCAATCGATTCGATTCGATTTATTACCCAAATAAAAATCAAATCCAGCCACAACGTTTGCAAGTATACATAGGAATAGAGATGGAGCAGCTCTCAATTATTACCCAATGAAAAGGCCCTCCTCTGCATGGCAGCTAAAAGGAATTTAGCAACTTGGGTGGTAACAATTGGTTTCTGGTCACATGAACAGTAAGAAACCAGCCACTTGTCCGGAAAGCCTTGAAATGTCCTCAAAAGGGGAAGAATTAGATCGTCCCTGAGCTCTGCATAGAATCTGCAGTAGAGTAGGACGCGGGTCAAGGATTCAGGGGCCCCGACCATGCGCGGACAATGTCTCTGCTGGTAAGGGATACCCAAGAATCTTCCCTGAAGTAATGCTGAAGGCAGGATGTTAAATCTGGCTAACATAAATGCTCTACGAGCCTGTGCCGAGTTCTAAAAGATGACAAATAAGAAGCGGGGAGTTCCATATATTGGCAGCACACAGTTTGCAGTAGGTTTCCAGTCAAGTGGAAGACCCTCTATGAATAGGGGTCTGCGAAGAAGCAAGAGCTCTGATTGTTTACACAAGTTATGTGAAACTTTAAAAAAAAAAGGAATGTGCTGTAGAATGTACAGTAATATTGTTGTTGTGATTGTAAGTGGCTAACAGTGAAAGGTTAAAAGGTTTCCCTACCTGAAGCCTAATTGTTACTTTGTATGTGAGGATTACTGTTGGCAACCTGCTAAGTGTCAATAAAATTGCTACAGTTTCTAACAATATGAAAGAACTGCTGGTTTCAGCCTGAATGGATTGTACTTCCTAGGAGGAAGCAGGAAGTAGTTAAGGGCAGCAACCACTGCTCCTGCTAAGAGGAAAGGGTGGCCACAGCCTGAGAGAGCTCTGCATAGAAGCCCTTGTTTAAATAAGAACTTGGAAGTTTGGTTGTAAAGCAGAGTCCAGTTGAATCTGTGGGGTGCAATCCACCAATTTTGAAACACAGTTATGGAGAGCATTGTTATAAACCTTAGTAGTTTACAGTGAATCCTGTCAGTTTATATACTGGACTGGAGAATCAAAAAAGATCAGGTTTTGGTAGACCGGTTAAAAAAAGTTCTGTTGACTATCACTGACCCATAAATACATGCCAGCACTTTAAATTCCTGGTGGCTTCTCATGCTGATGTGTAGACTTTTCACATGTTAATCAGCTTAAAAACTATGGTTCTCATGTGGCATTGCTGCCATATAGAAGCGGGGTGGTGGTGACTTCCACCCTCCATTAGGAGACCATAATATCTGAACTGGCTTTAGGCTCTAAGAAAAGAAAAGAAATCTCAAAACTGGTAAGCAAATAAATTAGAAATCTCCCTTCCTTATAGGCCAATACAGGAAGTAGTAAAACCCTCTTTACTACTTTTGTTTCTTGACATCCATATCAAACTTCTCTCTTATTGGCCAGAGCAAAAAATAATAATAATTGGTATGTGGGTATTCTGTTCTGTTGAGAACCAAGCAACGTGCACATTTCCCCTCAGCCATGAGGGCTAGAGGTATTCTTTTAAGAACAAAGCTTAGAATCTGAGGCAGATGATACACTACCCAGGCAAGGGATGTAAAGATTTAAATCTTAGTCATTCCTGGATTTCTGGGCATGTGAACCCTGCCATTGTACTCACACTTGTAGCTTTTTCTGTTCCTTCCTAGACATAGGGCAAACCCATGTCTCTTAGACAATGGGTATATTTGCACGTCATGCCAACCCACCCTGGCAATAAGCCACAGTGGGTTGGTGGTTCTGTGAACAACCTACCATGTGCCCAGTAGACAATCAAGCTCACCATGAGTGTTCAGCCCCCCTCAGCCCTCCTGCGGGTATCCCAGGGGACATCACGAGAGGACCCAACTTGTCTCCTTCTCCCTGCTGCGACTGTGAGACATCTTCGGTTCGTTGAGGCTTTTTTGCCCTTTAGCCTTCCCCTACCCCCGCCCCGAGGATTGCAGCTGGCTTTCATGATCCCCATTTTAACAGCCACTGACAGCCCCTTCAAAGTGCCCAAGTGGCACACTGGGGGGGGGGCTGTCAGTGGTTTAAAAAAATTGCACCCACAATGTGCGCAATTGTTTTGGCTTTAAAAAATTTTTGTTTAGCCATAAATTTGTTCAGCAAAGGTATGCAGTTCTGTAAGTGCAGAAATTTGAAGCCTTGGCTGGGTCGATATCCTGCAGGGTACCTGCTGTCAAAGTACAGCAGGTGCCAATCTTGGACATTGACCCAAAGAGACTCCAAACAGGTTTCTCTTGACAGCCATCAAAAGGTGAGCTGTCAAGGGAAACCAAAGATGCAAGTGATCCTTGCTCACAAACGGGGTGGTGGGATTTACAGCCCCTTTGTGACAAGATCCTCTATTTTTGTGTGTGTGACACTAGACCGTCCTAAGGCTGCTCTCACTTTTCCACTTGTTCCAGAGACTGTAGGTGCTCAGAAACATGGAAAAGTGCAAGCCACCCACTTTTAAAAGGAACCACCCACTTTTAAAAGGAAGCTAGCTGTCAAAACTCCAGTTCCCTTTAAAAGGGGTTTCTTGACAGGGCTCCCCATGGTTTCTTGACAGATACATAGGCATAGAAATGTTGACAGCACATACCCACCAGGACATTGACCCACTTGAGGCTTCAAATTTCCACACTCACAAACTGCACATCTTCACAGTTGTACAAATGCAGCTAACCCTTCCCTCCGCAAAAACAATTGCACACATTGTTGCACTTTTTTTTTTAAATGTTTGCCAGCCCCTCCATTGTGCTGCCTGGGAACTTTCAAGGGGCTGTCAAAACAGGGATTGCAAAAGCCAGCTGTCATGCTGCCTTTTGCAATCTCGGGGAAAGGGGTAAAGGGGGCAAAAAAGCCATGGTGAGCTGAAAATGGCTCACGATCGCGGTGCGGGACACCCAGCCAGGGCCAGTCGCCCCCAAGTGCTGCTTGGGCACTTGTGGGTGGTTCACACTGGTGGTTGGCAGGGCGAGCTTGACTGGAGGAACAAGGGATTTTGCTGCTCTTGCCAAGCAGCTTGCTCGCTGGTTCCTGGTACCCACGATCAGGTTGGTTGCCCAGGTTCGGATGACACAACAACCCATTGTGTGGGTACAACAACCCCTAGAAAAACCCATGGGTTGCCAGGGTGGCTTGTTGCCCTTAAATAAGACACTCTATGCCGGGAATCGGTCCAGGTTTGCACGACACAACAACCCGCCGTGGCTTATCAGCCATGATGAGTGGTTGTGTCGTGCAAACCCAGTTTATGTCATGACATTTCTTGATCTGCTTATTTAGTACTTAACATTGCTAGGTACTGTACAAATTTATTTTTATTTAAACATTTGTTTCATTTTAGAAACACCAGCCCTATCTTACAATCAAAAGCTAAAGACAAGACACATTAAGGAGGGGAGGAAAGTACAAAGGAAGGAGAGTGGCAGAGAGTGAAAGGAGGGCTGCCTCTCTAAAGCAGCATCAGTTAAAATGAGGACAAATCATTCTTTCTTGCTGAATGGCTCTTGCTATTAAATAGCTATGCCCTATCAAATACTCATTTCTATTCCTCCTGGTGCACTTAATATTTCTTTACCTCATCTCCATATTTAAAACAGTTTCCCCAAAACTGTCAGAGGAAATATCTGTGAACTGCACTTATTAGCAAGGGTGGTTCAGTTTCCCTGGCAGTAGAAATGTGACCGTGATTTTCTCTTGAATGATCAGGTGCATTTGATTTAACCTGGATTGGAAGCTCAACTTCTCATTTCCTCTGAGCTATCAATCGGCACAGAACATCTTGTTTCCCTCTAGCAAAGCCAACCCTGGGTTTTGTACTCCATACGGCACAAGCAGATATGTT